>LR812543.1:21089875-21432375 GCA_903798195.1 Danio kyathit | reverse complement strand
TTGTGAAAATAAAAAACATAGCAGATGTTAATTCTTTTATTTTATAGTGGGTTATTTATTAAGTATCTCTACTGTATATGACATGGGCCTGTTGGTTAGAACTTTCTGCTGTGGTTTGCATGTGTCAAATTGTATTTTTTTAAAAATAAATAAACAATATCCTAAATAATAATAATAATCATCATCATCATCATCATCATTAATATTATTAATATTATTAATAAAGTAAATATATTTATAATAAATCGCCTCATTATTTATTTATTTATATGATTTATATATGATATTAGAATAGTGTTAGCTTTTCTAAATGATTTTATGCTTTAGAATAGAATAATGTTCAACTTCTCAATAATATTAGTAAAGCAAACATTGGCCCTATATGTGCCATTTACATATATTTCAATTAATATGGAAAACGAGTGCATGTTTTTACCAAAACTAATATTGGATTTGATTTTAAATGCGTGTTTGTGTAAAACAATATAATTTGCACAAAGAAATGATGGGGTTGTTCTCTAAAGAAGTTAC
The DNA here is from genome assembly GCA_903798195.1 of Danio kyathit. Taxonomy (NCBI): domain Eukaryota; kingdom Metazoa; phylum Chordata; class Actinopteri; order Cypriniformes; family Danionidae; genus Danio; species Danio kyathit. Next base: position 21,431,844 of record LR812543.1, on the reverse strand, counting down.
TCCACCCCATTTAGAGCATCATTATGGGTGTTTTACGTTATAACTAGGCCCACACGGAATCTGCGCGCGCAGATTTCCGCAGATTTTCTGCAGATTTTCTGCAGATTTTCCGCAGATTTCCGCAGATTTTTAGCCCATCATTAATTCTGTTTATTTACTTAAAGTTAACTATTTACAGTAAATCTAATTGGATTTGCATTTTAAACATTAAATACTAATAAAATATTAAGGTTTTAGTTATGAGACTCCCAAAATAATTCCGCAGAAATCCGCAGATTTTTACTAAAATTTTCCGCAGAAATAGCAAAAAACGTCCGCAGATTCCGTCTGGCCCTGGTTATAACTAACGTGGTTCAAGTGATGGATCTGTGACAGAAAAAACTACAGGTTTTGGGAAACACTCATCGCTACATCATTCTTTTGCCAAACGATGCATCGCACTATGATAGTTCAGCCGCGAGTTACGTCGTTGTTTGGGGAACTCACCCCTGGCTGGTTAAACTGCATGTTTAGATTTGAAATATGTTTCAATAAAATATTGCTGTTGAATTTTGCTGTCTTATTCAGTTTTGCATTAAGTTATTGTTTTGAACATACCTTTTACAGGTTTGAAAACAGTATGTAAGCATGTGCAAAATGTCCTATACGTTCAAAGATTTTTGGCAGTTGTTGTGTCTGAGTGAGAAAAGAATTCATGTCATTGATTGCATTTGGTGCCAAAACAATGATAATTGATCCTCAGCTTAGACCACATAGACTTCTGTTGTGCTCACTGTGTGAAGAGTTTTGCAAAAGTGACCAAAGTATTGAGAAATGTGTCCTAGCGTTTGTAAAAAACTGTAACACAACAAATACAACATAATGGAAAAAATACATTTGTTTACATGAAAATATAGTACTTTTGTTTGTATACCATAATAATTCTCTGTTGTTTGAACACCGTGATCACAACACCCTATACTTTTATATACCTGTTAGTTAGTTCAACAGTATCTGTGGTATTACAGTATTACAGTATGACAACAGCACAGCACTTTTTCAATGGATGTCAGCCAAATGCAGTCCACAATCTATTACCACACAAATTAGAGTCTAATACTTCACCGACTTCCATTCATCAAGTCAACGATCCCATCAAGGTCTGGAAAAAAGAGAAATCTCTCCTCCGAAATCTGTTCTTCACTACATTCAATACATACTTACGAAGCAAATATGAGTGGAAAGACTGATGAGAGGTCAGTGCAGGTGATGAAGGAATGCTAATTAACAGCAGAGGTTATTTCATTACTGCCACTGCAGAGAGTGGATCTGGAGAGATTCATTCATCTTCAGCACTGCAGACACTGACATTCAGAGCAGATTCACTACACAGGCTAAAAACACACACCGCTTTTATAAATGACAACAGCTGCTTGCTCAATAATAAGCATAATTTAGAGCATTTCTGTCTTATGGTAAAACAGATTCACACACACAATTTAATAAGAGAAAAAAAGAAAACAAATGAATAATTCAAGGTCATTTTTACTTTGTGACTTTGCTTTTTTATTTTCATACTGCAACGAAAACTCACTGCAATAAAGATTTTTATTTGCATTTTTAAAAATATGTTACCTGTACAGATATCTTGATATTCAATTGGTATACAGTTGTTTCAGATGCAAAGTAATATCATTCTAGGCTTTGAATATTTTTTATTATTATATTTAATTGTAGTAAAAAACTAATTTCAGATAAAAGTTAGATTTTTTAGGCATAATTGTGATACATCCACATTTTAATTTCGGCTTTTCAGGTAAACATGTATTGCTTTAACAATAAAAAAATTATAATAAAATAATAATAATTTATACTTTAAGGCAAATTATCTGCCAAAGCACAAATAAAAATAAATGTAATTCAGGGAAAATAAATGCATTACTTCACTTTAATACATTTCATACTGTTTGCTTTGCTATCATATTTATTAATTGAAAAAAAAGTATTGTTTTCTGAATAAATATCAAAACATTCTAAATCCAGCAAATATTACGCAAAAGGAAATTAACAAACAAGTCAAAATATCTAACGAAAAATGTAATTTTAGATATTTTTACTTATTTTATTTTATTTTACTTTTATTATTTATTTATTTTTCTGTATCCCAAACTTTTCAGACCTTGACTCTAATTAGGTAAGCAGAAAGTATAAACTCAATTCAATTTAATATAGATTTCAAAAACAAGACTAAATACTACTGTAGATGCTACTTTGCTTCTCGAGAAACTATAAACTCACCCAACTGAAAATTTTGTCATCAATTGATCACCATTAACTTGTCACAAACCTTTATGAGTTTCTTTTTGAAGAAAGATGAAAACCTGTAACTAAACTACCTGACTTAAAGTCCAAATTTTAGGAACAGCAAATAATAACTTGACTTCTTGATCATTTGGTATCAGAAGTGGCTTACATGAAAGGCAAAGGCCTCTAGATTACGTTTATTTTACCTAAATAAAATATGATCATGCTTTGATTTTTAATTATTTAATTAGGGCAGCAAGGTCTGTCTTTGCTTAGACAAAAGTTTTGTCACTTAACAGAAATAATGTACAGTAGAATATAAAGTCGTGGTGCAGTGGAAAAAGAATTAATATTGTGTATGACTCCCATGGGCTTGGTTTCATCTTCAATGCCTCCTCCTTCATGTTACCCCAGACATGGTCAATAATGTTCATATCTGGTGACTGGGCTGGCCAGTCCCGGAGCACCTTGACCTTCTTTGCTTTCATCAACTTTGATGTGGAGGCTGAAGTATGAGAAGGAGCGCTATCCTGGTGAAGATTCTGTCCTCTCCTGTTGTTTGTAATGTAATGGGAAGCACAAATGTCTTAATACCTCATGTTGTTGATGCTACCATTCACTCTGTGAATCTCTCGCACCCCCTCTCGCGACTTCTGCAGTATTTGTGATGATTGAGATGCAGTTCAACAGATGATTAATCAGAAAAATATACCTTCTGTCACTTTTCCAAATTAGAACTAGAAGTCAAGTTATTATTTGTTGCTCTTATAACTTGGATCAACAACAAGACTTTTGTCAGGTAGTGTATTGATTACCATAGTATTTGTTTTTCCTACTATAGCTGTCAATGTCAAAAATATCTTCTTCTGTTTTCAACAAAATAAAGAAACTCATAGGTTTGGATTTAAACCTTTAAATTTTTTTAAATGTATTTAAGTGAGTAAATATTGAGTAAAATTTCATTTTCAGTGAACTGTCTCTTTCATAAAGTTTAAATTAATTTAAACTGATTAAAAATCAATAGAAATGTATAAAATACACAAGTTAAACATGAGTTTTGGAAGTTATTTACAGTAAAACTCCACCTCATTGAACTCTATTCAGCCTACATTCATATCGAGCCAAAACCAAAAAAAAATCAGGCAAGTGTTTTACTGGCTTAGAATCAAACAGCAAGATGAATAACAGTGCTAAGAGTCCAAAAAGCCTCTATTATCGTGTTTAGTATTTGAGTTCAGTATATAATTTAGTTAAACTCAACACAAAAACACTGATGCAGGAGAAAAAAAAATGACTTTTGATTTGGACAATGATCTAAACCGCTTTGTATCCAGATGATAAAAGTGGCAAACAGAGACTGAAGTGCAGGAGCTGTCAGATCAGAGTGAAAGGAGAGGCTGAAAGAAGAATATTCCTGTCATAAAAGTCATGTAAACAAAAGCACATACTGTGATAGAAATCAGAGAAAGATGATTGTTGGCTGTGGAAATCACACATATCAAAACTGAAAGATAGGGATGGGTGATGTGATCAAAATTTCATTTCACTGAATGAGTAATTTCATTCATGGTAACAATATATTATGTGGGTGGCAGTGGTTAGCCCTGTTGCCTCACAGCAAGGTTGCTGGTTCAAGTCCCGGCTGGACCAGTTGGCATTTATGTGTGGAGTTTGCATGTTGGCGTGGGTTTACTTCGGGTGTTCTGGTTTCCCCCACAGTCTGAAGACATGCGCTATAGGTGAATTGAGCAATCTAAATTGTCGGTGAATGAGTGTGTATGAGTGTTTCTTAATACTAGGTTGCAGCTGGAAGGGCATCTGGTGTGTGAAGTTCATTCAACAGTGGCGACCTCTGAAATAGAGACTAAGCCGAAGAAAAATGAATGATTGAATATATTATGTGATATATTAATTTAAACAGATAGTTATTCAATGTGAATCAGTCAAGTAACCAGAAGGACATTTGGACCTGAGGGAAGCTGAAAGTCAGCAGAAGCAGTAATACTACACCATAGATATATACACTAGATATCGCATACGAACCCTGAGCATGCGTTAACAGCGGCGCCACATTTGTACAGTGCTCCCAGGACAAATGTCATTCAACCGCACTAGTCAAGACTAAAGCCAATCTGAAGATGCTGGACTTTAATGATGTGTCCAGGTGTAGTAACGAGCAAACAAAGAAAACAAAGCACAAAGGCAGAACATTTGATGTTATGAACTTTTGTGCTCAACAAGTGTTGATGATAATACAGTCACTTAGTGCACTGATCATAAGAAAAGTAGCACCAACTTGCACTAAATTCTAGGCTTATGCTAGTTTGATTGAATAAAATCAGCAAACAATGTAAACGAAATATGACAACAAGACGCTGCAGTGCCAGAAACTTGTATTATTGTTGGCTAAGTGCACGAGACGTTTATAACGGAGATTCATTTATAAACCAATCGCTCCCTCTTTTAGAATCAGAAGTGAAGGGAGGAGAGGAGGTGTGTTTCAGGACACAGATTAGATCAAATTTAACAGGTAGGGAGTATAATACATTTCCATGCAGACACACACACACATGCTCTTTGTCAAGAATGCCCGTTCTACACTTATGCATCAATGTAGAAAAGTGATGTAAAATTATAATTTTCGTAATTTAAAAAAATATTTGCATACTGACCACCAGGTAAACACCCGACTATAGATATCTGTTTATAAGCGTGTATATCTCTGGCTCTGGATGGCCAGTCCTCCACTGCACCTTGGTCCCACATTCATTTTAAAGGAGCGCTACCCTGTACTAAAATGGCAGCTCTATTGACGCATTCCTTCTAATAGACAACAATAGTGTAGGCGACATCTAATGTAAACATCTATGGTACTACACAAGTGCTTGTTTAACTTACTGAGGGATATTGTACACTGAATTATTCTGTACTTACATTCAAGTTGGTAATCTAGATCAGCGCTACACTACATATGCTCCAGTCTCCAGAAACTGTGCTTTATTTACAAATCTTTTTTTATGCGACGTTCCAATTTTGTAGACAAGTTAAATTAGCATTTTATTTTTACATTTGGACATAGCTACTGTACACTGGCAAAAATAAACATTGATTTCACATGCTTTAATTCTACATTATATCACAACTAAATATCAGGAAATCAATTTTGTGATTTTTCAAAATGTATTAATATTCTCTCTTGAAACGATTCAACGAGTTTAGTTTTTAACAGCAGATAGTGCCGTATGCTTTAAAAACAGCTGTATTCTGCTTGACACCCAAAAAACTGTTGTCTAAACACTGGGTTATCAGACTCCAAAATCTTTTTTAGAGAGAATATTGATGCATTTTGAAAATCTCAGAATCAATTCCTTGAACAACACAGCTCTAATCACAAGACCCTTTCACCTAACCCAACTGATAATAATAATAATTCATTCATTCATTTTCTTTTCGGCTTGGTCCCTTTATTAATCTGGGGTCGCCACAGCGAAATGAAACGCCAACTTATCCAGCATATGTTTGATGCAGCGAATGCCCTTCCAGCTGCAAACCATCACTGGGAAACATCCATACACACTCATTCACACATACACTACAGACAATTTAGCTTACTTAATTCACCTATAGCACATGTCTTTGGACTTGTGGGGGAAACCGGAGCACCCGGCCGAAAACCAACGCGAACACGGGGAGAACATGCAAACTCCACATAGAAACGCCAACTGACCGAGCCGAGGCTTGAACCAACAACCTTCTTGCTGTGAGGAAATCTTGCTACCCACTGCACCACCGTGATGCCTAATTATAATAATAATAAAAATAATAAAAAAAAAAATAATAATAATAATAGTAATGAGCTTATGGTTAAAAACAGCCCTAAAGTGTCATCTGCAGTTAAATACTAAGCACAGAATTGATTGTTTTTTTTTTTTTAGATTTATTGTTTGGCATTTTGCCTTTATTTGACACGGCAGTAGAATGACAGGAAGTGAATTGGAGAGAGAGAGGGACAGGATCGGGAAAGGTCCACAAGCCAGAACTAGAACTCGGGAAACCTAAAGAACTGTTGCACTATTTGCCGGCGTTCTAACCACTGAGTTATCGCCAGTGTTGGGGAAAGTTACTTTAGAAAATAATGCATTACAATATTGATTTACTTCCCAAAAAACTAACAAGTTCCGTTACTTAGTTACTTTTTATGTTAAGTAATGCCTTATGTTACTTTTGAGTTACTTTTTCTCACCTGGCTGAGGCTTGATCTAACAACACACTGTATAACCTTCATTTACCTTTAAAAAAAACACATAAAAACAATAATGTAGGTCGGCGCAATAGCCTAGTGGTTAGCGTGTCGACATATGGTGCAGTAGCACGTCAGGGCGTCCCGAGTTCGAATCCCGGCTCGAGGACATTTCCCTACCCCCCTCTCTCTCTCCAAGTTCGCTTCCTGTCTCCATACTGCCCTATCTAACAAAGGCAAAAAGGCCAAAAATAAATCTTAAAAAAAAAAAAAAAAAAAACATTAATGTAGGATAATGTTATCTTCGGAGAACTTCCTGACCCTAGAGCTATATATGTCGCATGTACAGATGAATGAAAGTTTAAAGCAATGAGTGTTTTATTAAAAAGTAACATCACCGTCCATTCAGAATCCTCTTTTCCTTTTCTTCCAGGTGTTTAAACAAAAAAGAGTATATTTCTAATCGCAGAAATTTAAGGCTCTGCCATCTTCATTTCTGTCTGTTCCTGCATTCTCTCCTTGCGTGCAGGATTAAACATGACTACAATCATTTTAATTCTGCAATTTATTTTTTAAAAGCGAATTAACTTAACTAAAAAGTAACTCAAATATTATTACTCAATTTTAAAAAGCAGTGCGTTACTTTTCTCGTTACTTAGAAAAGTAATATTATTAGGTAACTCACATTATTTGTAATGTGTTACCCCCAACACTGGTTATCGCACCAACCACAGAAACATTAGGAGAGAACAGCGAGAGAATAGCGATTTTGAAAATCACAGAATCAACTCCTTAAACAATTTGTGGCCACGGCTCTAATAACAACACACTTTCAGCTAACCCAACTGATAAAAAATAACTAGGACTGGTGCTTCTGAGCTGAACATGCCACAAAAAAAACACATTTAAAATACCACAACAGGGATTTATAAAACTTCTGCACCATTTTCCATAATCATCACTTGAGAAACACAAAACTATTCAAGATTTCCACAAAAGAAAGAAACGTGTTCTGCCCTAGAATGACACGAGGGAAACTGCTTTAACAAATACTGCAATAAGAAAATATTCATGTTGAGCATTTCTAAATCAAAGCTGTTCCCTTTTTTTCCCCTTTTTTTTTTTTTAAGCCATCAGCCTCAGGAGGTTTGCGTCACAGTGAACGGCCCGTGTTTCTGACCTCGCCTGTGGCTCGCCGTCAGCCTGTCACTGCCAACTTTATGGAGCAAATGTAAAACAAGACACCCCGCATGAAACCCAAACTACTAAGCTGACAAGAGCACATGCAAACAGCCTGCAAACATCACGATGCTTCAGCTTTTCTGAGATTTGAGCACGTCACATGAGCTTTGTGCATTTTCATGTTTGTCTGACGATGGATGTGACCTACAGAGCACAGAAACCGAATATGAGAGCACTCGTATGACCCGAATGAGTAACATATCTAAGCTAATGCAGCACTGTCAAATCCATCTGAACAGAGCATGAGACAGAGGGTCAACCGAGCGCTGACTCTGTTTTAAAGGGGCAGTTCATCCAAAAATGACCCTTTCTGTTCATTTAGTGTTCATCTTCAGGTCATCTGAGATGTTTTTACGCAATAGAACATAGAAGAAGGTTATTAGCTGAAACTGTGGTCAGTGGTGATTTATAAAATGCAAGCCAACAGCAACATGTACATTAAGAATTTAAAAACACAAATGCCATCTTATGAAGTCAAATCATTGGCTACTAAAGACAAAAATGAATTATTTAAAGAGCCGCTATTTTGCATTATAAAGGGTCATATTTTAGTTTTGGGGGTCTCCAACAACAGGCTGATATGCATGCAAGGTCAAAAAACACTTTCCTGTCTTATAATATGCATTTATTTTTACCTAATGATCCCAACAACTCCCATATGATTCATTCAGCGATTCATTTGTTCCCAAACCCCTCCTTCTGTGAGGCTAATCTGCGCTGATTGGTCCAATGACCCAGTCTGTTGTGACTGGTCGACTGGGTTCAGCGTGAGACAGAGAGAAATGCCCACCACAGCTATGAAGCAGCAGAGGATATGTGAGAGCCCAATGCAGGAATGCAATAAAGCAATGCAGTTAAACATCAGCATATTCATAAATCTAACCACAAGTAATAACAACAACACACATTCAGTATTAAATAATACACACAGTGGCAAAAGTTGAAAATTGACCACACCACAGGTGTGTAGAAACACCTGATGGTGGTCATAGCAAAGACAAACGGCAGAGGATCGCAAGTACAGAAACGCATTTAAATCATCAATTTTCATTACAGTACAAGCTCTGATCTATAATAGATACGTGATTACAAGCCACGCGGAGCCATTACAACTTACAACACACAATTAAATGATTAAACACACACGATTAAAACGAGGCAACAATTTTAATTACACTTACAAGTCTGACAGAGTCCCATACATTATAGTCTCTGCTGCTCCTTTCTTTAATAGAAAATGGCTGACGAATCCCGCTTTTGCAGCGTAGGTTATTGTATCAAAAACTTAGTATCACTAGTTTAGCTATACTGTGGTATTGTTGTGAAAATAAACTGTAACCCTTTATTCCCTGCAGCCAAATATCCATCTGTCAGTGATCGTCATCTTCGCGTCATGATCAGTCCCGTGATCCCTCGTGCTCCGCTAGTGTCTAAAGTGAAAGCGAGTTCACATTTTACCGGATCTGGAACTACATATTTGGTGATGTACCGTATCGACGTCGATGCATCCAGGCAAAAGATCCGTACCCAACACAATGTATTTATTCGACTCTGAGTCAACTATTTCGTTAAAGAATCAATCCGCTTGTTAAGTCATGACGTATCGGTGACGTCTGGAATACTGTTTCCAGGTCCAAGCAGCTACTCATTTGAATTGAGAAAATGTTCGTTTATGACAACTTTTTTGTCATATCACGCATTAAAGTGAATTTTATATAAAATCATGGTGTACACAACAGTCTCTGGACTTGCTGCATCACAAACACCAATATTTTAACAAATTATAAAAAATGTATCACTTTCTGGCCATCAGATATTAGGCATTGATATATATATTGCGATAGCGATTTTCGAAAGTATTACATCCCTTTGTAAACGTTTATTATTACCTATTGTTGAGTCTTCCCATACAGTTTGATGGAGCTTTTTTTATTAAATTTTTTTATTAAATTTTTTTATTAATGTCAGTGTAACAATAACAACATTATACAAATTTGTTACGTAGAGTGTATGTGAGTTTTACATAGAAGTAAAGCATCAAATAAGCACATACAAGAGAAAAAAAACAACAAATAATATAAAATCATGTGTTAAGAAAATTTAAAAAAGGAAAAAAAGTTAACAGTTCTAATAGCTTTAAGATTTTTAGAGGAAGCAATAGTTCTAATGTACTGTTGAAGTTCCTTTTCAAAAACAATAAAACAAGATTTACGTTGAGAGAATTTACAGCAGTGTATATGGAATTTTGCAAGGATTAAAAGGAGATTAATAATGAAATATTCCTTACTTTTATCATCAGGAGTATTGAAAAAACCCAACAGGATATCCTTAAAAGATAACAAGAATCCCGGTAGTATTTTGCGATGAATAACCAAAGAAAGTTCAATCCAAATGTATTGTGCATGAGGGCAATTCCAAAACATATGATCAGCAGTTTCATTGGGTATATTACAGAAAAAGCAGCATGTATCTATATATGACTTAAATCTTTTCAAAAAAGTCTTGGCTGGGTAAAATCTGAAATGTAAATGAAATTTCTCTAATTTTGTTAGTTATTATATATTTTACAGTCAAACACCAAACTTTTTTTTATTGAATCTGGTCATATATTTCCATCCAAAAAAACTTCACATATGGGGTTGTTACAATTTCCTTTTGAAAGAGAGACCTGATTTTGTAATTATGTGAGGAAAGTTGTGATAGAAAACATATTCGCATGACGTCACACTTAACAAGCGGATAGTTTTAAACACAGTGCACTTTCAGATTTAAACCTCAGCTGGATGTTTTCATTCACTTTGTGCTGTTACACACTGCATAGAAGGTCATTTTCAAAAACTCATAAAAGGGGCTCTTTAATGATTTACTGGAGAAAAAAAAGGTCACCTAGTTCTGTTTTTTTTTTTTATGAAATAAGTTTAATTTGAACTAAACTTGAAGTCTTATTTAATTATTAATTATTTAACCCTTCAATTGCTTCTTTTAAATTTTTTTATCTAAAAAAAGATTTCAATTATACGGGTGAAATAACTCCAAATTTAGACCAACAGAATACACTATTTTGTGAAAATGTTTTTTTTATGATTAGTATGTTTAAGTTGTATCATTTTCATGACGATTACTGCATTTAACCACATTTGATATGGTAAATGAAGAATGTTTTTTAAAAACTCTCAGACAGCAGGTTGTCCAGATGCCTAAAATAAAAATAAAAAAGTGATTAAAACACATATAAGATAAGTATTACATAAATATAAATGATTTAGCAAAAACAGATTGAGAAATTAGAAATTTTGTCTTGTCAGCTAACTGAAAGTAAGCTGAAATAACCCAAACAAATATTACTAAAACAGAATTTATTTCCCAATCCCTTTAATATCTTAGCAACATTTTTTAAAAAGTCTAACGTTATCTCCAGAGCTACATGCACCTAAAACACCTATAATGAAAAATGCATATCATTTTCCACCTGCAGCTCCCACGATAAATTGATTCTGTAAAGATGCAACAATTGTTTTAAAGCTACGTCATTAACTTTTTGGCCTGACGCTGCTTCTGTAAGATAAGATGTGCATGACTAGGAGCTAATAGGATACTCTACTTGATTAAATTAACCAGCAGTGCATGACTCTAAATGAGCTGAACACAGATACACAGAGAGCTATTTCCATCCACCATCCCATTAATGGGTAAATGTGCTTACATCATAGTTTATGCACATTTTATATAAAATTTTGGAGCATCTTGATATTTGCATCCAGTGTCTTTTTAAATACAGTATCCTAAAATATAAGCACATTTATTGAATAATTATGCGCATCAAAAAGTAATTAAAACATTATTAAAAGATGATGATCATATTTCAGACCAGGGGCGATTTTAGGATTTTCATTTTAGGGGGGCTCAGCTTCTTATATGGTAAAAAAAAAAATATATATATAATGTTTGTTTAATATGGGTTGTATACTAGCATTCCACTGTATTACATAGACAGGCATAGCCATTTGAGTTCTGAGTAAGCCAAATAGGCTCAACCTCCCTGTTTACTGTAGTAAAAAAACACTTTCTACATTCAAGTGCATTTTTTGTTTCAATGTCATAAATAAACTGCCCCTTTTCTAATTAAATGACACACATATAAATTTACAGTATATATTTAAACTTACAGGCTGATTCACATATTTCACAATCTGAATGATAATAATAAATAAGAAGTATTTTTAATACTAGACAACACTTGATGTTTTTATCTCTGTCAGTGACTCAGTGACAGTTAAAACGAATACATTCTCTGAGTGGTTCTGTCACTGTGTTTAATCCTTTCTGTGCAAGACTGTATGGTATAGTTAATGCCACACGAACTGTAAAGTGTTTAAAATTGGTAGTTCATTTTAAAATAAAAATATCGGAATGTTCGTTAAGAGTTACATTTTTCGCTGGAGGAAAGAGTGAGAAAACCCGACTGCTCCTCCGTGACATTGAGATCCAGGTGATACAAGGTTATCTGTATCAAAGAACTGCAAATAAGCAGATATTATTAAAATGTATCGATAAACACACACCTCGTTCTCTCGATGTCTCGATGTTTGCTAATCAAATTAAAAGCAAAAGACGAGGAGGAGCCGACTTCTGCCACTGTTTTCATTTAAAATTTAAAGGGGCAACAATTTAGTGTACAGTTTATGAGCTAATTGCAAAAGTTAAAATAGGCCTAGCAACGCCCATGTTTCAGACCATTAGAAAAAAAGAGATTAGATAAATATTAAGAGACATCTATTAGAAATTGCAACATATGCCATACAACAGTGTATTGCTTCCTTTCATCATAATGTATTTTAATTCAAACAACTAAGGTATTTCAACACTACTGTGCTGAAACATGCTTACAGTGTGGTAAGATTTAAAGAAAATGCCAGAAAATGCTAGCCGATTTAGAGTTTTAAATCTTAATAGAACCAAGGTGTTAAAGAAATGTGGCAATTCATACTATAAGCATGCAAGCAGTGTTGTAAATCATGTTAGAAAAAAGCTAGCAATTTGTTAAAACTTGTGGTAAATCAATGCTAGTAAAAAATACTTGTAGTCTACAAAATCATTTTAGAAACATGCTGGCAGCTAGTGCCCTGACTCATGCTACAAAACTGTTAAATTAAGCTAGCAGAGAGCTTATGTATGCTAAAAACATGCTAACAAAATAATTGCAGTGTGGTAATCATGCAAAGAAAAAAAATGTTATCAGTGTTGAAAAGTCATGCTAGAAAAATGCCAGCAGAGTGCTAAATCATGCTAGCAAACAATGTGCTAAAGTAACACAGCTGTGTGCTATTTTGTAAAAACATGCCAACAATTTTCTAAAACATGCATGCAATGAAATGAATCATGCTAGAAACATGCTCACAGTTTTTTTTTAGAAATCCATACTGGAAACATACCAGGAATTAACTGAAATTGGTAGCATTGTGCTAAAACTTGTGGTAGACCAATGGCAATAAAAATCCTGATAGTCTACAAAATCATGATAGAAACATGCTAGCAGTGCACTAAATCATGCTAGAAAAACATAAAAATCAAGCTAGCAGTGTGCTAAGGCATGCCAGAAACATGTTAACAATGTGCTAAAAGGTAGTATTTGCACTGGGATAATGATGCTAGCAGTGTTGAAAAGTCATGTTATAAAACATGCTAGCAGCATGCTAAATCAAGCTAGAAAGAAACATGCTTGCACTGTTGTAAATAATTTTACATGACAACAATGTGCTAAAACGTGTGGTAGATCGATGCTTATAGTTTATAAAATCATGTTAGAAACAAGCTAGCAGGGCACAAAATCATGCTAGAAAAATATGTTAAATCAAGCTAGCAATGTGCTAATGCATGCTAGAAACATGCTAACAATGAGTTAAAATGTGGTATGGGCAATGTGGTAATGATGCTAGAAAAATGCTAGCAGTGTTGAAAAGTCATGTTAGAAACATGCTAGCAGCGTGCTAAATCAAGCTAGAAAGTAACATGCTAGCACTAGCTACTATAAATAATTTTACATGCCAACAATGTGCTAAAACTTGTGATAGATCAATGCTAATAATCTATAAAATAATGTTAGAAACATGCTAGCAGGGCACAAAATCATGCTAAAGAACATGTTAAATCAAGCTAGCAATATGCTAAGGCATGCTAGAAATATACTAACAATGAGCTAAAATTTGGTATATGCAATGTGGTAATGATGCTAGAAAAAAATGCTAGCAGTGTTGGAAAGTTGCTAGAAACATGCTAGCAGCATGCTAAATCAAGCTAGAAAGTAACATATCAGAACTGTTGTAAATAATTTTACATGCCAGCAGATCAAGGCTAATAGTCTACAAAATGCTAGAAACACGTGTTAAATCAAGCTAGCAGTATGCTAAGGCATGCTCAAAACAATGCAATGTGCTAAAATAAAATGTGGTAGGTCTAATGACCCAAATAAAATGCTAGCAGTGTTGGTGCTAAATCGTGCAAGAAAGCAATGTCCTAAATCCATCTGCGTATTTGTAAAAACATGGCAACAATTTGCTAACATGCTTGCATTGTGATAAATCATGCTAGAAACATGCTAGCAGTGTTAGAAATCAATGTTAGAAACATGTTAGCAAATTCTATATTATTTCACATACTCCATCATGAAACAGTTATTGCTTTCACTGCAGTTTATCTCAATCCAACAGCCCTTATATTTCAACACATTTGAAAGTCTCTCTTTCTCTGTCGCAGTGGTTTTGCACATATCTCATTTCTGGACAGTCTCGTCTCCTTGCTCACTAACAGCCATCATTATACATTCTGGCCAGTCAAGAGCTGCGAGAAACGCTTCACATTGCAGAATACAATGACCAGATGCCTGAAGCCATTTCCACTAGCTGTACTGCATAGCAAAAGCATCTGTAAGTGTGACAGACAGTGCTGTGAACGGCATCTGGAGAACTCTTAAAAAACTCAATCAATCCTGCTATTACTTGATGATTAAGGTTTTTTAACAATTAGAGTTTTAGAATAAAAAAAAATGGCATTTATTGAGTTAAAATTTATATTACACATTTGTTCAGTGTATATATTAGTGTTATATTATATTATTTCACATACAACTGTAATATTGAATATTGAAGATCTCTCACTCTCTCTCTATTTCACTTAATATAAATATATGCACATATCATTAAACAAAAAACAATTTGCTCACCAAGACATTTTTTGACATTAATAAACTGAAATATTGTGAAATAGCATTACACTTTAAAATTACTTTCAATATTTTAAAATGTAATTTATCCCGTTGAAAAGAGATTTCTTTTAGGATTATTACTTCATTTAATGAACAAAGTAAAAAAAAATGTAAACATGGTAAAATAAATTTAAATGTAATTAATTTAAAAAATCTAAAAATGTTTTCAGTGTTTGAATCATTTATCAAACATCACAATTATCATAATTATCAAACACTATTTACAGACATATACAGTAGTTCACTGAATGAATAACTAAGATATACCAGTGTGTTCTGCATAAGAAAGCAACAAAATAAGATTCACAAGCCAGCAGTATTGGCAGCAGTATTTTATCTGAAATATGCGTTTAATCTAAGATGAGGGGAATAAAGTCCATCTGACCCATATCACAAGCTAAATTGTCCGTAGTGAATGTGTGTGTGTGGAAATTCCCAGAGATGGGTTGCGGCTGGAAGGGCATCCGCTGCGTAAAAATCGTGCTGGATAAGTTGGTGGTTCATTCCACTGTGGCGACCCCGCAAGGGACAAAGCCGACAAGAAAATGAATGACCCATATCACTCTAATTAGTCTACTTTGAAATCTGTAATGAAAAGTATGAGGTCAGATAACTAGACCTGAGTTTCTGAAATCCAGGAACCACAAAGTGGCTTGAACATATTTGACAGCAGAGGAATCTTTACATCATTTTTCTCACTTTCTGAAAAGTGTTCAGCTTATTAGTGTGAACAGAAATGATGTAGGCCAGTGCAAAAAAAAAAAAAAATGAATTTATTTATTATATCAAAGTCAGTGCTCTGCACAATACTGTATAGAATTAATTTTTTAATATAATGAAAATCATGCAAGATACTTGATAGCCCGGTATTTATTTATGTTAAAAAGCAGTATGTTGAATCAAGCTAACAGCCCAGATAGCAAAATGACATAATTTCAACCTAAAATCAACGTTTCTTTTGACATCGATTCAACATCGTTTTGCTCATCGGGGTAATGTTGAAACGACGTCAGGCACTCCATTCAAATCTAACCTGAAATCGACACAATTGGTTACTTACCCAACGTTGAATCGATGTTGATATTCAGTCGATCGAAACGACGTTATAGAATCCACACATTTTCAACATGTAATCAACCTAATTGGTTTGTCCACCTGACGTTGAAATGATGTTGATTTATAGTTGATTGGAACAACGTGGAATCCACACATTTTCAACATATAATCGACCTAATTGGTTTGTCTATCTAATGTTGAAATGACGTTGATTTATAGTCGATTGGAACAACGTAGAATCCACACATATTCAACCTAATTAGTTTGTCTATCTAATGTTGAAACGATGTTGATTTTAAGTCGATTGGAACAACATAGAATCCACACATATTCAACACAAAATCTATCTAAATGATTTAACGTTTAAATGAATGCTTAAACAACATTTTCAACATTAAACCAATCCATATGACCTAATCACCATTTTTTTTACAAGAATACATAATATAATTTATTCTGTATATATAACAAAACACACCACAATCTGTCATAATTTTTTATTGATACAAACACACAGCTGTGAATATCTGTTAAGAGCATGAATTCATTCAAACCTTCTACACTTAAACAAACAGAGAAAACTTTTAAATTACTGACTAAAATAGTCAAAACCATTTACTCAAAAAGTAAAACTGTAGAATATTAAATACATTTGTCTATACGTGTTCTATTTCAACATGTATTTTTCATTAGTGTAAAAAATGCATTTTATTTCAGATGTGCATAATAACAAAATTAACTATTAGGGTCAAAACACAGGTTTAAATCACAATGTTTAAACTGTTTAAAGAACAACATTTATTTAATGAATTTAGAAAGATACAATCACAGAAACTAAAATTCAGATGCAACCATAGAAAAAATATTCTTGCTGGATTAGCAAGGTCAATAAATAAAAACAAATTATTTTAGGTTGTGTGAAACTATCGGGAAGCTATTCGTCTACAGTGCCACCATTTACTAGAATTCCATCTCGGATTTTCCAGAAATACGAAGTATTAGTGACCCAGACACTTGTCTGAGAACAAGCTTCAAATATTACAACAACCGGTAAGAATTGCAAGCTTGTTTATTAATTACA
This sequence comes from Danio kyathit, assembly GCA_903798195.1. Taxonomy (NCBI): domain Eukaryota; kingdom Metazoa; phylum Chordata; class Actinopteri; order Cypriniformes; family Danionidae; genus Danio; species Danio kyathit. The sequence continues at coordinate 21,414,681 of LR812543.1, read as the reverse complement.
ATTATTTTTTTTTTCAAAATATCATTGTTTAATGACTAAATGCAATAAATAAAATACAGCGCTGCGACCAAAGAATGTAACGTATACTGAATAATCATATGCAATGCACATGATCCTATTATAACGATCACTGCGAACAATAAGCTAAGCGTTCATTTTATATACAAACTGTAAATATAAAAACATTAAAATATTTTAAAGCAATGAAAATCTATATGTAAAAAAACAAAACTACTTTAAACTGTGTCTCGTCAGAGCTGAGCATACATTTTATTTCAGTAAAAAACGGTCCTCTTCATAATATTTCTATTTATTTCTTCTTTGTAATATGGTATGAATTTAAAAAATACGGACTTTACGTCTCCTATTCAGTTTTTTTACTTCCTGCTCTCCATCTTAATTTCAAATTTAAATTCCACACCAGGCCAGTAAAATTTTTTTTTTTTTTTTTTTTTTTTTAAAGTGTTGAGCCCTGTTGGGTAATTCTCCTTCTCATTAAAACTCAAATGTGCATTGTGTTGTGACAATTACTTAAGATTTTTGTAACAATAAAGATGCATTTAATACAACCATAAAAATGCTAAAAGATTGTCAGTACACTGTACTATAGGCACAACCAGTCGTTTGGTCTCTCTGTGTGAGAGAGGGAAAAAAAAAAAAACATTTGCAACTTGTTAAAAAAAAAAAAAAACTTTCTCAGACTTCAAATATACTGGTCACTAACAGAAACTTCAGTCATGGGTGCTGTTCTTTCGCTCCAGTAATACCTTCAGAGAACATAATGGTCAGTGATCCATACATAGGCAGAGAGATTAGTGTGGTGTAGGCAGAACTGGAATAGACGTCTGTCCAGGCACAGGTTACAGATCTTGATGTCTTCAACTGGAGATTTCAGAGAAACTGCCATTAAAAAAAATTGTAAGAAAGAAAAACATGTTACTCAGTAGGAAAATCTCACCAGGTACAGTATCTACTATTACAAAGTACAATTCCAAGGTAAATTTTTTAGTTCAACCCACAGTATTGGTACCATAAAATTGCCACAATTTTTGACTCCTCCTCACACAGAATATTAAGTTAACATGGTATTTTGTTAGAAATTAAATGATCTTGGATTTTATTTTCTTGTGAAATTCTAAAAAGCTTAATGATATTAAATATTTTTCAAAATAAATGCGTTTACAAACATTTGATTTAGATACTTGTACAAGTAAACTGCAGTAACCTCAAGAGAAAAGCATGTAGACAAAATAAATTTTAATAAACAGGAAAATAAAAAAAAAATGCACACCAGAACATAGCACTACAATCAGAAAAATAACAGACAAGCATGGTTTGTGAACAATTGAGGTAAAGTTGGTTTTATATTCGGATATTCAGACATTCTCCTCAATAATATAATGTCAGAAAAGTATTCTTTGCAAATTCTAAATAGGGAAATCATATTAGCAGCAAATGACTATCAAAGTACAACATTGTTTACAGTCAACTAAACAGTGTTTATGTTGTTTTGAAGTCATACTTGCATGCTAATTTCGATCGAATATTCAAAGTAACATGGTAAACAATATAGAGACTTCTAAATGAACGAATGTGCGAATATAAAACCAACTTTACCTCTATAAGCTTTTCCCATTCAATGCTGTGGACCGTCTCTGGCGAGGAGTTCGTCACTAAATGTAGAAAAAAATAGAGCAACAAAACCGTAAACTGACAGCGATTCACTTCGCTAGCGTAATAACGTGTTGAAAAATCTCGTTTAACGTTAGCTCGATGATGCGTAATGTTATTTGCGAACCGTTTCTCATAACTTAGCCTATACGTTAGCTAGAGCAACATACTTACATATGTGTTTTATGCTCATTCCAAATCGTTTTGACAGATCATCTTATATTTTTACACAGGTTAAAAAGCATTGAAGTCATAAAGTGAAGTTAATCGTGTTGAAATCGAAAATTAAATAACCAAAACAGCTTTTCATTTACCTTAACGTTACCTTTATAGATCAGCTGCAGTTAATAGCCTGGGTACGCACAGGGCGACATGGGCTTACTAAAAAACGTATAGGAAGTGGTAAAGTGTTAATTTACACATCTAAAAAGTTACATTTTGACATAAATTCTTGGGAAAACGACAAATAAAACATGTGAAACGTCGAATACGACGTGCTTACCTTACAGTTCCGTCCGCTGCCTTCGTTTGTTAGTTGATTCAAATGATGAGCAGCACCTGCGCCTCACGCTGACTCGCGCAGAAGAACCGACTCCGAGTCCACCAATCAAGTTTCAACATCGAACCAGTGTTATGATTTCGACCAGATGCGTCGGGTAGCCTATATGTTGAAGAGTCAACTTCATTTCGACATCGAACCAATGTTATGATTTCGACCAGATGCGTCGGGTAGCCTATATGTTGAAGAGTCAACTTCATTTCGACATTGAATCAATGTTATGATTTCGACCAGATGCGTCGGGTAGCCTATATGTTGAAGAGTCAACTTCATTTCGACATTGAATCAATGTTTTATTCTCGATGTAATAACCTTCCGACGTACCGACCAAATAAAGAACGTTGATTCAATGTCGAAATTTGATCGACGACTGATACTGACGCTTATAACCAATAATCGACATTGATTCAATGTCGGCTTGCTATCTGGGAGTGGGCTAATTCTTGTTAGAAATATGCTAAAACATCCTTATAGTGGGTAACTTAATGCTAAAACAAACTAACAATTTGCTAAATTTTTTTGCAGTAGGCTATTTTTACTAGAAAAATGCTAACAGTGTGCTAAAACACAGCTTGCAGTGGGCAATTTCATGCTAGCAACATAATAACAATAAATTAAACCATGCGTACAGTGGGCTAATTCATGCTGGAAACATGCTAACAATGTGCTAAACAGGCTTGCAGTGGGCTAATTCATGCTAGAAACATGCCAGCAGTGTGTTAAAATGCATGCAGTGGGCTAATTCATGCATTCTAACAATGTGCGAAACAGGCTTACATTGGGTTAATTCCTGTCAGAAACCTGCTAGCAATGTGTTAAAATGCTTGCAGTGGGCTAATTGATGCATGCTAACAATTAGAAACTAGAAACATGCTAATAATGTGCAATAATGTGCCTAAAGTGTGGTAATTCCTGCTAGAAACATGGCAGAGATTGCAAAATCATGTTAGGAAGCAACATGCACCTATGTGGTGACAGATGCTAGAAATATGCTAACAATGTGCTTAAAATGCATTTTGTTTGCAATTTTTTTTATTTACAAATTCAGACTGTTTACAGCAATTAGCAATTTTTAATAACCACTATAAAGATAGCTTGCCAAATAGTACAATTGACTATAATACAACAAAATATAACCTTTATTTCTTAAGAGCATTTTGTTCAAACACTGTATTCAACTGTAACAAAAGCAGACCACCACAGGTATTGGTTTGGAATTTGTTCTCAGGCTAAGCCTCTTATCTCTTTCGACCCAAGCACCAAAAACGTGTGTAAAAAAAGAAGCAAAAGAAAGGTTTGTCCTTTAAATCCCAATGTGAACATCAATGCCAAAGCATAACTGCCAAACCCAATTTTATTTATTCTGAATTTGGGACATGAATCCCTCAAAAGTAGGATGGCTACCGGGCTAATGTCCCAGCTAGCATCATTAAACAATATTGTGACCCCAGGCAGAGCAACCCAAGGCTACAGAACAGAGAAACAGAAGGTACGTGTCCTGACCGTCTAAACGCTCCATCTGCACACATTCGCCTTCCCCTCCATCGCACTCTCAGCAGCTTATGGAAAACGACAGCTTGCTGGCAAACCCAGGAAATATATTTTATTAAATTTCTCGGAGAGTTTTTCGCAGCCCTCCAGGGATGGTGACACAGAGAGCGAGTGAGGCTGAATTGGATGACCTGGCTCGTCCCAGAGCCAGAGCCGGTCCTGAGGAGAGTGAGGCGGAACGTGATCCGCCGGCCATCTGTCTGAACACAAGAGAGCAGCAAATGGGCCACTGTTGATCTGAGGTGGGTGTAGAGGCGGAGAAAGTTTAGTCAAATCAATTCTTTAATTGCACATGAATGCGTGTGGAGATGAATATTGTGAGCAGTTTATTATTCACAATCAGATTCAGAAATTATTTGGTTACTCTTTTAAAAGTGCAATAGGATTAATCAAGTAGCTATCATTTAAATTATTCATTCATTTTCCCTCGGCTTAGTCTCTGATTTATAAGGGGTCACCACAGCGGAATGAACCAGCAACTACTTTGGCATGTCTTTTATGAAGCGGATGCCTTTCCAGCCACAACCCAGTACTAGGAAACTCGTTTAAATGAAATAAATGTAATTAAATAATTGGCTGTAACATTAAAAAGAAATTCATTCATTCATTTTCCTTCAGCATGGTCCTTTATTTATAAGGGGTCACCACAGCGAAATGAACCTCCAACTATTCCAGCATATGTTTTAAAGATGCCCTTCCAGACTATTTTGTTTACCCAATTCACCTGTAGCGCATGTCTTTGGACTGCGGGGGAAACCGGAGCACCCGGAGGAAACCTACGCCAACGCGGGGAGAATGTGCCAACTCCACACAGAAATGCCAACCGGCCCAGCTGGGATTCAAACCAGTGACCTTCTTGCTAACCACTGAGCCACCGTGCCACTGCATTAAACAGAAATGCTAAACAAATAAAGAAATATCATCTGAAAACTTATTTAGGATTTAGACTTTTGGAGATTTATGATTCATTAAAAAGATCACCTCCTAAGAGCCATTCATTTGGGAGTCGCACACATTTTTGATTTATTAAAACAAGAACTTGCTCATATTGACTCATTGTTTTTCACATACAACATTATTGACTCGTGACTTCCAGTCTCAATCACTTCTGATGTATTTTAGCTCTAAAAAAACGTGTATTTGCCTATTTTCATTTGCATGCATCATCATAAACGCAACTGTTTGTAGAGCAAGCAGTTTGACCATTTAACTCTCGTCTATTATTCCTAGTCATTTTCCCTAAAGAAAATGGATCGAAAGTTCTAAAGTCATTTGTTCAAGTCAACCAACTACACAGATTGTATTGTATTTGATTCACCAAAAAGGAATCAACTAAAATGAGTCATTTGTTCTAAAATATGTATGTTTTTATTCACTAAGATGCACAAACCATTTGTTTGAAGAGAAAGTTTCTCTGGTTCGCTTAAAGGGCACCTATTTTACCCCTTTTTCAAGATTTAAGATAAGTCTTTTGCGTCTCCAGAATGTGTCTGTAAAGTTTCAGCTCAAAACACCCATCAGATTATTTATTATACCTTTAAGAATATTGGGATTTTCTGCTTTAAACAATATGTACAGTAGCTGTTTCTGTTGCCTGTGCCTTTAATGCTAGTTCTCCCCGCCCACCATTCCCACATGCCTGTCAGAATGTGCCTCAATCTCCACTTCGGCTGCGTCAGATAAACAGCACAGTGGCAGACATGAAGGAAGCAGATCTCACGTAACATTTGTGAGAAATACTACAGTGAGAACATTCCTAATGATTATTTGATGTGTTGTGGAGTTGCAACAATGAGTCACACACAATGTCGTTACAAAGTTTACGTTTCGCATTTAACTTTGCACTGTTTTTGCACGGCAAATGTGACGGGATACACGTTAATATCCACTGCTGTATGGATATGCAAAATAAACCTGATTTAACGTCCACAAACCGGGATTGAATCGTTGTCTTTTATAATTGTACTGACACGCGGCTGTGGTGATAAAGACGGTAAAATCACTGTAATTCACTACAAACATGCAATGTTTTAAAAATGTTTCAAACTTGTAAAACTCATTCTTGATCACATTTGATGATGATTGATGATCACAGAGAGCCGAACAGATCTTTTAATCCCAGTTGTTTTGCGCAGGTCCTGTCTTGTGGATATGATTATACACGTTCCTACGGAGACATGTTAAGACGCGGATGTCAATCAATTCGTTGGGCAGAGAAACCGCACTCCTACATCACATTGCGGTCGGCCTCAAAATGGGAGGGATTTGGATCCTATTTTAACGTCAGAAAATTAAAAAAAGCGAGACTTATTGTCTTTATACCACCCCAATATGACTGTGGACACACCGACATACCAACACACAGTTTACAAAAGATGATTTTCATCATATATACCAGCTTATACCAGTAATTTATTTAAGAGTCTAACAACTACACTGATGGCATCATATGTTTTTGTCTCATTACAAGAACCAACTCACAAGTGTCATTCATTTGAGAGTTGGACAACAGTGTTCGCCATGTAAATATAATAGCAGTATTGTGGTGACATTTTTAGTTTCAAGTTTCGTGGAATGTCGAACGAAGTTTTATGCAATGTCTTGCCCAAATATAGTTCCATAAGACTGAAATCAACCAACACTGACCCCAATGAGGCACTGAATATAACTGACGACAAACGTACTGACATCCCTCGCCTTCAATTATTTGAAATCTGCATGTCTCTCTACCTAAACGTCAAGCCTAATCAGATCACATAAAACGGTTGAGAGGACATAGGTGTTATATTCACAACAGTGGAAATGACCAAGCTGCTAAGTGAACCACTCACTGGTGATGAATGCCATTTTGGCCGCTCTTCTCATTAAGAGCTGTTATATAAGCATCTAGGGTAAAAAAAAAGTCCTGTCGGCACCATGACGACAGCAGATGAGACATTTAAGTTGACAGATCCCATCGCCTCCTTCAAATCACATTAAATACCCCACTGAAGCTACAGGAGACATAAATTAATAGATCAGTCAAAGGGTCTGAATGTCTCGAGAAAAATAATCAATAAGTTTTTTAGCATCTGCCGTAGGATGCATTACACCCAAGTGCATGCTAAGTACCCTACTTGAGAAGCACGTATCATTATGCAGCAACAAAGTCAGTTTCGGTTGGCATGTTACTATGAATATCTCCACCAGTCTGAAGTGCTTTAGATGTTGGAAGTGCTTGATGCCTCCAAGATGCCACTGATGTAACTGAAATGCAATGGCACATCTGAGCATGTGAATCCTACGCCAGGCTAAGCCTTACCCGGTGACAAACAAGAAAAAAAAAGAAGAAAAAAAACAAGGCATCACAATCCAAACAGCCCTATTCTATCAGTTAGTGATGATTTACAGACATAGACTGACAAAACAAAAGCGCAGATACTTTACAGAGAGCCGTAAAATGAGAAATGCTATCATCATTTAAGGCCCTGATATATATTCACAGTGAAGTTCTTATTTATTCAGTTTATGGGCAAAGGGATGTTTAAAAATACCTGAGCAGTGGATACACTGGTAGCGAACATCCTGACTGAACACCTACACAGAGAGCGGAATTTAGATCAATATGTAAATATGCCTCACAACAGCAAAATATAAACCACAAGGTGGAAAAACAGCAGTGAAATGTGGAAACATTCATCCCTCTAGTCTAATAAAGCCAATTTACTTTATTTATATCACTTTATAGAGTACAGTGCTTAAAAGAAGAATTAGAATTCAGCAGCTCTTCAGTGTTTGCTCTTCCTACACTCATAAATGACTTTTGCTGCTTGTTCAAACTGCATATTTAAAATAAGTTGAATTAACACGGGCGACGCAGTGGCACAGTAGGTAGTGCTGTCGCCTCACAGCAAGAAGGACTTAATTGTTTTATGTTTAATCCACTTAAATTTGTAATAACTTAATCAGTTTGTGTTGAAACAACATGAAGGAATTGTTTAGAACCCAGCATTTTTGTCCAAAAAAATCCGTATTTCACACAAGTAATTCATGTTGTCCCAACACAAACCAATTCAGTTAACTTAAATTTAAGCAGATTAAACAAAACAATTAAATTGTGCCAAAAAATTTTTTGTCTCAGCACATTTTAAATAAGTAGTTTACACAAGCACCAAAAATCATTTGAAATCATTTTGAAAGTTTTGTAAATAATTTTGGTTTCTTTTCTGGACTCTTTAAAAAGCCATGAAAGCCCCCTCTTCCGGTTCAAGTCTACCTCTAATTTTTTTCAAAAAATGCTTCATGATGGGTGTGGAACACTGTGGGCAGAGGGAGGAGTGGGCGTGGCCGGCAGAGCATGGGAAAAAAAGGGGAGTGAACAACTGTTGTCAGTCGGCTCACAAAATGAGACACAAACCGTGAGGAGACCCATGATTTTATAGTTTACAAAGTTAAATTGCAACAAAATGTCCATCTACATTTGTTATTCGTAGTTTCATATAAACATAACCCATACCTGTCAACATTGGGATGTAAAAATAAGGGATACTCCCCCCCCCAAAAAAAATAAATAATAAAAATAAAATAAATATGTTCATCTGGAGCTGATTCATTGTAAATAAACTTCTGGAACGATCAGAAATACGTTATTATTATTATTTACAAAGGATACAATAATTAGTATACATTAGAAAAGTCTGCAAATAAATTAGCAAACAGTTCAGCTCATTAAAACTATTAGCTATTATAAAGAAATGAAATCAAGTTATCAAGTCTCATCTTTTCTTCACTGTATAATTTAAACATTCTGATTAAAGAGCAGCGAATGAATCTCTCATTCAGATTGTTTTTGGTTTGATTACATTAAATAACAGAGCTGTCACTTTAAAACTGCACAGATCTATAGTGAAAGCATTTGACTGTTTTCCTAACTGTTTATGCTCATTTAAGACAAAATTTGTTGTGTTTAAAAGAAAACCCAACAAGATCGACATGTCTAGATGTTATTATTATTATTATTCATTCATTCATTTATTTTATTTTCGGCTTAGTCCCTTTATTAATCTGGGGTCGCCACAGTGGGATGAACTACTATTATTATTATTATTATCATTATGATGATGATGTGTATATGTCTGTTCAAACACGCACCCAAAACCCAGTGTCCACTTGAGCTCAGCATCAAATCGCGTACATACAGAATCCGCTTGGGAAACAGCGTCTATTATCACTATGGAGAGCATCAGCTGACACTCATGCATCTTTATATGAACTGACTGTTTTGAGGATTGCATAGGGGCAATTGCGCCTGTAATGAAAAGGAAATGAATAGCGCCAGTTTTATGTTTATTTCAAAGTGTTTCCATCAGGTTTTCATGCCTAAATAAAATGAAAGCACAAAACTGATTCACATTTAAGAGCAAGGGCGGCCCCTGGTGGTTTGGCGGTATGGGTTGCATATAGGGAGGATCGGAAAGATAAAAAATACGGGAGAAATACGGGAAAATACCTATATGGGATGACAGCGGGATAGAACTGTAAAATACGGGAGAATCCCGGGAAAAACGGGAGGGTTGACTGGAATGCATAACCACAATTTGTTATATCATTATAAAGATAATCGTGTTTATATAAACACTATAAATGAGGAGGACTTCTTTACTCCTCAATCCCTGGGGCTGAATGCAATCACAGTGGATTGCAGTGCAGCACATCTCTTGCCCTGTCTATTCCAACCGTTAGCCTTGCTGGTAATCTGGAGATTTTAAATATAGGCAAACACAGCAGCACGGATATAGGTGATGTGTCTCAATGGTAACAAACTCAACTGATAAAAGACAAAGTCCACCATTCTCCAATTCTAGTACAGCACTCCCGAAAAAATGCTTGATGCAAACCAACAGTTTGCTGTATCGGTTTGCTGTATTAGCTGACAAAAAGCTCAAAATGATCCAGTTTTCCCCACAATTAATGCTGACAGGTGCTAACATTGTCTTAACTGATGCTCAACACACACAAATGTGTTAAATTGTGTTAAATGTGTTAAAAAGTACTCCAGAGAGTGCTGAACCTTTAACAAATGGTCGACGAATCCTCTGTTGCAGGGTAGATAATTGCATTAATCACCAGAATGTTCCCTCATTAATATTCACTCATCTTCAGTTATGATCAATCCCACACACCTGCACTTCGCTAGTGTTTAAAGGAAAAGACGCATTAACGTTTTACCGGATCCGGCACTTCATATTTGGTATTGTTTCATGTCAACATCGTTACGAACTGAGAATCATTCAAATGACTCTGAGTCAAATCTTTTATTAAAAAAATCTATATATTTTAAATAAAGTGCGCTTTCAGATTTAAACACCAGCTGGATGTTTTCATTCACATAAAGCTGTGATACACACTACAGTATATGGAAGGTAATTTTCAAAAAACCCATAATAGGGGCTCTTTAAAATGATACAAAACAATTAAAGCAAACAGAGGATCATGGAGAAAGGTTATGGTATTTTTAAAATTGGTGTCAGCACCAGTGATATTTGTGGAAGTATTAATGTTCAACACTATTAGTACTACTAGTATATTAGGAGGGTTTCAAATACCAGTGTTCAAATTTAAAAGCGAATTCAATATCAACAAAACGAACATTTGAACCACATGAAAAATGATCAAACCAAATCACCAAAATGGTCTAAAAGTTACCTCCATTAATAACAATATTCTTTTTCTTTTGTATACTTATAATTTAAGGGTATTTCAAAATATGATTTTTTTTGATAAAGTAATTAATAATCTAATTATTATTGTTACAATAAATAATACAAATTTTTAATCATATTTATTAATTATAATTAATTATAAAATTAAAGTATTATTATTAATATATCTGTATCTATAAATAATAATAAGAAAACTGTTAGTAACACATTTATATTGTTAATATATTGTGTATTTTAACATAATATTAGCAAAGATAATGATGATGATAATAATAACAACAACAACAACAACAACAACTATTATTATTATTCAGCTTATGTCAAAGCAAACCTAATGACTTTGACACAGTTCTAAAGATACAGTTTAATTTAAATTTGAAAAAAAAATCCCACTCATATTTGCTTTGTTGAACATGCACAATGAAATTATTTCTTGAGCTTCATTCAGCCTCACATCATAAAGCTTCAAATGAAACAACCCTGAGCAATTGAAAACTCGCACTTCTGCATAACATTCATTCCTCTCAGCGCTTTGCTTTAATGAGAAACTGATTGTGGAAACACCGAAATGCGTTTGAATAATTCAATGCTCCATGTCATGGATTAATAGAAAGACATATTGGGAGAAAGAAAAAAAATGAAAAAAAAAGAAAAATCACCCAAAGAGACGACATTTTCTTTTTGCCGATGAAAGAATAATTGTCCGTGTCGCATGTGGAACCCATTCAGAAACTTCCCTGCAGTCTCTGTCAGTTATTAGTACGATTGTTCACAAACGCTCTGAATTGGATTGGAAATGTTTTGTCAGAAGATCATTCAGCTCTCTGTTGTGCACATCGTATTAATAAACCACCAAATTATTAACAACAAAAACATATGAAGTCATTTCCACATCAAGCAAAATGGACATCTCTGGAAGTAGAACAAAACCTGTCCATTTGAGACACATATGTAGTCAGAATAATTAGCACTCCTGTGAATTCTTTTTAAAATATTTTCCAAATGATGTTTAACAGAGCAAGGAATTTTTCACAGTATTTCCTATAATATTTTTTCTTCTGGAGAAAGTCTTATTTGTTTTTATTTGGCTAGAATAAAAGCAGTTTTTATTATTTATTTAAAAAACATTTTAATTTCAATATTATTAGCCCCCTTAAGCAATATTTTTTTTCTATTGTCTACAGAACAAACCATCGTTATACAATGACTTGCATAATTACCCTAACTTAATTAACCTAGTTAAACCTTTAAATGTCACTTTAAGCTAAATACTAGTATCTTTAGTAATGCGTTACTGTAATGGCATTACTTTTGACAATGACTAATACTGTAACGCATTACTTTTTAAATACATTTTAACTCCGTTACCATTACAAAATGATGCGTTTGTCCGTTACATTGTGAAGTAATTAATTTTGGCTGCAGTCTAGCCTACATCTTCTTGTTTACACGGCGACGCATTGTAGGATTGGTGGATGCCAACCAACCACTGTAATGAAGACGCAAAAACAGAGAGACCGGGTGTGTGCAAGAAAGACTAAATGAGCACCATAGATATTTACATTAGATGTTGCCTATGCTATTGGTGTCTATTGGAAGGAATGCGTCAATAGAGCCGCCATTTTAGTACAGGGTAGGGCTCCTTTGAAATGAATGTGGAACCAAGGTGCAGTGGAGGACTGGCCATCCAGAGCCAGAGATATATACATGTATCAATGATCGTAAGTTTTCCCGGTGGTCAGTATGTAGTAATGGGCGATATAAACGATATGCGATATAAACGATACAAAATTGACCTACGATAGAGATTCTAATTTTATTGCACTATCGCGATAATGCATGTTTGATGACGCAATCTACCCGCGAAATTAAGAGCAACGAGCTGCAGCCGGCTGCAATGCATCATCTTGAATAAACAGTGCGACCATTTCGCTCGCATTTGCGACAAAAAATAATAAACTCGATTGATAACTTAATTCACTCGGCCACGGTAAAACAACATGCTCTTCACACTAACTTATGGTGTATTAGGTTGGAAATCTATTGTGACTGTAGCACATGCTGACGCTCTCAACAACAGCACTAAGCAACGCATGGCACCGAATGGCGACGTGTCGCACAACTTGCGAGCCTCATGCATTGCATATCGAGGCTTGTCACACAGATTCCCACACAGCGCTTCCCACACAGATTTTACCTGGGCGGCCGATATATTATTGGGGCGGCCCGGTTCTGTGTTCGCGAGAAACTGAGACCCCTCTGCCACAGACTCGCATGCTCTGCATGCAGACCCACAGAGACGCGCTGGATACAGAAGAGCGCGAAGACTAAATAGACTGATCCAGCTCATTATTTGGGGTGACAATACATTTTCCCCGGACATGTCCAAGAATCTGCTTTCGCTTTCGATATTAATTGTATTCATTTTTGCATTACTTTATAAGCAAACTTTGTCTGGTGCGTCTCAATCTTTCAGCAGCAACAATACAGACAGAAAGAGAGAGAGAGAGAGAGAAAGAGCAGATCAAGACACCAGTTTTAATTTCATTAGGAGAACAAAATGTTTAAAATCAAATGCGTTACCTAGGCTGCAGGTTAGAAATATGTTTTTATTTAAAGTATCTGCAATACACAATTTTATTTGACTAATTTAATACTGGAAGTAATTTCAGTACAGTGTAAGTTCCTTAACTAAAAAGACACCAGTTTTTTTGTTCATTGCAACTTGGCATTTAGGAACCAAGGACTTAAAAGAAAAGTCTTTCTTTCTAAACGGCACTACATTTAGTTTATTTATCTGCAACATTGTGTTGTTTAATTACAGTTTTGCTTTTGCACAATAAATGTTCTCAAAATGACATGCAACGTTTCTTTATTTCCTAAAAAAAAATAGCAGTTTGGCTTTCCTAAGGGTCTATGTAACATGTTCTGAAATGGTTCTATTATAATTTACATATCGCAATATATATCGTTATCGCAAGAGGCTGCAATGTATATCGCAATATGGATTTTAGGCCATATCGCCCATCCCTATCAGTATGCAAATATATATTTTTTTAAATTAAGAAAATTTAAATTTTCCATCACTTTTCTACATCGATGCATAAGTGACCGCTCAGGCATGCTGACAAAGAGCGAGTGTTTGTGTGTATGAAAATGTACTATCCTCCCTCCCTGTTAAATGATCTAATCCATGTCCTGAAGCACACCTACTCTCCTGCTTTCACTTCTCATTCTAGTGGAGGGAGCGATTCGTTTGTGAATGAATCCCCATAATGAACGACTCGTTCACTTAGCTGTCAACAATACACGTTTCTGGCACCGCAGCATCTTGTTGTCATATTTCATTTACATTGTTTGCTGATTTTTTATTCAACCAAACTAGCATAAGCATAGTATTTAGTGCGAGTTGGTGCTACTTTCCTTTTGAACAGTGCAGTAAGTGACTTTATTATCATCACTACGTGTTGAGCACAAAAGTTCATAACATATAAAAACGTAAAACAACACATCTTACCTATAAAATGTTCTGCCTTTATGCTTTGTTTTCTTTGTTTGCTCGTTACTACACCCGTACACAGCGGTAAAGTCCAGCATCTTCAGATTGGCTTTAGTCTTGACTAGTGCAGTCGAGGGCAACCCAGTGGCGCAGTAGGTAGTGCTGTTGCCTCACAGCAAGAACGTCGCTGGGTCGCAGGTTCGAACCTCGGCTGGGCTGGGTCAGTTGGCGTTTCTGTGTGGAGTTTGCATGTTCTCCCTGGGTTCGCGTGGGTTTCCTCCGGGTGCTCCGGTTTCCCCCACAGTCCAAAGACATGCGGTACAGGTGAATTGGGTAGGCTAAATTGTCCATAGTGTATGAGTGTGAATGTGTGTGTGGAAGTTCCCAGAGATGGGTTGCGGCTGGAAGGGCATCCGCTGCGTAAAATCGTGCTGGATAAGTTGGCGGTTCATTCCGCTGTGGCGACCCCGCAAGGGACAAAGCCGACAAGAAAATGAATGAATGAATAGTGCAGTCGAATAACTTTTGTCCTGGGAGCACTGTACAAATGTGGCGGTGCTATTGACGCATGCTCGGGGTCCGTATACAATATCTAGTTTATGTCTGTGGATACCCACGAGGTAGGCCGAGTGTGCACGCGAGAGACCAAATGCGCACGAGAGACTATAAACATTACTATTATTTATTACTATTACTAATACTACTATGTTGTTTCAAATAAATACGCACATATTTGTTATCTGTATAACAAAATATATTAGTTTAGCAGACACAGTGACACATTTCTGTTATATTTCAGAACACGTTGTTTAAATGTAGTGTTGTATTGCTCAGAAAAATGCTGTGATTTATTTTTTTTTATTGTTGAACATTTTTATATACAGATTTTGCACTTTAAATATACACAGCTCAGTTTCCATAAGTCGCTGACATACCAAATTTAATTTGTGGTTATTTTGAAAATTGCTCATCGATTTCATTTTTGAGCAGCGGTTGTGTTTTTGTTTTGTTTAGAATGCAGAAAATTCATGGTTGTCTATAATAGCAGTTTTTTTGGTGCTGAGTTTCACCAAACTGATTCTGAATAATAATTCAGATTACTTTTATTTATTTATTTCATAAAGGTTTTGTGTTTGCTGTATATTGCCGCTATTTTCATACTCAAGCTGTGAAGAAACATGTTTAAGGGTTAAATACAAACTTTTATGATGCCTTTTTGTTTCTGAATATATTATTCAGCTGATTTATCACCTTGTGATATTTTCATTTTGTGCTGCTGGTCTGACTTAATTAAATTAGTGTTTAAAGATTACTTTTAGTTTAAGTCTCTTTTGTGTTTTAGTTGTCAGAATGCAAATAAATTAAAACTGAGCTGATCAACAGTGTATTCTCCATGCAGCACTGAAGTGATGTTATAAGGCATAAAAGGGAGCATTAAAAAGGTTCTTTGGAAAAGTAACTCAAAAATTACTTTTAACAGCAATGCATTACTTTTTCGATAAAGTAATTGGGTTACTTTTTGAATAAAGTAACTAGTAACTGTAACCAGTTACTATTTTTCAGTAACTAGCACAACACTGATCATGACAAAGATAAAATAAATCAGGTATTAGAGATGAGTTATTAAAACTATTATGTTTATAAATGTGTTGAATAAATCTTCTTTCCATTAAATAGAAACTGGGGAAAGAATTATACAAGGAGGCTAATAATTCAGGAGGGCTAATAATTCTGACTTCAACTGTACAAAGCATTAAGCATAGTATTAAGGATAGCATAGTATTACTTAGTATTAAAGAACTGCTAGTTTGCCTCACATACCGAGCTAGCGTGAAGTTATTGTGGGTATCACACTTTTCAATTATCCAGAAGAGCTGATAATTGTGAAACCAGTCTCAATTTCACACTCTGCAGGGTTGTACGAATCCCAGCTGTTTGGCAGTTTAAGCTTGACTCTGAAAAGCTTTTAGCACTCTTGTTAGAGAAGCTAATGTATGTGGTGCTATAAACTAGTGCTTGGCATTGATGCTTGTTCATTTCTCTAGTGATTTACTGTGATGTGTGTAAATGTACTATGTTAAGAGTTTTGGACAACCTCATGTTCTGTTGTAAGGATATATTAGCAATACTGATTAATTAATTAAACATACAGTTGAAGTCAGAATTATTAGCCCCCCTTTGATTTTTTTTTCTTTTTTAAATATTTCAAAAACGATGTTTAACAGAGCAAGGAAATTTTCACAGTATGTCTGATAATATTTTTTCTTCTCGAGAAAGTCTTATTTGTTTTATTTCGGCTAGAATAAAAGCAATTTTTAATTTTTTAAAAACCATTTTAAGGACAAAATTATTAGCCCCTTTAAGCTATTTTTTTAAAGTCTACAGAACAAACCATCATTATACAATAACTTGCCTAATTACCCTAACCTGCCTAGTTAACCTAATTAATCTAGTTAAGCCTTTAAATGTCACTTTAAGCTGTATAGAAGTGTCTTGAAAAATATCTAGTAAAATAATATCTACTGTCATCATGGCAAAGATAAAATAAATCAGTTATTAGAAATGAGTTGTTAAAACTATTATGTTTAGAAATGTGTTGAAAAAAATCTCTCTGTTAAACAGAAATTGGGGAAAAAAATAAAAAGGGGGCTAATAATTCAGGGGGGCTAATAATTCTGACTTCAACTGTATATTATTAATATTATATCTGATGAAAAATCTGATGAATGGTGTTTGATAAAAATATTACAATATTAAAAACATAAACAATATAAATATTTTGATATTTAAGGATTTAATAAGAATGTTTGTAAAAATGTTGGTCAAATAAAAAATTAATCGGGCCAATAAATAACTCAATTATGATAGATAACTCAAACTGTCAGTCAACAAATTTAAATGTGTATTTCTGCACACCCTTTTCACACAGACAGATACGTCATTTGCATGTGCATGTGAAGCATGGCCACTTATACACTCTAAAAAATAGCACCAAAAGTGGTTCTTTGGATCGTAATCATAGGGGAAGCTTTTTGGTGCTATATAACAACTTAAAAGATAGATGCTATATAGTACCTTTGTCAAATGGTGCTATTTAGTATATTTTTTTGGGGCTATATAGCACCTACATTATTTTAAAAAAAATCCGTAAAAATACCGCCAGCTGTAGTTGCCAGAATTTTTCTGTAAAAAAATACAGAACTGTTTAAATTTGCGGAAAATAACCATATTTCATTAACTGATACAATGTTCATTTATAAACATTTGAAGTTAGTTTTATTTTCTGAAGCTGAAAATTAAATGAAACTTAATTTAAACAACTGTCATTTGCTTTTAAAATAATATTTATAACATTAATAATGTGAGCATATCGGTAATGAGTACTGTTATAGCTTAGTTGACAAAAATGTAAAGTCAATAAATGCATTAATGTGTTCATGTGTGACGGTAATTAGTAAACAGATTTTCACTGCATTAGTAACTACACAGTTACCTCTAAATAAAAGACAATGCAGCATAACATCAGATATTCTTAGTTCATCTTAGACTTGAACACAGATGCTCTCCTGCACAATGGTGACACAAAAAGTTTTTACAGTATTTTGCAGTTGTTTTTCTGGATTTTACGGAAAAATACCGGCAGCTGTGGTTGCCAGTAATCTACTGTCTTTAACATTTTACATTCGTAAATTCAATTTACAGAATATTTCTGTTAAAATACATTCCACGGTGTGTATTTTTCATCTAACAGATTTAACCCCTTAAATCCCAGAGCAAAATGCAGAATCAAAATTTTTCTAAATCCTCAATAAATATCAGAGTTGTGTACACTGGATGGAAATAACTTTATGCAGTTCAAAAACATAATTTGTGGCTGAACTGTTATAGTACGATGCATCGTTTGGGAAAAGAACGATGTAGTGACGAGTGTTTCCCAAAACCGTAGCTGCCATCGTTTGAACCACGTTAGTTATAACGTAAAACATCCATAATGATGCTCTAAACAGGGTTTAACAACAGGATCTAACAGGGTCTAACAACTTCTTTAGAGAAACATGCACACGCATTTAAAAAAATCCAATATTTTGATAAAAACATGCACTCGCTTTCCATATTAATTGAAATATATGTAAACGGCACATATAGGGCCAATGTTTCCTTTACAAATATCATTGAGAATATGCCATATTCTATTCTAAAACATCAAACCTCTTAGCTAACACTCTAATCTCATAAATAAATCGCTAGGTTAATGGTTGTAATTTACAGTAAGTCATTTATTAAGAAAAGAAAAAAATCCTACTTTAATAATAATAATAATAATAATAATAATTATTATTATTATTATTATTATTATTATTATTATTATTATTATTATTATTATTATTATTAAAAAGAGTCCCAGAGAGGCAACACCATGGCTGAAGTATTACTTTTAGACAGGTGTGTTTTAAAACTATTTCAGTCACACAAAGCTTATGTAGATTGTGGCAATGGAGGTGTTTTTCAGCCACTGAAAACATCCGATGAAAGACTGACTATTTTCAAGTTCATGGGGTATCTTTTATTGATCTTATTCTTCAACGCGGAAGTGCGCTCGTTTTTTGCGATTGTTTTAGAACTTCCGATTCAGTTACCTATGGGAGAAATGACTAGGAATAATAAACGGCTGAAAACGGTCAAACTACTCGCTCTACAAACAAGTGTTTGCATAATTATACAGACAAAATAGAATAATATAATAGGAAAACCTCAGTTTGCAACATCAAGCAGCAGAACGGGCTGTTTTTAACGTCTAAAAATGAATGGAAGTGAATGGGACCGGAAGTCTCGAGCCAAAATGATTCAAATGGCTGCGTCCGCTCGTACGCGGAGAATAAAGTGAATAGCATCGATAATATAGTCGGTTAAATAGACCTAAGCATTCATTTAGTTATTCAAGTGTAAAAGGAGATAAAAACAAGCAATATGTGAGGATCAGTGAGGAAAAATTCTAAATGAAGAGTCACTGGTTGTCTTGGTAATGTAAGTGTCATGTAAAAAGATGACTGGATATTTCTGTTTTAGCACCCTTTTTTTCTGATCTGATTTTTTATTTAGTTGAATATCGAAACATAAGTAAACAGTGCTCTTCTGCCTAACCAGCTTTACTGAGGTGAAGTTTATATTTATATTCGGACATCCATTCATTTTTGAACAGTGAAGCGCGTGACATGCTCTCACTCTAGCATTACTTTCTATAGCACGTAGGTTTGACTTCAAAACAACATTAGCACTATTTCACTGACTGTGAACAATGTTGTATTTTATAGTCATTGGCTGATTGGCTGAATTTGCAAAGAAGACTATTATGTTAAAATATATTTTTAAGGACAAAGTCTGATTGTTCGAATAGAACACCAACTTTACCAACTTTAATGCCAGTTTTTGGGAAATATAATTTTTGCACCCCACTGGCCTGTCAACAACTACGCTGGACAAAATCTATGTCTCCATAGAGCTTTCTAATTGGTGAATGACATGATCTAGTGTTATATAAGGTTGTCTATGGTCATCTATTCGGTGCACGTTCAAGTGGCGTGGCTTTGGACGGCAGGGGAGGGATGTGCATTTTTAAAGCTATTTTGCTGAGATAAACATTTTGGCAGATCACCTACTGCACTTTTAATTATTATTATTTTAGGGCTGGGCCGATAAACGATATTATATCGAATCGCAATAAATATTATATGAAAAACGATGATAAGCTCTGGATTTTTTACTAGATCTAAGAGCCATTCACACAGCAGAAATGTGCAACAATGGGAGTCAAAAAGTGTGTTGATATTAGAGATTTACCGCAACCAAAAATGTTATACCATTTGATGAACCCTCTAATTTTGGTGGCTTCAGTCATTTTTGGGGTATTCTTTTAAATCTGGAAGCATTAACAACTTGTATGGAAATATTTATTGTTATCGTTCAATATGGAAAATAATATGGAATAATAATCAAGATTGCATTTTTGCCATATTGCCCAGCCCTAATTATTAGTTATTATTATTAATTAAGTTAAAAAGTATTATAAAATTATATAATTAAATCTTAATAAATATATAATAATATGATTAATATTATGACTATTATAATAAATTAAAATAATAGTATAAGTAAAAGCATAATTAAAAATAAAAATATTTTTTAAATGTTTATTTAAGTAGTTATATTATCAAGTTAACATCCTGATAATGTTAAAAATAATAAGAAGAATGTATTTCAATGAAAATATTAACATTTATTATTATAATAATAATTATTATTATTATTATCATAATACTTTAAGGTAAAACAGTATTATAAAAATAGAATTAAATATTTAATATAATAATAGGATAAATATAATAAATTAAGGCAACCCAGTGGCGCAGTAGGTAGTGCTGTTGCCTCACAGCAAGAACGTCGCTGGGTCGCAGGTTCGAACCTCGGCTGGGCTGGGTCAGTTGGCGTTTCTGTGTGGAGTTTGCATGTTCTCCCTGGGTTCGCGTGGGTTTCCTCCGGGTGCTCCGGTTTCCCCCACAGTCCAAAGACATGCAGTACAGGTGAATTGGGTAAGCTAAAATTGTCCATAGTGTATGAGTGTGAATGTGTGTGTTCACAGTAATATGAATGTAGCTGAATGTAGTAATATGAATGTAGAGATGGTTCCCAGAGATGGGTTGCGGCTGGAAGGGCATCCGCTGCGTAAAATCGTGCTGGATAAGTTGGCGGTTCATTCCGCTGTGGCGACCCCGCAAGGGACAAAGCCGACAAGAAAATGAATGAATGAATAATAAATTAAATAATCAAATATGTTAAATATTAAATGTGTATATGTGTATGTGTATGTATGTAAAATCTAATTAAGCTACAAATAAAGATTTAATTTAATTAAATAAACAAATGAATAAATATATTAGCTTGTGATAGAAGCTGCAACTGTTTCATATTTTACCGCTAACTCTGCCCTCAAAATTCATCAAATCACACATCCCTGTCCTTGAATCACTAATCGCTGATCCGTTTCAGACTCAAACAATTCACCTTTCTCATATTCGTTCTGCAGTCCTCTGTCCTTGACATCCAGCATTAGAAAAGGCAATAAAAGCTCAGATTCTTTTCTCCGCGTTTCATTACACTTGCTGTCACACTGATAACATTCACAGACTCGTATTAAAAACTGTACAAAATTAAAGGACCAACAACAAAAAAGGACGCTTAGGTTTCTCAGCGGCTTTGAAATCAAGCTTTTGTTAGCATGAACAGCCGTGGGCTGCGTTAGTAATTGCATTAGCGGGTGACCTGGAGATCATCGCCTGGATTTTTGCTGAATGTTTATGTGCAAATGAAAGCACAGGCTGCCCGGATGGCCCTGTTAATGGTCAAAATCACATTAGAAATGGACTAGATGACAGTGAACGTCCCTCAGGTGAAATAAAGCATTATTAGGACTGAGCCATTAGCAGGCTTTGCATGAACGCAAGACTGTGTTTTTCTTTTTAAAGAACAGCACTTTTGATGATTTCCTTGCAAAATGAATGCTCATGGCCTCATTTTATTTTGATGATAGTATTAATAATGATGATGATTACTATTAATACTTTTAATATTACTGTTAATAATACTGTCATTAGTTATATATTAATGTTGTTGTTAATAAAGAAAAGTATTATTAAATTATCAACATTATTATGATGATCATAATAATAATGTAAAAAATGTATAATATTTATCATAATATTTATTAATGAACATTATTTTTTAATTAATTAATAATTAATTATATATAATAATATTCATGCACACATACATATTTAAAGTTACAGTTTTATGCAAAAGTTTAGGCACCCCTGCCCTGATAATTTTCAGAATTGCAAGCCATAGCCTGCTGGCCTATCAAATCAGCATTTTCATTTGGATATATTTTATACCCTACGGAAAAAGCAACATTTCAGTTCTGGCATAACATTTATTGAATCAACAGAAGCAATGCAATTTATGTCACAACAAAAACAGAGAGGTGCATAAATTTGGGCACCCCAACAAAATAATGACATCAATATTTTGCAAAACCAACTTTTGCTAAAATAACAGCCTGTAGGCATTTTGGGCCATTCTTCCTTGCACAATTTCTCCAGTTCAGTCAGGGGTGGTGGATGCCAAGTGTGCGGCCCTTTTCAAATCAATCCATAGATGTTCTATGATGTTGAAGTCTGGGGACTGGGATGGCCATTCTAGAACATTGTATCGTGTCTGACCATGAATTCCTTGGTAGATCTGGAACTATGCTTTGGGTCATTGTTCTGCTGAAACATCCAGCCCTGCTGTAACTTCAGCCTCTTGACTGATTCTTGAACATTGTTCTTAAGAATCTGCTGATACTAGGTAAAATCCATGCGACCTTCAACTCTGACAAAGTTTCCAGTACCTGTGCTGGCCACACATCCCCACAGAATGATGGACCCTCCACCATATTTTTAAAGTAGGGAGCACGTTCTTTTCCTGGAATGCTGTGTCCTTTTTCCGCCATTGCAAAGCACCTATGGTTGTGGCATCATTCTGTCCACAGTATATATTTCCAAAATGATTCAGGCTTGTCCAGATGAGCCTTTGAATACCTCAAATGACTCTTCTTGTTGGCAGAATGCAGAAAAGGCTTCTTCTGCATCACCTTCTATTAAGCTGTTCTTTGTGAAGAGAGCGCTGAATTGTGGAACAATGTACAATAGAATAATAAGCAGCAAGATGTTCCTGGAGCTCCTTGGAGGTGGTCTGTGGTTTGTCTGTGACCATTCTAACCATTCTTCGCCTTTGCCTTTCAGATATTTTTCTTGATCTACCACATCTGTTCCTGAGGCCCTGCGTTTTCTTACTATATTCCTGACTGTGGAGAAACTTCAAACTTTTGTGATAGATTTTTGCACCCTTCACCTAATTCATGTTGATGAATTATTCTAGTTTTTAGGTCATTAGGAAGCTCTTTAGAGGTTCCCATCTTGCTACTTTCTGGTTCATAATAAGGAGAAGCACAACTAGCAAAACTAGCAGTTACTCGAATCATTTTTTTGTTGTAACCAATCAGCATTAAGTGACTACAGGTTTTGAAATCCACACAAAAGAGAGGGTGCCCAAACTTTTGCACAGCCAATTTTTCAGTTTTAATTTAATTAAATTGATGATGATATTAATGAACAAGAAAATTTGTATTATATTATCAAAAACATTATTATGATAATGAAGATAATTAATAAAAACAATAATATTAAAAATTACTTTTACTCTTATAAAATTATGTTATTAAACAAATTAAATATAAATATTATAAAAAATTATTAATAATAAAATAATGAATGAATAAAAAGAATACTGAAAATATCAAATATGGCAATGATGACTAATAAATATACATACACATATATACATATTTAGAGTTATATGATCAAAAACAGTTCTGTTGATGATGGAAATTAATAATTATTATTTTAAAAATAAAACAAACATTTTAATATTAGCAACATTTGTAATATTAACAATAATATTAATTATTATTATTATTATTATTATTATTGTCAAACTATTTTATACAATTAAAAGCAATATTATACAACTTTGCACATGCAGAAATGAAAGCATGGGTGGCCTAGAATGCTCCCAAAAAAGAAAGAAAGAAATGAACTACATGTAGATGTCCCTCAGGTGAAATGTCTGAACCATTAGGCAGACTTTGCATAAAGGCAAGAATATGTTTTTTTTTTCTCTCTACAGAACAACACTTTTGTTATTTTCCCTGCAAAATGAATGACTTTGGCGTCATAAATCAAACGTTACAGCTCATTGCCTGTAATTTGTACATGCAAAACACAATCCTGCAGAAAAGATGATAATTACGGCCTCATCCTGCGCCGCCACTTCTGCCAAACAATAAAAAGCCACTAAACTCACAGTCAAGACGCTCTCGATCAAATCACTGAAGTGACCTTGCAAATAGAAAAGCAGGAAATAACAAAGTGCACTCAAAGGCCAACAAACACTATACAAACAACACAGAGAAAAGCACTTCTGCATTAGATACAAACTTTTTAGATAACATCATAGTACATGAGAATCAAAAATCATTAGCAATTAAAATGTATTAAAATTGTAACTGAAATCCCAATTTGCATAATAATCTAAACAATCTCAATTAATTAGGATCAATATTTAGATGCCCCAAATAAAGAAAAAAAATGAAACAAAACTGTGTGCTAGTGGTGTGAAAACTATATGCCCCTTACTGATTATTTGTTTTGCATGTTTGTCACACTTTAATGTTTCAGCTCATCAAACTAATTCAAATATTTGTCAAAAGATAACACAAGTAAACACATAATGCAGTTTTTAAATGAAGGTTGTTATTGTTAAGGAAAAACAATACCCAAAACAACAATGCCTGTGTAAAAAAAGTGTGTTTTCACCGGGACGATCGCTTGCTTTTTTAAATGTCTGATCATCTTGTTTAATCCCGCCCCTTTTTGCAGCGCCGTATGACAGAATTTCGCAAGCTCAAACTCTAGTGTGACCGCAGCTTCACTCTGGTTTATCACACCTGAGTTCAATTTCTCTAGCCACACCCAGGCCTGATTACTGCCACACCTGTTCCCAATCAAGAAATCACATAAAGAGGACCTGCCTGACAAAGTAAAGTAGACCAAAACATCTTTAAAAGCTAGATATCACACCAAGTATAATGTAAATTAATGGCAGATTTTCATTTTTGGGGGTGAACCAAATTGATTCATCTCTAAAAACGGATCAGATAATATATAAAGCTGTAATTCACTTCCAAAATGAACATTTCCTGATAATTTACTGACCCCCTTGTCATCAGAGATGTTCATTTCTTTCTTTCTTCTATCGAAAAGAAATCAAGGTTTTTAAGAAAAACATTCTAGAGTTTGTTTTTCCCTCTAATGGATGTCTATGGTGCTCAGAGGTTTGAACATAAATTGCAGCTTCAAACTGCAGCCAGATCTGAGAAATAAGAGTCTTACTATAGCGAAACTATGTAATTTTCCAAGAAAAATAAAACCTTAAGCACTTTGTCTTTTATGCAAGGTTTTAGGGTTCAAACCTCTGAGCACAATAGACATCCTTTTTCAAGAGTTCACACTTAGCTGATGATTGATAATAAAGCTTGTTTGGCATGCTGTCCCAGGAGAGAGCCCTGAGCTTTTAAGATCCTAGAGCCTTGGGCTACCTCCATTTAGCAGGGCAAGAGGGTAGTTTGAGCTCAGGTAGATCTCAATGAACTCCCCGACTTGTTAATGGCTAATAACAGATTATAGGGGTAGCTACACTGCTTACTAAGAGCTTGTCTATAGTGCCAATTTGGTATGATCAAATTACATATATTGCGTGTTTTTGGACTGTGGGAGGAAACTCAAAATGAAGATACTGAGGTAAGAAACACTGTTTTTTTTATAGTGAGTTAGAATTCGTCTGATTGGTGAATCATGTGTTAGCTAATGCGGCACCAGCTGTGGACAATCATAAGCATGTGCTCCTCCTGAAATTAGTTTATAAATAAACTTGAATATTTTCCTCAAAAACCAACACAAATATGAAAATTCTGTCATTTATTCACTTTTTTTCTGTTGAACACAGAACATATACTGAAAAATGTTGGAAACCATTGACTTCCATAGTATTTTTTTTCCTACTATGGATGTCAGTGGTTACCGGTTTCCAACATTCTTCCAAAAATCTTCTTTTGCATTCAACAGAAAAAATACAAATAAAACTCATACTGGTTTGTGAAACATCAAGGGTGAGAAATGATGATAGCATTTTTATTGTTGCTTGAACTATCTACTATTTCTGATTGAAAAAGAACTTAAAACCTTGAATGACATGTTTGTGAGTAAAATATCCAAAATGTCAATGTTAAATGTTAATTCTGCAAGTGAGGTAATCCTTTAAAGCTGAGCATGACATGAAGAAACGTCTATTTTTATGTTTGCTAACAGCATGACGCTTCAACTTTTCCCCAAATGCATCCAGTCACACAAGCCTTGTTGCAATGCAAACACAATAGCTCTCCAGCTTCAGCACCATGATAACAAGAGACAGATCCGCTGATCTGTTTTCTGCTTCTGTTCAGCAAGCATTATTGTCCTGATGCACACAACTTGAGCACAATTGTCAGGAAGAACTCTGTGCGGCGCATATGTGATTAGAGTTTTAAGATGCCTCTCCTGCTGTGGGAGATACTCTTGCACTCTCTAACCAGTGCAAAGGTTAATAAAGTCACAGCGAGGCATTTGAATCCAGTCCCTCAGGTGTGTCTGCTGGGTAAACCATGGTCCGGGTCTATAAAATCCTCATGGGTCAGTGTGTGAAATGTCCAGCTGTGACAGACAGTCGCCACGGTTTGTTTTCTGCTCCATGATGAACCTGAAGGCTTTTTCATTGTTTTAGTCATGCTTCATTTGTTACTTCTGTTTACATTATCTAAAAGCAAACACAACAATGTTTACATAACACAATCACACATTTTATATAACAGTTTTTAACACTGACACAAAAATGACACGTTCAACTTAAATGATTGCCAGTCTTCAACGCTTTGGTGCATTGACTTAATCTTGGTCTAATTTTAAAGAACAAACTTGTCAGATTTAAAGCTACAGTGACAAAAGTTCAAATACTTAAATAAAACAAAAGTTTATGAAAGTAATAAAGCAATAAATGTCTTATGTTACATAAAATCTATTTTACAAAACCTGCTTTAGCCCAAAGTTGACAAAATCTAAACTTAATATCTGAACAAATTATGTTCCAAATTTGAACTTGATATCTCAAAAAATGATCTTTTAGTAAACTTTTGTTTGGCCGCAGTACCAGACATGACCACCAGATTCCTTTGGTGACCACACAAGAGTGTGCCCTATTTCTGTGTATGTTTTGAAAAATATGAACCATATTTTTTCATACTTTTGACAATATTTGTAAAGTAGACATCAAATTCTAAAGTAGCATGGGCATTTGGGTGGTATTTGATTTGAATTTAGTTTCTAAAAAGAATCTAAAACTTTTTACATTTAAATTGCTGTAGCAAAGTAATGCTTTACAACTCTGTGTCAGGGTTCTGCCACTCGGGTCTTATAAATTCTTGTTTTGGTGGCAGAGTCCAGACACTAGCTCTGTCTTGTCATGCCCTGTTGTGCTCGGCTTGAGTTTTCTCGGGTCGAGCACTTGTGTTCTGTCATTGTGTGCGTCTCTGTGTGTGCGCCGTCATGAGTGCATGCAGACCGTGCGCGCTCCCGCTTGATGCGGATGCGCGTAGTCTGCGTCCGCTTGTGACGTGCGCGCTCTCATACTCGTGTTTGTGTTTTGTTCTGTCTGCATCGCGCGGTTTCATTCTCAGCGTCTCAGTCTGGTTGGTTTCGGTTGGCGCTGAGATGAAACATGCGCGTTGCTTATGTGTGAGCGCACGGTAAGGTGTTCATCTATCGTGTGCTCGTGTCTTGCGTCTGTTGGTGTTGTCTAAGCACGTGGTTGGATGTTTACATTTGTGACCGCGTGCTTTTTGTGGTGTGCTTCTGTGTTGTCTTGAGAACACGCGGTTAATGAGTTCTCTCATTGGCTGCGTGTTCCAGTCTTGTATTGTCTAGCCCTACCCTCCTTGTTAACCCATTATTAGTTTATCATGTTCACCTGTTTGTGTATTAATTTACTTCTGGTTAAAATCTCCTCATGTCTGCTGTCCTGTGCCAGTTCGTCATTGTTCATCGCCTTGTCCAGTCCTGTCTAGCCCTGATCCCTGCCAGCCTGCCCAGTGGAGTTTGTTTGTATGTTTTGTTAATGTTTTCCCCCTCAGGGTAGTTTATTTTACTGTTTTGCCTTTTATTTTTATTAATTGCCTTTATATTTATTGTTATAAATAAATACCCATTTGTTCCTGCACCTGAATCCTCGCTCCTTTCCCCCACCAAGAACCGTGACACTCTGAGTATAATTGTCGTAATTAACAAATAACTGTTGCTCTGTAATATATATCACAAATCAGTTACCAAACCTGAAAACTAGGAATTTTAAGCTTTCAAATGATATATAGTTTGTCATGATTGCTTTATGTTTAGACTGCAATATTACGGTTTTAAAATGTAACCGCAAATAGTCCCGTGGGTTAAAGAGTTACAGTAAATGTATTTTGATCTATTCCTCTTCCTAAAGAATAAAAGACAAAAAAACAACAGTAACATATAAATTCAGAAGAGTTAGACCTTTCCAACGATATATAGTTTGTCATGATTAGTTTAGGATTTAATTGCAATATAGTGAAGTAAACTTAAGTGGCCCGCTATCGGGGCGGTGACAGCAGGGGCGCCGCCGGCTGGTATGGGCCCTATGACAACATTTCGTGGATGTCGCGGACGAAAGTGAAGTGAGGGGCGTTCGGTGGCCCCCTAACAGTATCTTTGGGTGGCCCAAAAGGTGTGAACCCTTAGAATCAGCCTAACTGAACTGACATACCAAGCCAACAGCAAAAAACTAGCACAGTCAAAAACAACACTAGCTATGTTTCCATCCGAAGATGCTAATTAAATTTATGCGCAAAACTGGAGCATTGCATAAAAAGCATGCGAATGAAGCAGCGTCCAATGAGTCATCACTTCCTGATTAACTGCCGCCAAATATCAACAGTAAAAATGGAATTTACTGCGGTAAGAGAAGCTGCGTGAATCTTTTCCTTATTTAATAAATGACTTGCACCTCAGAAGACAATGCTGGTAGTGTTTGACGGTGTGAGACGCAGAGCACAGACGCTCTTGATTCTGGAGGTAATTAATACTACAGTATAATAACACTAATACTGGAATGGTTAAGGCGTTTTAGAATGACCAAAACAACTTTCAGATGTTTTACAGTGAGCTCAGCCTGCTGGTTTGTCCATTCACACACATTTTTATCATCACATGATCTCTTATAACAATATCACATGACCTTTTTTAACGCACATACTGGGATTTGTTCGGTAAAAGTGTTTCCATCATAGTTTATGCACATCTTTTTTTATTGCATTTTCTTTTCGCATCTTGCCATTTCCATCAACTGTTTTATATACTGTTTTATTAGGTGTATGGAAGCATAGCTACTTATGATCGAAAGCTGCACATGGACACACCGACCAAACAGACAGCAGCAGAATGAAAAGAGAGCGTGTGTCTTTCCACACCCGGAGGGGGCAGTAATCTGTTTTCTCATTCCATAAATGCAAACCAGAAGATGAATTGCGCACTGACAAATTTAAACAAAGCAGCATTGAGTAACATAATCACCATAATTGTCAATCACCTCAGAGGAATTCGCTTGTGCAAAATGTTTGATAATCTAATAATCCAAATCGTTTGCAAATATTTGAGAAATGCAGCAAAGTTACAGTCGGCCTCTTTGTGTTCGCTCTTGACTTGATTTGTTTACTTGTTATGTGACTTCAGTTTTTTCATCTCACGCTCTGATGCCTGCCTGAATAACCAATCAGAGTGCTCTCTTCAATTGGGCCAACTCGATCTGACGTTAACCTGATAAGAGATGCCGTGTGGAACACACCAAAGCAACTAGGCAGACCAACGGTGACCGACAGCTCAACAAAGCTCAACAGCCAACTGTCAGCCTATAGAGTTTTACCTAACTGGAAACAAAAAGATCATCCCCATTGCTCAGCATTGATAAAAAAAAATATATTATGTCCTACCTGTAGCTTTAAAAGATCAGATTTTCCCATTAAATTTTTTTTTTTATGTAACATGGAGCCCTTTTATTAAGTAATTTAATGAGATACCAGTAATTGAACCCTAGCACCCCCCCCCCTCTTGTTTTTCTCTTTCTCCTTCCGTATTACTTTCTTTTCCTCCATATACAGTATTAATAAGATGTTTAAACCTGTTGTTAAAAAAAACTTCAAACATTTATCAGTTTTTTTTCTGTTGAACAAGCATATTAGAAACCAGTTCCCATTAGAAAAACAAATACTATGGACGTCAGTAGTTTCTAGTTTCCAACATTCTTCGGATGTAATCATTCTTTATGCTACAATCATTGACTACATTTACATGGACATCAATAATCAAATTATTCTGAATAAGACAATAATATGATTAGGGTGTTTACATGAGTTGCTTTTTGAATGTTCCTTTCATGATCTCGTTTTACATGTTATAGCACTTCAAGAGTTCACACTTAGCTGATGATTGGTAATAAAGCGTGTTTGGCATGCTGTCCCGGGAGAGAGCCCTGAGCTCAGAATATCCTTGAGCCCGGGGCTTCCTCCCGTTTGTAGGGCGACAGGAGAGTCTGAGCTCAGGTGGTCTCGAGAACTCCCCTGCTGTCAACTACTGTATATATCTGGCTAAGAGTTGCCTTAGGATGCTATTTTGGTTAGTCAATTTTTCTATGGTGCCTGTCTTTGAACGGTGGGAGGAAACCGGAGAACCCGGGGAAAACCCACACGAACACGGGGAGAACATGCAAACTCCGCACAGAAACGCCAATCGGCCTGGAAGGAACGGACCAGCGGCGTTCTTGCTGTGAGGCAACAGTGCTACCCACTGGCCGCCGTGCCGCCCTATCGGAAAAGGGGAGGAGTAGGGGTGGAAGGGGGGATTCTTCAAACGAAGATGACTGGAGCAAAGCGCTCTGGTACTTTATAGTGTGTCCGTGATCATCTGATTGGCGCAAGTTAAGTGAAGTGGCGTGGAGTTAAGTGATACCAGCTGTGTTCAATCATAAGCAGTTGATCCTCTCGAAATGAGTTTGTAAACAAACCACACATAATTTGATTAACATAATTGGGTTGCGGTATTCCCATTTCCTCAAGAGTTTCATGTAATTTCAGGTGTTTCATGCATGCCCCCTTTGACAAACGAGATATTGGATGAGAGTATGAACTGCTGGAGGAGTGTTGTTTTAATGGAATTTGATACCGCACGCCGTATGGGGAAAAAAAACCTCCGCATTTTGAGATGCAGGTGTCTGTGGTCCTTTACTCACTCGGTAG
This sequence comes from Danio kyathit, assembly GCA_903798195.1. Taxonomy (NCBI): domain Eukaryota; kingdom Metazoa; phylum Chordata; class Actinopteri; order Cypriniformes; family Danionidae; genus Danio; species Danio kyathit. The sequence goes on along the minus strand of LR812543.1, from coordinate 21,383,647 downwards.
GTGCAGAGAATAGTGTCAAACAGCCATGTGTGTATAGACTATCCTGTCGCAAAATGCGGTGAAAGTCCTACATGGCGGTAATAGTTTAATTGCAGTGTTTACATGTCTGTACTGCACTTCAGTAATGCGACTAAAATCGGCATACTCCACATGTCTTAATCCGATTACAGTTTAGTTCGGTTAAGATGTTAGTCGGATTAAAGTAATCAAAAATTGCTGTTTACATGGTAAACTCTTGTCTTAATTGTATTAAAATCTGATTATTGGTCTCCATGTAAGCATACTCACTGTTATTCTCTAATTTTCACAAAGTAAGTTTAGGACTTTTTTTTTTGTTTCTGCTGATGAGAGTTTTTGTCACTGCAGAGCCTTTCAGTTTAAATTATCCTAAACGTCGAGACACTGAACGTCAAGACAGATCCTGTTCAGCGCTAAAGCAGAGAGCAATTCCAGCTGCAGTGGTGAACTGACTGCCCACTGAGATTCTTCACATTATTTTATACTCTCGTGCATCTATCTTTTGTGAATATCCAGCCTTTTTGAGGTACTTGAATGAGTTTATGACACCAACTTCTCTTGCTGTGGCTGTAATGGTCTCGCTTTGGTTTTCATCTGGACAACCTGCTGTGGGAGGGTTTCAGTCATTTTAGGCCTGTTTACACTAAATGGCATTTTAGAACAGAAACGATCCACACTGGCATGTCACCTAGCGTTCCTGAACAGATCTCCGTCCACACTACAAAGTGGTGAGAGCTGTGCATGTTGGACAATACATCAACCATCTTTTAAATCTATTACTTGTTCTCAGGTAACATGTTTTGGCTGGGCGCAAAGATAAATCAATATATAAATTTATGTAACCACGTACACTGATTCTGCACATTTGACTGATTGCTTGCCTTTATTTCCTATATTGTACTCTTACTCTACATACTTTTATAATGGCCATTATTGATTATTAAAACTGATATTCAGCAAAAGAGAGGGTATGTTACATATTTTTCAATGAAAATGAAAGGAGGCAGTAATGTTAGGCTCCTTTTTGTTATACATGTAAATATGCATACAGTGAAGATGACGGTCATTTAAATAGCCTACGTAGCTACACGGCGCCTCAACATTTATGGTGTCTTTTAAGTTGTTAATATAAAAATGAAAACAGGCTGTTCCTCATATCATGTTTTCATTTTATTGTTTAGTGAAACAACGTAGCCAGGGTGATGATAATGACGTTAAAAAGTGTTCCCTTTGAAGATTTCCCCGACGTGTCCTGAGGAGATTGTTTTCCATATCAACCTTGCAAAGTCTGAACATACATGAAAAGGGTGCAAGACTAAACTTTGTGTCCTTAATATTGAGAAAAATCCCAATCAGAATGTCTGCAGCCACGCCTTCGTTTTCAGATGTGTCGGTTTTCCCCCATCCACATTGATACAGAGCAACAGCGTTTAAAACCAAAACTGCCTCTTCAGCGTTTCCAAAACGCTCCGTTCGGGGCACGCAAACTCCATGGTAGTGTGGAAGGTGTAACCGAAGCAAAACTTATGCATTTTAAAACTAAAACATATTAGTGTAAACGCAACCTTAGAAAGACTCACCATCAAGTTTGGCTGCCATGTTAAAAAAGATAATTCATCAAATAAATGTAACTTTACTCATTATTTAATCAAAACAATTCCAAACAATTATGCGTTTTCTTTTTCTTTCTGTTGAACACAAAAAATATTTTCAAAAATGTTAGAAAGTGGCGACGCAGTTAGCATGTTCTCCCTGCGTTCTTGTGGTTTTCCTCCAGGTGCTCCAGTTTCCCCCACAGTACAAAGACATGCGGGTCAGGTGAATTGGGTAGGCTAAATTGTCCATAGTGTATAAGTGTGAATGAGTGTGTATGGATGTTTCCCAGAGATGGGTTGCAGCTGGAAGGGCATCCGCTGCGTAAAACATGTGCTGGTTAAGTTGGCGGTTCATTCCGATGTGGCGACCCCGGATTAATAAAGGAACTAAGCCGAAAATAAAATGAATGAATGTTAGAAAGTGCTAACCAAACCATTGACTTCGATTGTAAGAAAAGCAAATACCATGGAAGTTACAGGTTGGAAATGTTTACATTTTTCAAAATATCTTCTTTTGTGTTCAACAGAAAAATGAAATTCAAACAGGTTTGTGACAGGAAGTGAAGGGTGAGTAAATGATGAATGACTTTTCAGTGAACTCTTTTTAATTAGGTTTGTCAGATAATAAATAAATTACAGCAAAATGAACACTGATAACTGGGAGATATCTGAAAGTATTCTCTGATTTTGATCAGTGTTTTTATTTTAAATGTCTCATTTAAGTTGCATTTATTTAATGTAAAATAACTGTTTTCTGTTTTGAATATCTGAAAATTAAAATTTTTTAAAGAATCAATATTATTATTAATTAAAAAAGAAGTCTTCAGTGATCCATCAGAAATCATTCTAATATGCATATTTGCTGCTCCAGAAACATTTATTATTAATATCAAAGTTTTTCAAGACTCTTTGAGGTGCAGGAAGTTCAAAAGAACAGCATTTATTTGAAATATATTATTCATATAACTGTTTAAAGTGTTTACAATCACTTTTGATCAATTTAATACATTCTATTAAAAAAAAACTCTATTTACTACCCTAAATTTAAGTACGATTTTTTAAAAGCTGAAAATGAAACAACAGTATTCATCCATCTGTAAAAGGCAGTCTGCTAAAGTAAGCATCAGTATTAGAAACCACAGTCTATAACTGGCCCCACTAACAGGCTGCTGACAGCAGAACCATCAAATGTTGCCTTCGTTTTCCATGGAAGGAAATAGGCAATACTTACACAGCGTTTTTACATATTATTTATAGCTATTATTCCAGCACAAGTCAGTCGAGAGCAACAGTGGGAAATTGATGTTTTACAGACTTCAAATCAATCTGAATTTGGACAGAATAATTACTATATATCTGAGTATAAATTTATATGATACTGCACTCTTAGAAAACCTTGTCAATCTTTAATGCTAATGTCAATGTCTCATAAAAAAATAATAACGTTGAGCTTAATACACATTTTAACACCTATTTATGATTCTGAAGGTGAAGCGAATGAAGAGTCAGCTTCAAATACCTTTATGATAACTGTAAACATTATATTTTCATCTATTGCTAGTTTCATTTCACAGCTAGCATAGTGGGCTATCATTTTTATATAACAGAATCCACTGATTGAACAGACATTAGCTTTGAGCTAAAATTGCCAACAGCAAACTGTCATATCTCCAAGTTTAAACATCTCTGGGGTATTTTTTATTAACTAGAGTAATTTACTTTGACTTCTTGTTGCCAAATATTAGCAACAACAACCTCAAGAGACTTAACATTCAACTTGTTCTCTGTAACTTCCAGGAAACTGTCACTCACTCAAGCAAGGACATCTCAGGCGCATACAGTATTTGGTTTCGCTCGGTTAGTCAAGGGCGAATGATTCAGTTTTTAACCCCGGGTCAGTGGCTCGGTGAGCGTTTCCAGCATCGATATTCAGAAGCAGCACCAGTCGACTGTTTATTTCTCACAGCAAATGAATGGACAACACACAGGACAAAGTGCATCCTAACAAGTGAATGAACAAGTCAACTTTGGGGATTCTTTTCAATGAATCAATCTGAATCAAATAGAAATCAATAGACTGAATAAGGAGGCCTTTACACTACATCTTTTGATGGCTATTGTACTTCCAGCAAAATAACACACATTGTCAGAATGCTTAGATCCTCTCCAGCTGGTTTCTTGAACATGACAATGAATTTAATTCACTAAAATCAAATGGTTCACAGCCACCAGAGCAGCTTTGGGATGTGCTGGAACAAGATATTCACACCATGGATGTGCTGCTGACAAAGAAACTGTGTGACGCTCTCATATCAATATAGACCAACTCAATATGTCAATATCAACCCAGGCTCATGAAAATACGTGCCTCAGCATACATTTTAAAAAATTGTAAAATACATTACTCCGTGTACGTTTCACTGGATGTTTAAGATGACAATTCTTCTTGAGGGCACTGTCTACATTTTTGCAAATCTGAAATATGTTACGTAGGGTAAGGTTGTTACCAACATTTTAATATTTGTTACCAATACCTGTGAAAATACACGATTCTTTGTACCAAATTTGGTACCAAAGTAAAACAAAAAACAAACTAATGAACTAACCCACTATGCTTGTTAAAGTTGAGCAACATTTAAATGGTTTAAAGGTTTATACAACTTTTTTAAACATGTAAAACATGTGTTTAGACTTTTTTTCCTTTGTACCGCATAAACATGCTTTGTGAAGGGGTTGCACACTTATTATCAAATTCACTTAACTACGGAAGATCTAGTTGCATGTGGTGTGGCTTTGCTCCACAATGTGTCCAAATGCCTGAAATATTCTGAAGCAGCAATACTGTTTTGTATTGTCGCATGAAATTCCCGCTTTTTTTTTTAAGAAAAAAAAAAATATATAACATTGATGCACATTAGTAATTCGCCAGTAACTTTTTTTAATCTACGTTCCAGTAAGAAAACATTGCAAATGATTGGAAATCCAGCGACCGCGATAATTAAACCCTTGGGAACAACTGTGGTCGGAACCAAAGTTCACAGTGACTGTGTTCTCTGACTCCTCTCAAGCGGTGGACTTCTACATTCCGATTGCTTGCTGCCGAACCGCTTCATAGCTCAATACCATAAAGTTGACTTAATTTTATCTCTCCTCAACGTTCACACCGGCGAAGACGCGCCACGCTGCTCCTCGCCGCTTATCGCCGCTGGCTCCCATTGAAAATGAATGACTTCCGGCTACTTTGACGCTCTCGCCGCTTTCGGTGTGAACGTACAGTTAGGCTGTGTTTTGTTATATGTTTCAGATATACATCCTTCTCTTACATCCACACGAAAGCAGAGCTTGTCAGATCACCTAGAGAACCACTAACCTAAACCCTTCCATAAATCCCTACCAATAGTGTTTTCAAAAGCCAACGTAAGAGAAAAGATTTACCTTGATTTTACATTGTTTTCATCTCTTTTGAGAACTCGAACTTGAGTGCCATAAATCCCACATACAACATAGGGCTGGGTGATAAAATCGACAAAACACCATTGTCAATAACGATAAAAAAAAGTTTGGTATGAATTCTCGCCATGAAGCGGTATAGTTTTATGAAAATGTGGCTGCTGAGTGCGCGTCTTGGAGGCAATGCCAATAAGCTTAGAGTGTGAGTTTGTCATTTCCAATGAAGGAATGCGACTTGCACGGCGCACACATGGGAGTGACACGCACGTGTATTTTCCAGGTACACCAAGTTGAAAAACATCTGAACTTTTCCGAATGCCCCGACCGCATCGCAAGTCATGTAAGTAGAACTAACCAATCTGCTTCACACTTTGTATGGAATACACACATTTCAGTAATAACAGTAGATAATTACCTCAGACAAACACAGTGCGCCCAAACACTGCAGTGCTTTTTACTTTTCTCCAACTTGAATCGGATTTGCAGCAATGGTTTGTCTATTTGTCATGCTCTGAAAAAACGGTTGATGGTCGCCTAGTTACAGAGACGCCAGGGGAGCGCGAACGCAAAGTGCATTGCAAATGGTGAATGAAACGACATCACTTCAGGTCAGAATAACAACACACACGAAGATTAGTGAAGACATTGTAAATAAAAAAGGATTTAAGAATGTCGCCAGAGTGGCTTTTTGGTTTCTTTCCTTGTGCATTCCAGCCACTGGCACCCCATCTGAAAGATTCTTTTAACAAACGGGGTAATGTAGTCATTCAACTTCATGATTTGTAATGTTGCAATATGTACATGAATAATGATGGTTGGTTCCTTTACTTGAAAACTCAGGTTTAATTATCATAATTTGTTTTGTTGACAGAGTTTGAGGTGTACTGTATCATTATTATTGACACATTAAAGTTTGCTTTGATTAGTTCAGCATTTACACTTTACCATTGCACACACTTTGTAACATTTTTTTTAATCAAGTTTAAGAGTCTCTTTAACACTTCTGTTTATTTTTGTATTTATATATATAAATATTTTAGTTTTTGACTATTAAAACTATGCTGCCCCATAGCATTCAATTTACAAAAAAACTGCAGTCAAACATAAGTGGAAGTATGTTTTTTGGTTTCACAAAAATGTAAACTGATGCACATATTTCCAATGAGTCTGTGTTGGTCAATGCGTACCTAATAAAGTGGCTGACAAATATGTATTGGCATCTGTTATCAGATTTCATAAGATTCAATGCTTAATACCAAATATTCCATAAGTCATTCACCCCAACCTCCCCTTATTATGCATCTGACCGGACGGTAGAATACAGCTGAAATTGTGTCGAGATCTGAGGATTACTGAAGCTCCAGCATGATTACGGGCTGCTCTCCGGATGGCAGACATCCGTGAGTCGAGCTGACAAATCAGTGCAGACGGATGCACTCTAAGTGGAACCCACTGACAGAGGGGAAGAAAGTGTTTATTTTGAGATGACCTCATCTTGACACATGCAAAAGAGCTACAAAAAAAAAAAACAGTTTGAAGCATTTCAAACGCCTCCAGTACATTAAGATTAACCCTAATCCTGACCCCAAATGTGCCTCACATGCTTAGATTGTGATATTGCCTCTTCTCATGTTAAGCCGTTTTCCTGTTGAGGAAAATATGCCTGCTTCAGCTCGAGTCTACAAATGAAATATTGCATTCTGTGTTTGTGTGCATGTAATTGAAAGCTAATCAAAATGAAAATCAATAAAATAAAATGCTATATAACCACATAGAAATATGAATATGGCAATTACATAAGACATTAAAGTTCATTAGTGGATTTCACTTACACACATATATATATATATATATATGTGCACACACACACACATACACACACACACACAACTTATTCATATATGCAACATATATTTCAAAATATGGCTGCTTTCAGTTTTTTTTCAAACCATTGGAATTACAAATAGTACATTCAAATATATTAACTATAATTTTATATATGTGTTCATATATCACTAAGGCAGCACAGTGGGTAGCACAATCGCCTCACAGCAAGAAGGTCACTGGTTCGAGGCCCCGGCTGGGTCAGTTGGCATTTCTGTGTGCATGTTCTCCCCGTGTTCGCGCAGGTTTCCTCCAAGTGCTCCGGTTTCCCCAAATCAAAAAATATGTGGTATAGATGAATTGGGTAAGCTAAATTGTCCGTAGCGAATGAGTTTGTATGGATGTTTCCCAGTGATGGGTTGCAGCTGGAAGGGCATCCGCTGCATAAAACATATGCTGGATAAGTTGGCAGTTCATTCCGCTGTGGTGACCCCAGATTAATAAAGGGACTAAGCCGGAAAAAAAAATGAATGAATGAATATCACTATAGGATTTATAATTTCAAATATCATTATATATGTAAATGATATCCAATACATTAGAACATATACTGTATGTACTTATTTGATTTCAAAGGTATATGTTGCATATTTGACATATATATTATATCCACTCACTGGCCACTTTATTCACCTGTTCACCAGTCCAACTGCTCGTTAATGCAAATTTCTAATCAGCCAATCACATGGCAGCAACTCAATGCATTTAGGCATGTAGACATGGTCAAGACGATCTGCTGCAGTTCAAACCGAGAATCAGAATGGGGAAGAAAGGTGATTTAAGTAACTTTGAACATGGTATGGTTGTTGGTGCCAGACAGGCTGGTCTGAGTATTTCGGAAACTGCTGATCTACTGAGATTTTCACGCACAACCATCTTTAGGGTTTACAGAGAATGGTCCAAAAAGGAGAAAATATCCAGTGAGCGGCAGTTCTGTGGGAGCAAATGCCTTGTTGATGTCAGAGGAGAATGGCCAGACTGGTTTGACCTGATAGAAAGGCAACAGTAACTCAAATAACCACTCGTTACAACCGAGGTTTGCAGAAGAGCATCTCTGAATGCACAACATGTTGAACCTTGAAGCGGCAGAAGACCACACTGGGTGCCACTCCTGTCAGCTAAGAACAGGAAACTGAGGCTACAATTCGCACTGGCTCACCAAAATTGGACAAAAGAAGATTGGAAAAACGTTGCCTGGTCTGATAAGTGTCTCGATTTCTACTATGACATTCGGATGGAAGGGTCAGAATTTGGTGTCAACAACATGAAAGCATGGATCCATCCTGCCTTGTATCAACGGTTCAGGCTGGTGGTGGTGTAATGGTGTGGGGGATATTTTCTTGGCACACTTTAGGCCCATTAGTACCAATGGAGCATCGTGTCACCGCCACAGCCTACCAACAGCCATAGCCTACAGTACTGTTGCTGACCATGTCCATCCCTTTATGACCACAGTGTACACATCTTCTGATGGCTACTTCCAGCAGGATAACGCACCATGTCATAAAGCGCAAATCATCTTAGACTGGTTTCTTGAACATGACAATGAGTTCACTGTACTCAAATGGCCTCCACAGTCACCAGATCTCAATCCAATACAGCACCTTTGGGATGTGGTGGAAGGAAGATTTGCATCATGGATGTGCAGCTGACAAATCTGAAGCAACTGCGTGATGCTGTCATGTCAATATGGAGCAAAATCTCTGAGGAATATTTTCAGTACCTTGTTGAATCTATGCCACAATGGATTAAGGCAGTTCTGAAAGCAAAAGGGGGTCTAACCCGGTACTAGTAAGGTGTACCTAATAAAGTGGCCGGTGAGTGTATGTCAAATCCAACTAATAACTTGTATGTCATACACTTTTATACTTTCATTTGCAAATATTTCCATGCATCAGATTTCTACATTGGTAAAAAAGCTGTCTCTTCCAGCAAGCCCTGCAGTAAATGAACAGTTTTTTTTATACTTCTTTTTCACTGTCTAGACTAAGCACGCCTTCCTGCCACAGAGACACAACTCATTTAATTAGCCAAATCTGATGGGTGTCTGAGCAATTACCCGCCTTTAATTAACTACAACACATTTAAAGAGCCAATCAAGACATTTTGAGAAAATCACAGACTGAGGAAGCAACCTTCCACCATTGTGACCTCCATGTTATCAAGTATTCTTTTCCCGCTCTGCTCCTTCCCTCTGGCATTTCTCCTTCACTTCCCTTCAGCAAGTGAAGCGTAGTGTTAAAACAAGCTCTTGTGTGGCCTGTGCTATAATGAGAGAAGCGTGGACAAAACACCTTTGATAATGATAACAATCTTAGGTGGTATTTAACAGAAGCGGTATAACAGAACAACAAATGCCTGCAGGGGTGCGAGCGGGAAAACAAAACAAAACATCCAACCGTTAATTATCCGCGATGTAATGAGATGGTCCGAAATAAATTAGAGGGGAAACACTCGCCTCGAAAGTGTGACTCATGAACTTATGAACTTGTGAGCAGGGCATAAGATGATAGTATGAAGACGGGATTTTTATAGCACTCAGACACCCTGCTGATCTCCAGTGCAGAGCTGTGTGAAATAGGAAGAGAACGAGTAAGTTATTGGCACCGCTGTTCTCTTTAGATATATGGAAAAACTCAGCAGCTGTTTGCTCAGCAATCACCCATGAGCATGTGAATACAAGACTCTACTGTACAGTGGATTCAGTAAGCAGTCGTGTTTTTTAAAAGCTTCAAAGAGGACAGAAGCGTGTTTAATTGGCCATACGCAGGCACAGATGGAAACTGTGGACTTTTTTCATAATTTAAGCACTTGGAAGGGAAAATCTGTGGAATGGGTTTAGATGTAGAATAAATCCATGTACAACTTTTAGAAAAATAAAAATGTGTGACTTAAGTCACCATATGGTCAGGCAGGTTTCACAATACATGCATGCCATTGGTCATCCGAACAGATTATGTTTACAATTATAAAAGGATTTTGGCAATATTTTGATTAAACTTTACCTCCTGTAAACACAATACTTTGAACAAACTGACATAATTAAACTCACAATCAGTCCGGTAAACATCACTCTAAAGTCCTAAATGTATCATCAGGAGCCACAGGTACTAATATACAGTAGGTGTTCAAGCCAGGCTCATTAGAAATATGTGACTCATAACATAAAACACCTTGCTCCGTGTACATAATGTTACACGTTTCAGATGACAAATCCACTAAAGGGTGCTTTCTGCAAATCTGAAATGTTAAAAAAACTCTCCTTGTCCACACTATCATTTTCAATTCTTTCCACCATCCGCACTAAAACGACTGAAAATTCTTTTGTTCAGTACTGCGCACACGCACAGATCTGGGATGCTTTTACCTGCATTATATCCGCTTGGCATTTATTTACTTACATAAAGTTGCGGCAAAATGTCGCCACTGTCATCTGCTTCCGCCACTGAACAATAGCACCTAGTAAACCTTCTGTGTGCTTTGAAGAGATGCAATGTGGATCATGTACAAACTCACGTTAATCTTTAGTAAAGCTTTCAAAATGGAGAGCAGCCAAAACATCTGCTTTATGCTGCGTTCACACCAGACGAGGATGAAGCATTAAGCGCGAGTGATTTACATGTTAAGTCAATGCAATGATGCAAATAGACATCCTGTGATGCGATCCGCATGAATGAGGCAGCATGAATAACGTGATTTGCACGAATGAAGCGGAGCGAGTTGAACGTGCGTATCGCACAAATCGCTCTTGTTGCCAAAAATCTGAACTTTAGCAGACATTTGCGCCGCATTAACCAATCATGAGCTTGCTCTTGTAGGGGCGTGATTATAACGTAGCACCTGTTGTTTGTGTCCCGAGGGGAAATCCTTTTGCCGACACACCGGACTACGGCTAATTAAACTGGGCTCGGCTCAGTCGGAAGCATCGCTGAAAGCCTCCATCATCCAGGTATAGTTTCTGGAGGAGTTGATGAACTCACAGAGCTGGGTGCACCTCTGACATGATCTAGTGGACTCAGACACGGCGCCGAATGAATATACGCTGTTTATCAGCCTTCCTAAAGCACATAAAGCACAACTACTCTCTCAATGAAATCCATGTTAGCCATTTAGCAACAAAGCTAGAGCCACTGGGCAGACAGATGCCCAGTACCACCCATGGCGAATCCGCGTCTAAAGTAAGGGTGTCAAAATAAATTGTTTCTTCGGTGCACCGCGGTGCAGATGCAGACAATTCGGTATCGGTTCAGTAATAGATCATAATCAATTTTTACGTACTGACGTCGTTTATCTCAAATGCGCTATCTTATATGGCAAGGGAGGCGAGCGCTAGTAATTAAAACACTCCAACTACTTAAAAACGCAGAAACTCTGCACAATTTGTTTGCTGGACAGTTGTTCACTGACAGTAAAGTTACAGTAGAAGCCCCTATTTCCCTGTCTGCAGAGCGAGTTTCTCCATTCTATCATGAATCAGCGGTGATCGCCACTGCCGTTTATCAGTGTCACTCATCGGTGAACAGCGCCAGAGCGTTAGAGCCAATCGCAGCCCTTTCTGTTGAGCGCGTGACCAATCATAGGGAAGTAAGAACTCGCTCGACAGGGCGAAGAATTTGTTTATTTGCTATAAATGCTCATGTTGTTCTGTGCATGTACTTCAGTTTTTCAAGGTACAGTTTATATATCTGACGGTTTGTAATAAAGGACAAAATTGTATTTCAAATAATATATAAAAATAAATATATTTATACATTTTAAGACAAGAATTCTTGTGCTGTGAAGTAAAATATAAAATTGTGTATGGAAAGCATCGTCAATGCACCGTGATGCACCGAGATATCGAATTGATAATCGTAACCGAACCGAACTGTGAGACCAGTGTAGGTTCACACCTCTAGTCTAAAGTGAAGTGAATTTGACACGCGAATGAAGTGAGTAAACTCAAAATATTCACGCGCATGGATAACGTGATCCATACGCATGGATAACGTGATCTATTCGTGTGTCTGATGTGAACACAGCATTACAACGTCGTCCATCATGTTAGCTGAATTGGTCACATGACTAAAATGCTTTATCATTTTCGAAAGCCTCTGTTTTCACAGTCCACACTGCAACACAAAAACAGCATTTTCAAATTTATCAACTTTAAACTGTGTTTAAAAAATTTTATATTATATATTATATATATAATTATATATTATTATATATTTAAAAACGCTGTCTCAATAGACGGAAGTCCAAAACGGAGAGAAAAATATTAGTTTTTAAACGAAAATCTATTACCTTGACAGTTATTTGTGTCTGAAATAGAATTAATTAGATCTGAAGAATATATTTTACCTGTTTATTTTAATATCATGAAATAAATAAATAATTTAAAAACATAGCCATTAAAAATAGCATTTTTCTGGGGAAATGTTATATCGTCAGAAACATCGTTATCACAATATTCAACAACACTATCACATATCAATTATTTTTCCAGTATTGTGCAACCGCGTATGTTTACCTTGATTTTACATTATTTTAATCAGTTGAATCGTGCTTTACCAGACTCAGGTGAGACAAACATATTCAATTACAAATCAAAAACACCATGAAGTTGATTTGTGGAATTTATTTGGTGTTACATGAAAATAATCATTTATCCATTAAAATATGTTCCTGTAAATATCACTAGTGTAAAAAGGAACAAAAGTTGTTGGCCTCATACTTCATTTTAACTAAAAACTGCAGTCAAAAGTTCTTTTTTTTTTTGCTGTTTCACAAAAATGTTTACTAAAGCAAGTATTTCCAATAAGCCAGTGTTGATTAAATTTATTTTGCCTGTATGCTTTGTTAACTATCTGTAGCCAAAGCCATTGATTTGCATTTTATGAATAACCAAGGACCACAGTTTCAGCGAATGATCTTCTTTAATGCTCTATTAAAGAAAAAAGTCATCTGCATGTTGGATGCCTTGAAGGTGAATAAATTAAAAGTAACTTAGCATTTTTGGTCAGCATTAAGGAATTTTTTTCTGATATATTACAAATTGTAGACAAGAGTGTGTGTTTTTCCCTCGTTAAGCTTCTTACTCTTGCACATTTCAAATGGCTCAACACCTAGACTGTCACAAGCAAAGCCACAGTGACCTTCTACTGACCAAAGTTCACATTTGCTAATTGAAACTGCTTTACAGGGAGGGAACTGGCCTTATTTCTTTCCCACATAAAGACAGCACATCAACACTGTTGCTCATGCCAACGCAAACTAGAAGTCCGGTCTCAGTCTCTGCCAATGACAATGCAATCAGACAGTTCAGATGGGCGTGAAAACCACTCTTCACTTTTAATGGATTTTAGAGAAATAAGACTCTCTGGCAGCAGCTACTGACTCAGTTATCGTAAAACTGAAGGAGACTGCAAGCAAATCTGAGGCTGCTGATTACTTCTTTCTCTGAAACTTCCGCTTTTGACTTATACTCAGAAAGCGCAGACGAGGAGTTTATTTATGGCAACTGGGGGTTTGACTACATACATAAAATACACTATTTCATCTCTCAAAGTAATACCCAACCATTTTAGTAGTAAAATATTTTTGGCTAAACATATTTACTTAACCCTTGAGATTTTAAGTTAACATTTCAATAATTTAACAGTCCATCCATAGACGTGAGTAAATGTCAGATACATCAAAATGTATTAACTAAAACTACAATTTTACAATACAAATAATTCTGTCATCATTTACTGACCATTTACCTTAATAAAAATTATAAAAATGAGTTTCTTTCTTCTGCTGAACACAAAAGTAAACAAAAATGCTGGAAATCTGTAAACATTGACTTCCGTAGTATTTGTTTTTCCAACTATGGAAGTCAATGTTTAAAGGATTTTAGCTTATTCATTCATTCATTCATTCATTCATTCATTCATTTTCCTTCGGCTTAGTCTCTATTTCAGAGGTAGCCACAGTGGAATGAACCGCCAACTTATCCAGCATATGTTTTACACAGCGGATGCCCTTCCAGCCACAACCCAGTACTGGGAAATACCCAAACACACTCTTTCACACACACTCATAGACTATCGCCAATTTAGTTTACCCAATTCACCTAGAGTATGTGTATGTCTTTGGACTGTGGGGGAAACCAGAGCACACAGAGAAAACTCACGCGAACACGGGGAGAACATGCAAACTCCACACAAAAATGACCCAGTTGGGACTCGAACCAGTGACCTTCTTGATGTGAGGCGACAGTGCTAACCACTGAGCCACCGTGCTTATTTAAAATTTCTTATTTTCAGTCCCTTTAATATATTATAACAATTCATATAAAAAAAATAAGTTACACTTAAAAAGCACAGCTATTTTCCCACTCAATTACTGTAGTTTTAGAAAACATACAGTTCTTGAATCTTTTGAAATCATAAAATATTCTTGTTACTTTATAAGTATATTTTGGATTTCTGTTCTTAAAACAACTATTTGTCTTACAGTTACATCAGAAATAACAAAAATACAGGATGGTGTCCAGGGCTCTCAAAATCTGGTAGCATGAAATCCTGTGACTGAAGTTCCAAGGCTATTGTTTTTTCAGTCAGACTACCAAAATCTATCTACACCGTGCCCAGCAGATTATCTAGATAGCCCGCTGGGCATGGTGTAGATAGATTTTGGTAGCCCAACTGCAAAAACAATAGCCTTGGAACTTCGGGCTACCAGATTATGCAAGCCCTATGGTCCAATATTGCGTTCAATATGAGGCTTGTGAAACAGAAGGTTTGAGAACAGCACCACAATGTCTCCAAACAGGAATGTAAAACGATTTTCAAGAACATCACCTCATCATCCAATGGTTGAATCAATCTCAAAATTGGTAAAGCCAATGTTTTGGCTGTCATCTTAGTCAGAAGCCTCAATGTTTTGACAGCAGCAAAAAAACATGATGTTTACACGAGCTGGGAAATCACCTAAAAAAGACCATGGTCGTCTCTGCATTGTATTTTAAAATCCATATTTCACTTAAAATCTTTTGTGACAAGTGAGAAAGGCAGGACAATCCGGTATCTTCTTGCGAAACAGAGCATAATGTAGCATGATCCACTCAATCGCTTAAGTGCCTACCCGTGTAGGTGTGCTGGGTACAATTTGATTGACATTTATTGCTCCACTATGACTGCGCTGTGCAAAAAAAGTGAGCTTTAAGACCTTGAGCTCAGCACAGGAGACCATGCTTATGGTACAGGCCAACAAATCCTGCCAAATGCTTCTCAGCAATATTAACGTGTATTAAAGCCTGTTTATTAAAAAAACTACACCTCCATAATTCATTCCGAGGCCAGATTTTTGTTAACGCTACTGAATCAGATTGACATCAACAGTGCACTAATGATGATTAATCATCGAGAAGCTGCTCAAACTCTAGCAGGTTTATCATCACTCCCAGCTGTCCTGTTTGGGTCCAGCAAAGCAACATGATGGCACCAGCAGAGGGACTGATGTTTACGCGAGGACTTTGCCAAGTGCTAAATTTATGCCCCCCTCTCTAGCAGCAATAAACCAGGAGTTTACACTGCACCCGCTGAATACTGAAACCTGTCGTGAGCCAAAAGAGGTGCCATGGTGCATTACCATGATTCATGTATAGTCATGTATGAAGAAAAGGGCTCATTAACATCAACAGCTGAAGTGGAGAGCTCCTATAAACCAGTATTGATCTTCATTTATGCTGTAAGCAGGACTGTGAAACAAGAAACAGCATACATTATAACGCAGCATACTTCATATAAAACATTATTATTACCTTGAATGTGCTGATTTACAACACTCTCCAGTCTGTCCAGTCTTTCAATAATCCTCAAGGTTTCCCCTTTGCTGTCATCGTCAAACTTTTTCTCGTGCGTCCTTCCTGCAACTTTGACGTTGCCGTTATTAGACACATAATTAGTGATCCACCCGACGTACAGCAGGCACAGAATATTGGTCATGCCGCTTAAAATCACGCACGTGGACACCAAAGTTTTGGTTCTCCTCGTGCATGCCATCGCAACATCCCCACGTGCAAATCGCGCGCAGAAACTGGTACAAAAATCCTCTACGCGTTTGGCAGCGGTTCTGCTCTCATGCAGCCTGACGGAACGATCTCCCGTATAACGTTTCGGCTCTGCGTCTCCAGCGCATCTTATGTGACAGCGCGCTGCAGCTGCTTGGATTTGTGTGGATGTCTCTCCGGCGCTTGTCCGCACAGTTTGACAGCGGGTTTTACAGCTCGGCTGAACGCGCGCGCGGCTTGTTCTTAACGGCGTCATAGAACCAGAGGGACACGCGCACCATGTTGCAGCGCGCGCCGCTGTTGACAGCCAATGAAGTTCAACAGCAGTAATGGTTTAGGCAAGCTGATTATAATAGTAGATATCAGATTGTTTACTCAAAACAACAGTCTGTTAACGTTACGTATTGTTCATATGTTTTAGCTATTGCATTGGTTAGTGCCAAAACAAAACTAGACCCCATTGACCTCATTGTGTGTACACTATTTTTATTTCTTCAGAACACAAATTTATACAGTTGAAGTCAAATGTATTAGCCCACATGCGAAATTATTCTTAAATGTATTTTACGAGTGCTATTTAACTGTGAGAAGTTTTTTTCAACACATTGTTAATTTCTGATAACTGATTTTGAATTGTTTAGTTATTTTGACAAGATAGTAGTGCATTCGGCTTAAAGTGCAGTTTAAACACTTGGTTAACTTGTGTTAATAGGCAAGTTAGGATAAATAGGCAAGTCATTGGACAACAGTGGCTTGTTCAGTAGCCAATCGAAAACAATATTTCCTTAGGGGGGCTAATAATGTTGACCTTAGAATTGTTTTAAAAATGTAACAACTTCCCATTACTGGGTCATGGCATCAGCTGAATTAAACATATGCTGAAACAGTTAGCTGTTCATTCCACTGTGGCGACCCCCGATAAATAAGGGACTAAGCCAAAGGAAAATTAATAAAATGTAAAAACTGCTTTTATTCCAGTCAAAAGAAGTAAGACTTTCTCCAGAAGATTTTTTATTTTTTGTGAAAATCTCCTTGCTAAATATCACTTCACAGGAGGGCTAATCATTTTGAACTCAACTGTATATTTGAACTGTTTCTATCACTGTTAACTGTTTATGCGAAAACACACTTTTATGCAGAACATAAAATGTAATGTATTAATAACCGTTTCAATTGTTTTTGTACAATAAAAGTCAATGGGGGCCAATTTAAAAAAATGTGGCCCCCTTATACTGATTACTTAAAAACACAAAGAACAACAATTGGATCAAAAAAATGGCATTGTGCTTTTTTTTGCATGAACAAAAATATTAATCTTTCTGCACAACTCAAAATGTGAAAAGTCCAAATGTCAATGAAGTCCAAAAAAGCTTTCCACACACATCTTCTATACCAGAGAAGCCCAAAGTTGGGCCCGCAGGCCAAAGTTGGCCCATGGTAAACTTTGATTTGGCTCACCATCCCATTAGAAAAGAGAGGGAGAATGTTGAGAAGTTGGGGTGAATGCCTTTGACAGAGATGGTTATTTCGATTTTAACATAACCCTTTGTTTCTTTGTCTGAAATGAATCAGACTTTTAAAATGTAAAAACGTTCACTTGACAAAAAGCAATTCACAAGACATCGGGGCTAGGACAGGAGGCAAAGACAGGAGCAGGGCACTGAACTCCATTGTGTTATAAATGGATTGTTTATGTTTTTACTGTAATAAGTTCACTATAAAATGTACAAATATATACTGCATTCGTTAATATGATTTAAAGCAGCATTTTTTATTTATTTTTAAATATGTTTAAATAAATTAGAAATTTACCCATGGCAAATTTAATGTAATATGGTGTGATATATTCGATTTGGTGTATATTCGGCCCACATCCCTCAATCGACTTTGGTTTTTAGCCGTTTATAAGAAAATCTTTGGGCATCGCTGTTCTATAGCATATGATAATGATATTAAACTCTACCATTACAGTTAGATTTTGTACAAGGACAAATTTTCTGCTTAAAAGTAGCCCAAATGTCAAATTATTAGCTATAATAAGGATGAATGAAGTGAAGTGAGATTGTAATTAGAAGTGTATTTACAGAAAAATGTCAAATTAAATTAAATTAGGAAATGTTCTACAGTTTGTGAAATAAGGTTGTTGTTTTAGTTTTGTTATTAGTCATACATTTGTTATAATTAGATGGTGTTTTGATCTATTTGCAGTTGTTAATATTTATTATTTTTCATAGAGTGTGATATTTGCTTCATTTTATTTAAAACAGTTTCACTTACGACATCATCATAATTATTAATCATAATAATAGTTTTTGGAGCCCACAACAATTAAAAACAAACTACAGTATATATCCACCTTTTTAATTCATAGATAATAACTAGAAAATGTCCCCAGTAACACTTTTAGAAATGTGGTCACCTTCTGCGTATATTATTATTTGTACTTATTATTTTCCCTGGCAAGAAATAAAATCACCAATTAAATAAACCCACTATTAAAACATTACTCATGCATGATCATGCGAATATTGCATGCGATTCAAACGTCAAATTTGATGCTTGTTTTTTCAGATGACTAACCTGCAGAAAACTATCCATTATCACCTCAAACTCCATCTCAGGGGCAGCTGCGATCTGAATATGCCTGTCTTTGCTCATGGGAACCAAACCTTGACCCCGTGTTTCAAATAATTTCTCAGACTCCATTTTGATATGTACCAATGTAACAGCCACTTCTCACAATTCAATTTCAGATGAACAACATTAAGTCATTATTCATATATGAATGTCATGTATCATTGAAATATGGCACATTACAAAAGGATAATGAACACAATCTGCATTTTATGTTCACTTAAAAGTTATGAAACAGCTGTGTTTGGATTTAAATTAGAGCCGAATTTAGAAATAGTTTTGAAACAAATCTTTGCACCTAACAAATGAAATTAAATACGTAGGGTAATGGATGTCTTTAGTGGAGTGCGTACAACACCATTTCCTTATCCACGAATGTAAAGTAGTAAAGTAAAGAGAAAGTAAAGAGGCCGAATGGAGGAGGCTCGATCTTTATCCTCGCACTGCAGATGGTTTGTTCAACTGTTTTCTCACTAGTGAAGCGTTCAGTTTTTCCACTTACAAAGTCCGCCATGTAAATAGCAAAAGCGACATGGCGTGACGCAACTGAATCTTAAAGGGAATGGGAGATAAGACTCTGATTGGTTTAATGCACGCTATGCTCAAAACACCTATAACTCATTAAGTGAATACGCACAACCCTGTTAGACCATGCGCCGTGGATTGTATTTTTCCGTTCTTAAAATAGCAAAAGTGGATTCGGACACCCTTAATACTTTTTTTGAACCATGTGCTTTAGACTTTGCACCTAGATCATTAAAATAGATCCCATAGTGTGTGGTTACTGAAAGCAAAACTTTCTGAAAACTCCGGCCAGGGTGAAGATTTTCTGAAACTCTGGGTACAGTGTGGTAGTGTTGACACTACACTCAGAGTTTTCCCCTCATGATGTCAGCTTGCGAACTGTTTTCTCCTTTCTGATTGGCCAACATGGCTGGGTTCACACCAAACTCGGAAGACGTGGATGAGGCAAATTCCACATGTTCACAGCAAATGCATTAAATATTCTAATGCGATATAATCAGCCTCTGTTCTCAGGTTTGTATTGACTTGTAGACAAACTACTTGCTAAAATACTTAATTCCCCATTTAGTGTGAATCCAGCATAAAAGTGTAATTATATCTCAGCCTATTTGGCGTGCCCTGAACATGCATCACAGAGTGTCCTTTTTTTGTGGCCTTAATGGCCTTAATAAACCACTGTTTAACCTCTACACATTATACCTTTGCTGTGCTTTGTCATTGCAAACTTGCTTTTTAACATTTTATTCATTTCTTTATTAGAAATGAGAGATTAGAGGCATTTTACTGAACATCCCAACCATTGGTTTAAATATTTAGAAGATTTCTGTTTGAAGACAAGTGCGGCCCAATTTCATTCTCTTTTGTATTCTTTTAAACGGTCAGGTAGTAAAACGTTGTCAAATGAAAGCGTGCAATCGAAACGGCCTTCAAAGACGATCCTCATCAGTCGGGGCTTTCAGGGCGATCAAGTGAGGAGAGAAAAAAAAGCATCAGAGAAACATTGCGTTAACAGATGGAATCAAGTGCAAAACTACCCCAAGGTGCTGGCTTTGATCTTTGTCTTTGGTGTGCCAACTTACTCTTTCACCTGTTTAGTTTACCCAGATATACACAGAGACGCCGGAGGGACCACCGCTGCATGAAATGATGCATGAAATATGAATGGACACTGAAATATTAAAGGACAGAGAATTTCTTGGTTGAAACCGAGGCCTGTAATTACTTCAAAAAAAAATTTAAGGGATCTAGACCAGAGAAAGGTCTATGAATGATTGATCCTAAAAGACTACATGTCATGGTTAGTTTTAGATTTAATGAAGGAATGGTTAAAAAAGAAGAAAATGTACAGTATGAAGTCTTGGGAGATGAAAATCTGTAATCGAATATAAGGTTGCGCACTACATTGGTTATAACATTTTTGAAAAAACATTCACAATATACAAAGTAGTACATATCTTTTTACATTTCGTATGAATTTGTGCAGTCTCATTTTAGTATAATTTGCTCATCCCTCAATGAGAGTTGATTTTAGGGGTTGAGTTTAGTAGCATGCCCCTTTTAAAAATCATACTTCGTACAGCTGAAATTGTATGAATTTGTATGAATTACCCACATTTCTGCCAATACGAAAAATAGTTGCGTTTCCTCATGAGATCAGGCTGGAATATTACATTATATTATTTGCATTTTTTTTCAATATCACTTGGAAATAATGCACTGTAAAAAGAAATTGTATCGCACATCATCATTTTACATTTTAGAATAATTTGTTAAATGACAGTTGGTTTTATGGGAGAGGTTTAGTAGAACGCCTCCTTTAAATTTGTATGTTCTTGAACAAAATGAAAGCATCTTGTATAAAATAGCCAATTTTCTGCCAAAAAGTAAAATAGTTACATTTCATGACGAGATCAGGCTGAAATATTGCATTATTGAATGACATTTTTTTTCAACATCGCTTCAATATTGTTTCACCTGTGGAAATAATGCACTGTAAAATGTCTGTTACATTTGCATTAAAATTTCACTAATAAAAAACACTCTCAAAAATGTTTTGTTGCTTGTTCAAACTGCTTTAAATAAGCTGAAACAACACAAATCTTGAGATTTTGTTGGGACAACTTAATTGTTTTATGTTCAATCCATTTAAATTTGTTAAATCTGTAAAGTTAACTTAGTTGCTTTGTATTGGGAGAATATGAAAGAATTGTATGGAACCCTGCATTTTTTACAGTGCAATACGTTATAAATTCAATATGGTAGAGTTTCTTAATTATACAGTAAACTACTATATTTCATTAATTCAAAACATTATTGAATTAGTGTTTTCAATTAATAACATACATTTCAATTACAAATACACAGATAAATACAGGTGATGATGTGAATGCCATAGTGAAGAGAAACATACTAAAATATAGAAGATGCTCAGTTTTATTTACACAACTAAACATCATCATGAAAACACACATGAAATTAAATTAATTAAATTAGGTGAAGTTGGTGATTCTCTTCAGAAACATTTTTTGTTGTGCTCGTTGAAAGTCTCTTCACAATCCGATGGTGTAAGCATCCATCTGTTAGTCCTATGACAGAACTAACAGCATGGGTGAATGTTAAATGCGTTTAAACCTTTTTAGCACATGTGAAAAGAAATATTTTTATTTGTTGAAATTTGTTTTCATTTGTTTCCAGCTCCAAATTTAACCTGACTATACAATTTATAATAATTTTAAATTTAGATTCATCCAATTTAAGCTGATTACCTTATACAGTAGCCTGCAGGGGTGCTCAACCCTGTTCCTGGCGATCGACCTTCCAGCTGATTTCAGCTCCAACCCTGATGAAACACACCTGAACCAATTATTTAGAACGTGAGGAGCACTTGATAATTACAGGCAGGTGTGTTTGATAAGGGCTGCAACTGAAAACTGCAGGAAGGTCGATCGCCAGGAATAGGGTTGAGCACCCCTGCAGTAGGGGATTTGGTCGATTTTACCAGGTATGGCAAAATTGGTCTATCTGAATTTGGTGATTTCAGGAGGCGTTGCTTTGCATGTCAGGGGATGAACTGTGTTTTCAAAGCTATTATGCTAACAGTTAGCATTTTGGCAGATCACCTACTGCACCTTTGAAGTAATGCAATAAACAATAGCTGTAACAAACCTCTAATGTACATCACTATTAAAAAAAAAACTAAAAAGAAAAATAATAATGTTAATAAAATAAAATAAAACACAGGGAATTCTGGGAAAGTTCATTTTAAGTTATTTTTGCCATTAATATCGCTGTCATTTTTCCTTGTGTGGGATTGCTTTAGAGAGCCCCTACATTGCTTTAAATCACTTTTTAGTTTTGTTTTACTTTAAAATGATCTGTCCATCCTTAACGCAAGATAAATGTGCTCTTCACCACCTGGTTACCGACACTTCCAGCCGTGACTTCCAGTGGCAATGTATTAAGCGTGGATCTGACTCAGCTATGCATAAGATCAATGAGACAGAATACACTCCGTTCTGTCTGCCACTGCCCTCTCTGCAGAGAGATATTATTGGGTTGTAATTTAAACCGAGAGGTCTAGGGTATATCGGCTATGTAACTGAAGGAAGGAGAGGCTGCCTGGAATATCAATAGCAATGGTGGTTTAGGCCCAGAAGAGCAATGAAAAATTTCCGTAATCAGAAGCCCATGCGACGGTGCATTAATCTGATTGCTTTCCACGAGAACCTAGCTGACCTACTTGGTGAACATTGAATCATGTGGGGGATTATGGTTATACAAATCCACTATGCATTTTTTTTCAAACCAGTTAAGCGCAAATCTCATTCCAAAGCCTGTTTAGAAGATTTGACTGATAATGTCAGAGCTGATTACTTACACAATGCTAAAATAAACTATATCTCTTAATCTTAGTACAGAATTGGAAGCATATTCTGGTAAACAATATTGGGGGTTACGCAAGTTACGTAATAATATTACTTTTCTAAGAAACGAGTGAAGTAACACACTATTTTTAAAAAACAAGTAATAATATTTTAGCTACTTTTTTGAAAATGTAATGCAAGTTACTTTTTAGTTTAATTAAGTAGCTTTTAAAAACAAATTGCTAAATTAAAACTAAAGTAGTCACAATGAATCACGCAGTCAATGAGAGAATGTGTTCATTAGTTTGAATGCATCGAAGAAACGGAAAAGGGAATTATAGTCTCAATGAACAGTGATTTTACTAAAGACAAATAGTACAAAATAAGTAAACACATTGCTTTAAACTTTCAATAATCTGTATATATGGTACAGTATGGATAGCTCTGGGATTAGAAAGTTCTCAGATAACATTATACTAAAGTATATGTTTTTTTTAAAGGTACATGTACAATGCGTTGGTAATTGCAAAGCACCTTTATTAAAAAGAGAAAGAAAAGAAGTTCTGAAAGAGATCAAGCCTCAGCCAGGTAAATAAAAGTAAAGCAAAAGTAACTCAAAAGTATTGCAACACATTATTTACCAAAAAAAAGTAACTAAGTAAAGGAACTAGGTACTTTTTTGGGGTAGTAACTCAATATTGTAATGCATTACTTTCTAAAGTAACTTTCCCCAACACTGCTGGTAAATGGCATTACTGTTTATTGTGATCACATCTACTGGTTAAGTCTGAAATTTTGCTCACTGGATTGTGTTGACCAATGAAATCGGCTGAGGAATCTGGGGAAATCAAACATACTGTATTGAGACAAGAGGTCATATTGGTTTTAGATTGATTTCAATACAACATTTTTATCATTCAGTGGTTAGCACTGTCACCTCACAGCAAGAATTCGGGTCTGAAGTTAAAGAAAATTGAGGTTAGTTTTCATTTTTTTTAAAAAGGGCTTTTTGAAAATACATTTCAGAGCTAGAAATTAATTCTTATTAAATCTTCTATTAATGATCTATGCTATAACATAGCTTTTACACAGTTGACTTCATCTGCAAGTCACAAGGGACCCAGAAAACACACAACGTCATTAGGACATTAATATTAGGTTAGATTTAGGTCATCAGCATCTAAGGACAGCGTCTATTTTGACGTCCAATAACAACGTGAATTGACATTGATATTTTGTTGATTTTAGGTTATGACCAAAATCCAAAGTCGAGCCAACATCTTAAATGTCATATTGACGTCAAATACTGACATTTATTCATCAGGTGTGGCAACCAAAATCCAAAATCTGATAGACGTCACAGTGGTAACGTCCACACAACATCAAGCATCATTAGACGTTGATATTTTGATGTTTTTAGGTTGCGTTGGAAAGTAACCAAAATGCAACGTCTGTCCGACATTGGACGCTGACATTAGCCTGACGTTGGGTTCTGACACCAACCCAAACAAAATGCAACATCCCCCGATGTTGGGGTACAACGTCAATCTGATGTCATGTTGACGTCCTGTGCCTGCTGGGGACCAATACGAAAAATAGAGAATTCAGAAATGTATATTGTGGCTTTAAAGTTGTATGAAAACAGAAGAATAAATTCATCTTTTCCTCCATAGATCTCAGTGTAGAGGATTATCAAAAAAGAAAAAATAGAATTTTGAGATGAGGGTGTCGCAATTGATTATGTAGGGGAGAAATATGCAGTAGGAAACCCTTGAAAGATTTACTTTTCAGTTAAATGTGTGATAATTTAGCATGTTTAGTACATCAAGTCTGGCATACTTCAATAGAAATCTGTCGTTTCACTATAAACTACATTTTATTAACTATAACTAACTATTGTTAGAATTTAAACTATATTATGTTTTTAAGTAGCATATATTGTAATGTAGGTTGCAAGAAGGCCGCTGGTTTGAGTCCCAGCTGGGTCAGTTGGCATTTCTGTGTGGAGTTTGCATGTTCTCCTCGTGTTCATGTTGGTTTCCTCCGGGTGCTCCAGTTTCCTCCGCAGTCCAAAGACATGCGCTATAGGTAAATGGAATAAACTAAATTGCCCATAGTGTATGTGTGTGAATCTGAGAGTGTATGGATGTTTCCCAGTACTGGGTTGCAGCTGGAAGAGCATCTGCTGTGTAAAACAAATGCTAGATAAGTTGGCAATTCATTCCGCTGTGGCGACGTCTGATGAATAAAGGAACTAATAAAATGCATGAATGAATTAATGAATGAATAATCCGAGTTTTAACTTTAGCTACTGCAATAACCAAATCAATTTTTTGTGATGTGAACTTTAAACTATGAATTAAAAATGTCTCTCATTTTTTTAAGTCTGTGAAACTGCATATATTATAAATGATGTATTCTTATAGTTATGTGATAAGTTAAAAAATGATTTGTCCTCTCTGTGTAGTTACTTAAATTTACTGTACTTTTACAGTTTTAAATGTAATTTATATTACTCAGTCTCAAGCGGTTCCAATCTGAGTTTTTTCTTCTTCTGCTGAACACAAAAGAAGATATTTTAAACTCAAACCCTGTAACCATTGACTTCAGTAGTATGAAGTTTTCTTACTATGGAACTACTTGCATAGTTCTATAGTAACAAAAAGGTTTCCAGCTTTATTAAGTATGAAACTCAAACTGGTTTGGAAGAAGTGAAGGATGAGTCAACGATAACAAAATGTTCATTTTTGGGTGAACTATCCCTTTAACAAAGCTTCTTCAGCACTGCATTACATTAGATGTCATTTTAGATAAACGAAGGGTTCTGCGATAGCAAATGTGGGCTTCACGTTGCAAAATCAATTGAGAATGCTAATGTTGGGTCAAACTGTCTTGCGGAGAGATTTTTAGTGAATTAAGCTGTGGTCAGATCAATTCAAAAGCGGCTGAGCCCATTTACCAGTGAAAGATCGTCCATACTCTGATAAGCAGGCTCAATTTCAGCAAGAACAAGACATTCTACTGATAAATCTGTTCATCTACAGTATGAATATCAGAAATAATGCACAATACTTCCAGGATATGTCAACATACTGTTTCATTTATGAACCACGTTGCTTTTGTTACATATGCAGACTTGCTTGAGCGAATTGTGAGACAGTGTGCTGTTCTACATGCTGTGAAATTAAAATCTGTGTGCTTAGTTCCTGGCGGTTTAAAGATAAGCACGTGTTAGAAGTTTCTGTCTGAGAGAATCTTATTTCCTCAGAATCCATTAAACACAGAGAAGCCACTTTTCACCTCCATTCAGACGGTCTGATTATATTGTCACCAAGAGGTACGGCGTGCTTTGTGAAAGGCCATACTATATCATTTGTGTTTTCTAAGAAAAATGATCAGTGCAATGCACATGGAAATATCAAGAATTGTGTTTTTTGGGACATTTTTACACAACCAGAGGAGAATAAGTGTGTATTCCATGACTCTGTGTCCTTCAGCAAAGAAAAAAGTATGTGTTTTGAAGCACTTAACACTTACTGTACGTTTAAGTGGTTAGTAAAAAGGCAAGATTGTATTCAGCAGATGCATTCTTTATGGCCTTGGGAAGTCTAAAACTTCCACTTCATGGTAATTTACTGCATGAAAAGTGTAAGGGAGAGCTAATGTCTTTAATCAAGAGAGGTCGAAATGTTGGAAGTAAAATAAAAAATGGTAAAATGCTTTCAACGGAAAATGATGTGCTTAAAACACTGGCACAATTACCGAGAATGAGTCAGTGAATCATAACATAATCTGATAAACACAAATTGGATATTTCAAGGCTCCTTTCATCTTAAACCATGCATCGCTAATCGTCAGCTAAAGGACATTTCTGCATTCCTTTGTGAAATGCTTTTTTTTCAACAAATAGCTTCATGTTTCCCCCTCGATCAAATACATCCAGAAGACTTCTTAAAAAATGATTTCAACTCCAAGAGCCATTGTTATTGCATCTTGAATGATCTAACATAACAGTTCAATTACAAACACACTGTTAAAGGTAAATATGAGGCTGCTGTGAGATGGTTCAGAGATTATGTAACGATGACCCAGTGATAATTATGGGTACAGAGCTTTCTGAGAAAGCATGTGCAACAGTGCCTTTATAGCAAATGAGAATATGTGCAACCACTTAGCAAGCACTTTGGAAACCATGTTGCCACTTGATAAAAAATTCAGGAGTCATTTAGAATCATTCTCAGTGCCAGCTGGAAGAATCTACAGGGCTTTTGCAGTGCCTCACCTCATAATTTGTTGCAGAGCCATCTGTTATAATAGTTTAGCTTCTGCTTTTAAATGTATTTGTATGTGACTACTCGAGTATTCAGAATTATTGAAGGACTCAACTACTGCTGAGTTTGGTTACTTAAGTACTGGAGGTGTCTGGGATACTCAAGTACTTCGACGTGTTTGGGGGTACTGGATTACTCAGGGTGAATCTGAGATATTGAAAAAATCAGGGAGTGTTTTTGGTCAAATACTCAAGACTTTCTTTACTTATGTACTGAAGGGTATCTACGATACTCAAGTACTCAGGGGTGTTTTAGATACTCAAGTAATTAATGAGTGTTTTAGTTACTCTAGTATTCAGGGGAGTTTTGTTTACTAAAGTACTTAAGGGTTGTTTTTGGTTACTCGAGTGTTGAGGGGGAGTTTTGTTTCTCAAGTACTCAGGGGGTGTTTTGGTTACCTGAGTTCTCAGGGGTGTTTTGGTTACTCAAGTACTCAGGGAATGTTTTTGTTACTCAAGTACTCAGGGGAACTTTTAATTACTCAGATACTCAATGGGAGTTTGAGATACTCAGGTACTTAAGGAGTGTCTGTGATACGTGTATACTCAGTAGGTGTTTTGGTTACTCAAGTACTCAAGTGCAAAAACACCCCCTGAGTACTCGAGTAACCAAAACACCCCTGAGTCCTTGAGTAACCAAAATCACCCCTGAGTACTTGAGTAACAAAAACACTCCTGAGTACTTGAGTAACCAGAACACCCCATTGAGTACTTGGGTAACTAAAACACCACTGATTACTTGAGTAACCAAAAACACCCCTGAATACTTGAGTAACCAAAAACACCTCTGAGTACTTGAGTAACCAAAACACCCCATTGACTACTTGGGTAACCAAAAACACCCCTGATTACTGGAGTAATCAAAAACACCCCTGAATACTTGAGTAACCAAAAACAGCTCTGAGTACTTGAGTAACCAAAACACCCCTGAGCACTTGAGTAACCTAAACACCCCTAAGTACTTGAGTAACCAAAAACACCCTTGAGTATTTGAGTAACCAAATCACCCCTGAGTACTTGAGTAACTAAAACACTCCTGAGTACTTGAGTAACCAAAACACCACTGAGTACTTGAGTAACAAAAACACCAGAGTACTTGAGTAACCTAAACACCCCTGAGTACTTGAGTAATCAAAAACACCCCTCAATACTTGAGTAACCAAAAACACCCATGAGTACTTGAGTAACCAATAACACCCCTGAGTACTTGAGTAACCAAAAAACACCCCTGAATACTTGAGTAACCAAAAAACACCCCTGAATACTTGAGTAACCAAAAACACCCCTGAGTACTTGAGTAACCAAAAAACACCCCTGAAAACTTGAGTAACCAAAAACACCTCTGAGTACTTGAGTAACCAAAAACACCCCTGAGTACTTGAGTAACCAAAAAACACCCCTGAATACTTGAGTAACCAAAAAACACCCCTGAATACTTGAGTAACCAAAAACACCCCTGAGTACTTGAGTAACCAAAAAACACCCCTGAAAACTTGAGTAACCAAAAACACCTCTGAGTACTTGAGTAACCAAAAACACCTCTGAGTACTTGAGTAACCAAATCACCCCTGAGCACTTGAGCAACAAAAACACCAGAGTACTTGAGTAATCAAAACACCCCTGAGCACTTGAGTAACCTAAACACCCCTGAGTACTTAAGTAACCAAAAACACCCCTGAGTACTTGAGTACCCAAAACACCCCTGAGTACTTGAGTAACCAAATCACCCCTGAATACTTGAGTAACTTAAACACCCCTGAGTACTTGAGTAAACAAAACACCACTAAGTACTTGAGTAACAAAAACACCAGAGTACTTGAGTAACCTTTACACCCCTAATTACTTGAGTAACCAAAAACACCCCTCAATACTTGAGTAATTAAAAACACCCCTGAGTACTTGAGTAACCAAAAACACCCCTGAATACTTGAGTAACCAAAAACACCCCTGAGTACTTCAGTAACCAAAAACATGCCTGAGTACTTGAGTAACCAAAAACACCCTTGAGTATTTAAGTAACCAAAAACATCCCTGAGTACTTGAGTAACAAAAAACACCCCTGACTACTTGAGTAACCTAACCACACCTGAATACTTGAGTAACCAAAAAACCCGAGTATTTGAGTAACCAAAAACACCCCCTGAGTACATAAGTAATCAAAAACACCCCTGAGTACTTGAGTAACAAAAAACACCCCAGAGTACTTGAGTAACCTAAACACCCCTGAATACTTGAGTAACCAAAACACCCGAGTACTTGAGTAACCAAAAACACGTCCTGAGTACTTAAGTAATTAAAAACACCCCTGAGTTCTTGAGTAACCTAAACACCTCTGAATACTTGAGTAACCAAAACACCCTAGTGCTTGAGTAACCAAAAACACCCCCTGAGTACTTAAATAACCAAAAACCCTTGGGTACTTGAGTAACCAAAACATCCCTGAGTACATGAGTAATCAATATGTCACCCTAATTATTTTTTAATATCTCAAACACCTTGTTTACTAAAGTACTTAAGGGTTGTTTTTGGTTACTCGAGTATTGAGGGGGTGTTTTGTTTCTCAAGTACTCAGGGGGTGTTTTGGTTACTTGAGTTCTCAGGGGTGTTTTGGTTACTCAAGTACTCAGGGAATGTTTTTGTTACTCAAGTATTCAGGGGAACTTTTAATTAATCAGATACTCAATGGGAGTTTGAGATACTCAGGTACTTAACGAGTGTCTGTGATACGTGTATACTCAGTAGGTGTTTTTGGTTACTCAAGTACTCAAGTGCAAAAACACCCCCTGAGTACTCAATACTCAAGGGTGTTTTTGGTTACTCAAGTACTCAGGGGTGTTTAGGTTACTCAAGTGCTCAGGGGTGTTTTGGTTACTCAAGTACTCTGGTGTTTTTGTTACTCAAGTACTCAGAGGTGTTTTTGGTTACTCAAGTATTCAGGGGTGTTTTTGGTTACTCAAGTGCTCAGGGGTGTTTTGGTTACTCAAGTACTCTGGTGTTTTTTTTACTCAAGTACTCAGGGGTGTTTTGGTTACTGAAGTACTCAGGGGTGTTTTTGGTTACTCAAGTATTCAGGGGTGTTTTTGGTTACTCCAGTAATCAGGGGTGTTTTTGGTTACCCAAGTACTCAATGGGGTGTTTTGGTTACTCAAGTACTCAGAGGTGTTACAGTTACTCAAGTCCTCAGGGGTGTTTTTGTTACTTAAGTACACAGAGGGTGTTTTGTTTACTCAAGTACTCAGGGGTGTTTTTGTTACTCAAGAACTCTGGTGTTTTTGTTACTCAAGTACTCTGGTGTTTTTGTTACTCAAGTACTCAGGGGTGTTTTTGGTTACTCAAATACTCAGAGATGTTTTTGGTTACTTACGTACTGAGGGGTGTTTTTGGTTACTCAAGTACTCAATTGGGTGTTTTGGTTACTCAAGTACTCAAGGGTGTTATGGTTACTCAAGTACTCAGGGGTGTTTTTGGTTACTGGAGTACTTAAGGGGTGTTTTTGGTTACTCAAGTACTCAGGGTTGTTTTTGGCTACTTAAGTACTCAGTGGTGTTTTTGATTACTTAAGTACCTAAGGGGTGTTTCTGGTAACGTGAGTACTCATGGGGTGTTTTGGTTACTCTATGGGTGTTTTTGAATACTCAGGTACTCTGGGTGTATGGGGGTACTCAGGGGTGTCTGATATATTCAAAAACTCAGGAAGTGATTCAGGTTACTCAAGTACTCAGATGGTGATTTTTGTTACTCAAGTACTTAAGGGGTGTTTTTGGTTACTCAAGAACTCATGGGGTGTTATGGTTACTCAAGTACCTAGGGGTGTTTTGATTACTCAAGTACTTAAGGAGTGTTTTTGGTTACTCAAGTACTCATAAGGTGTTTTGGTTACTCGAGTATTTAGGGGTGTTTTTAATCACTCAAGTACTAAAGGGTGTTTTTGGTTACTGGAGTACTCATGGGGTATTATGGTTACTTGAGTACTCTGGGGTGTTTTTGATTACTCGAGTACTTAAGAGGTGTTTTTGGAAACTTGAGCACTCAAGTGGTGTTTTGGTTACTCAAGTATTCATGGGTGTTTTTGATTACTCAAGTACCTAAGGGGTGTTTCTGGTAACGTGAGTACTCATGGGGTGTTTTGGTTACTCAAGTACTCAGGGTTGTTTTTGGTTACTCAACTACTCTTGGTGTTTGGAGGTACTCAAGTACAGGTGTTTTTGGTTACTCGAGAACTCAATTACTCAAGGTGTCTGTGATATGATATTCAAGAACTCAAGAGATGATTCAGGTTACCCAAGTACTTAGGAGGTGATTTTTCTACACACTTAAAGTGCTTTACACATTTTTGGTGGGAATCTCCTCATCCACCAACAGTGTGCAGCATCCACCTGGATGACCCGACAGCAGCCATATTGCGCCAGACCGCACACCACACACCATCTGATTGGTGGAGAGGAGACAGAGTGATGAAGCAAATTATGATATGGGGATGGTTAGGAGGCCATGATGGACAGAGGCCAGTGGGCAAATTTGGCCAGGATGCTGGGGTTAAACCCCTACTCGTTTTAAAGGACATCCTGGGATTTTTAATGACCACAGAGTCAGTACCTTGGTTTAACGTCTTATCCAAAAGACAGCGCTCACTGAGCAGTATAAAGTCCCCCTCAATATACTGGGGCGCTAGGATCCACACAGACCACAGGTTGAGTGCCCCCTGCTGGCCTCACTAACACCACTTTTGGCAGCAACCCAGCTTTCCCATGTGGTCTCCCATCCGGGTACTGACCGTGGACAGCCCTGCTTAGCTTTAGTGGCCGACCATGTGAGAGTTACAGTACATGCATGATACATACATCAGTAACCGTAATAGCTCCTAAGTAGATTTGACATATTACAGTTGTCATAGAGGGTCTCTACAATCTTCTTTTGCTTGCAGTGCTTGTGGAAAACTCAACCTGAATGATTCATGTGTGAATCTGACTGATTTGGTGTTACTGTTCAGCTCATTA
Organism: Danio kyathit; assembly: GCA_903798195.1. Lineage (NCBI taxonomy): Eukaryota > Metazoa > Chordata > Actinopteri > Cypriniformes > Danionidae > Danio > Danio kyathit. The sequence continues at coordinate 21,351,311 of LR812543.1, read as the reverse complement.
AACCAATGATATTCAGTTAAATGATATGAGCTACTTTTGTGATGAACATGTGTCTTCTTTGATGCTTCATTCCCCATTAATTGTAAATGCATGGAAAAGAGACACTAACACATTTTTACACGTTTTTCCTTTTGTGTTCCAAAGTCAAACAGTATTGAAACTGTGTGAAGGTAAGTAAATAATGGCAGGACTGTCATTTTTGGCTGAAAATCTGTTGTTTATACACTGAGTTCTTTTAAAATGAGCCCAATTATATCAGTTATGACATCTGAGCAAGAGACCTATAGCCTTCACAGTTTATTTGCTGCTAGCTCCAGCAATTTTATAACACATTCCACTTGTAAACATCCTCTGGACAATTTCATCCATAATGGAGTAAAAAAACATTCAGGCCAACAACACAGGTACAGAAAATGTACCCATTGAAAGTCTGAAGCGTGACAGACCTTGGAAGCAAGAAGCTTCTAGACACTGAAAAACAGCATCTTATGTGGTAGTGATTATTATATGTGCAGTATTTGCATTGTGCTTGGTGTAAATGTATAGCCACATGAGATATATTTTCATCATGATGGGGCAAAGCCTTATCATCCTCTCTATGGGATTATTACTGCTCGGCCGAACGCTGTTAGAAACAGAATGATCCTGCTATGATGTACAAGGCAATCTTTTCTCTGTTTCTCGCCACCTATAGTGCCATATACAGCAAGTTTTTAACAAAAGCTGGTTTCCTTTACAAATACAACAGAAAAAATATTTGCTCTAACAATTACAGTTCTACATAAAAATGATGTTGCAATTTGGTCTTCTTTGGGTTAATAATTAAGATGATACTGATGAGTGTAATATAACAAGTGAAATATGAATTTAATTAGAAAAATGTATTCATAACACAATGATTTAACACCTTGATCTGTTTTTTTGTTTTCCTTTCCAGTGAAAATATCTAATCATCTAAAAAATAACAAGTACATTTATATTTATTTAAAGATCAAGAGATGTTTTTTTAACCTTTATTAGATTTTACGATTTAATTAAAGCGATATTTCACCCAAAAATGAAAATATATATTCACTATTTACTCACTCTCAAGTGGTTCGAAACCTTTATGAGTTTCTTTCTTCTGTTCTGCACAAAAGACAATTTAAAGAAAGCTGAAAACCTGCAATCACTGACTAGGAAAAATAAATACTATAGAAGTCAATGGTTTCCAACATTTTTCAAAATATCTTCTTTTGTGTTCAACAGAAGAAAGAATATCATAAAGGTTTGAAACGAGAAAAGGGTGAGTAAATTATGACAGAAGTTTCATTTTTGGGTGAACTATTCCTTTAAATAAATAAATATATAATGTTATTATAATAATAATTCCATTATCATCTTGATCCATGTTAACCTCATAGAAAGCTATTTATTAACATCTGAAAGTTGCATGTTCATGCACTTTTATCAATGACTGACATATTTGCACATTCTTTATCTCTTAAAACTGATACATGAGGTGCCGAAGGATTGAAATAATCCCAAATCACTATGACAAAGCCATATCTAAGATCCCACAAACCGTTTTTGTTGTTACTTTTTACATTATTTTCTCATGTTTCCAGAGATGAGGCTGAATCCTGGGGCACAAATGGCCATCAGGATCTCATCACATCCAGCACAGAAGCTACGGAGATTAAGACTTGGTGTTTTGTATCTTATTACCTGATTTCGCAGCTGCTCGTGGCCTCAAACACGGGAAACACAGGGCAGCGAGTCCTCAGGATGGATTAACTCGGTTCTGCCTCTCTCATTACCTCCATTCCAGACTGCAAGGCACTGCTTCAGAAAGGAGCTCCGAGCTCTATGAAGCCATAATTATCATCTCTACAAAAATATTATGTGCCACATGCAGAGATGGGAGGCAATGGGCTGTAAACTCAAATCATTAGGCAGGCAGAGGGAACCTGAGGAGTAATTCAGAGACCCATAGAGAGGGTGAGATGTCTCCAGAGCCCCCAATACACTTACACACTGAAACACGCGTAGCGTTTCCCTCCCTCTGAGAGGTGCACACAGCACATTATGCTGAGAAGAAAGAAAACAGTAGAATGTAGCGTTCCTCACCCACCATATGCCACTTCACAGGAACTTGACTAATTGTTCTCACAGCCATTTTTCCGTGTTGCAGATTGATTGACCGCATGCGGAGAGCTTCATCTAAACCCACTCCATTTCCTTTCCATTGCAAAGCCATTAACCCACTCCAATCATTAAGGCGACCAGTCACCGGCCACCCGCCGGTACTAAAAAGTGCTTCAGCATTGTAAATAAAAATGCATAACTAACTCTATAATAATAGTTTACTAAAAGCCTTTCAACTTAAAGTTCTACAATTTGAAAGAGAATTTGTATTTTCAAGTTGTCTTCTTATTGGTCATTTTCTAGTATTATGGTCATGCTACAACAATAGTAATATAAGCTGTGTCTCATTTCAGAGACTGCATCCTCCAAAGGATTGAGCACTGTGTCATCACGCCCCGACGAAGACTGTCTCTATTCAAAAAAATTTGAAGGCTTCTTTAAATGCAGCCTCTGAATGCGTTCTTTGGTTCCCAGGTAATGAACTATACAACGGGTGGATCCTTCACAACCTCAAATGTCCCAGGATTCATTGCGCATGTAACCCTGCCGGTCCTACACCACCCAACCCGCTCCGAGCTGGGATGGAATCAGAGGAGTGGGATGGATCAGAGGGGCGAGGTTTACCTGCACAGCACCTCACTAGCTGACCTCTGTTACACTCACCCCCCCCTAAAACTCACTCCCATCAGGGTCACGGCACCAACGTAACCCCGCTGGTCCTACACCACACACAGTAGTCAGGGTGGCAACTGGTAGTCAGTTGCTCTAACCAGAAGGCTAAAGACCATGGCCTCTAGTGTCTGTTGCTAGAGCACCTTTAGAGGTCAGAGGAGTGACCTGCACAGCACTTCACTAGCTGGCCTCTGCTACACGCTCTGATAATGGCAGGACGTTTTTAAAAGAAAACTTCGGATTACAGTTTTAAATGTATGAAATAGGTTTTATTTTACTTGGATGTCTACACATGTTCAAAAAATAAAACCCAAAAGAGTATGAAATGTCATAAAAAGTGATTTTATTGACAGTTTACATTTTTATGTGTACATGTATGGATCAAAGGAAAATACTGTATATTTCTAGTTTTTGTAAATGTAGTTTTGTCTTTAGATCGCTTAATATCAGTTTAAAATTAACTTTTAGAAAAAGACATTACACGTTTTATTACCGCTTATTAATGGCAGCTGTTTCGGTTGCTGTATGCTAGATTGTCTAATTTCGGAATACTCAGTTCGGCCTGTGTGGACTTTGAAAGACTCACCTCAGAAGTCTACAGCCCTCGGAGGATGCAGCCTCTGAAATGAGACGCAGCTATAGTAAATTAATCTGTTATGGTAATTCTGCAGTTGCTATGGTCATACAACGACTATAGTAATATAGTATATAGAATTACCAAATACTGTAGCTTTCTACAATTATAGGAAAAAAATTATAAAGTACACCACAGTTTACTGTAGTAAAATCTAAAGTATAATGCTGTATGTATTACAATTTATCAGTTCACTAATACTACAGTATTCTGTAGCATTCATTAATTAAGGGTTGTAATTTAAAATATTCATTCATTTTCATTCGGCTTAGTCCCTTTATTCATCAGAGGTCGCCACAGCGGAATGATCCGCCAACTTATCCCGCATATGTTTTTCACAGCGGATGCCCTTCCAGCTGCAACCCAGTACTGGGAAACACCATACACTCTCACTTGCATACACATACACTACGGCCAATTTAGTTTACTCAATTCACCTACAGCGCATGTCTTTGGACTGTGGAGAAAACCAGAGCACCCGGAGGAAACCCACACCAACACGAGGAGAACATGCAAACTTCACACAGAAACGCTAACTGACCCAGCTGGGGCTCGAACCATCGACCTTCTTGCTGTGAGGTGATAGTGGTAACCACGGTGTTGCCCATAATATAATATATACAGTATAATAATCTTTATAGTATTAACTATAAATGTACTATTTTTGTGTAATTCTTGTGTAATTGTTAGCCTGTTAGCGAAAACAAATCTTATGGCCAGTTGGTCTACCTCTGTTGGTGAATTGACCTTTAGAGGGCACTGTAGTCCTGATGTACTGTAGAATTATGTGTAATTCATTCTGTAGACCAAGTATTTCTGGACAAAACATGCCCTTCAGCCATTATGTAGCATGTTAGGTAATTAGCAGAAATGACAAACAAATCAGACAGACCAGCTTGTTAGCAATATTTAGCAATGCTACACATTTTTTAGCATATAATTGTGTGTTACTTACAAGTAATTTGGGCAGTGTCCTAATAAACAACACTCATATTTTGGTTATAAATCACTAGTTAGGGCGACGCAGTTAGGGCGAAGATGGTTGCTGGTTCGAGCCTCGGCTGGGTCAGCTGGCGTTTCTGTGTGGAGTTTGCATGTTCTCCCTGCGTTCGCGTGGGTTTCCTCCAGGTGCTCTGGTTTCCCCCACAGTCCAAAGACATGCAGTACTGGTGAATTGGGTAGGCTAAATTGTCTGAATGAAACAAAATGAATGAATGAATGAATCACTAGTTAGCCAACTTTGTGAAGTTTCACAAACTAATTTCGAGAGGAGCACATGCTAGGATTGACTGCAGCTGGTCCCTATTGCTAATTACTAGCTAGCCAATCGGATCATTCCAAATTTAACATTTATATAACATTTAACATTTATATAACATTTACCATTTAACAAACTTTATTCCTCATCTTTGTTTTGGAAGACCAAATCACCCCCCCCCCCATTCCATCCCTTCTACCTCATCCTCAATTCTACGATTGGGCGACACGGCGGCTCAGTGGCTAGCACTGTTGTCCCACAGCAAGAAAGTTGTTGGTTCAAACACTAGCTGAGCCAGTTGGCACTCTCTGTGTGGAGTTTTCATGTTCTCCCTGTGTTCGCGTGGGTTTCCCCCTAGTATTCCGGTTTCCTCCCACAGTCTAAAGACATGTAACACAAGTTAAAGTCACAAGCACCTAATATGTACACACTGGCATGGTTGGCGGTCTATTCTTGGAAAGTTATCGAGAACTTCCTGATTTCGTATCCCTGCTAATGCTCATTGACCAGGTGGGAGCCTTGGGCTCATCTACCTCCGAGCTCAGTGCTCTCTTCCGGGACAGCATGCCAATTCTGCTAAAATAGTCAAGCATTATCTAAGTGTGAACTTTTGAATTAGCCTTTCAGGTTGTCCTAGAAACTGATCAGCTTCTTTTGAATACAAACATGAATTGCCCTGTAATATTGAGGATAACTTCATAGGTCTGGAATTAAGCGTTCCGGCCACGTATCTGTTTGATGTGGAAGCTTTGGAAGCACTAACACCGAGGACATCAGTACGCTTGTTTGAAAAGCAAATGTCAGAGGAAAACATGTTTTTATGACAATACTGGCCGAATGGAAGAAGGTCAGCACAGAAGGTCAAGAGACAGAGATGTGGGATGAAAGGAAGCTTTGAAGTCCTGTGCTTTCGTTCCTAAATGAAGCATACGAAAGCCAAATTGGCCAAAAGGCATGCTTAGGAAAAAGAATAAGGGAGCTTCTTCTCAACAATATTTTACAAGCAAATGCCATAGAAATGAGACTGATAATTAAGGAAATGTATTCACTCGTAACATTTGCAGTGACACTAATAAATTCTCGGTTACACTTTAAATGGCAAGCCTCTTTTAAATGACCTTAAGTCTCAAAAAAACAACCCAGTGTATAAATGCTTGCTTTATGAATGATATGCTTGCTTTGATCTTCAGTCATTATTTATGCCACACCATGTTTTTTTAATCTTCATTAAAACTAAAGATATGACTGTGGCCTTACCTTTACCTGGCACAGAGGCTGTATCAGCAAATCACCCAGTCTGTGTGTGTAGCACAGTTTGCAGACAGCGTTTGAAGTTCATTTTCTGACATGATGGATAATTGCTATAGAAGGAGTGTTTATTGAAAGAGGTGATCCACATCCCGAGAGAGGGGGGATGAGAGAAAGACAAACAGGATGGCGTGGTGATAAATTAGGCTTATGTGAATGCATAAATATGTTTAGTATGCTCTTCCAATGCATTAACGACAGTCAATAAATTTAGGTAATGATGCCTTGTCAAGACTTTGGCAAATGTCACCTTGGCTTGGAAATTTGGAGCCCTCTAACATACAAAAATGCAGTGTTTTGACATGCTGAATTGTTCAGTGTTTATGGCATAGATTTGCAAAAAGGGATTTTGAATCATAGAAGAAACATTTTTGGTTTCCAGTGAACAGTGAACAAAAACATTTTAAACAAATCTAAAGAATCCACTTCATTCTTTAAAAAAACAGTTCTGTATCTTAAAAAATTAGGGTTCTTTGGCTAGTAACCATTATGGTAGGAGATGAGTTTTAATTTAAATGTTAAATCTGATGGACATTCAGAGAAAGAAATCATTTACCTGTTGAGAGAGTGCTGACAGCCTGTGTCGTTGGATGGTTGAGCTCCAGAAAAGCAGTAATGAGGTACTTTTCCAGTTAGAGATTTGGAAAAACAACAATGCTGGAAATAAAGAAGTCTAAACTTCAACACAAGGAACTATTTCAGCATTAAAGGGATGTAAAGAGTCTTTAAATAACCATCTTTTTTTAGAGTTTATAGAGCGTATTTAAGTGAAACCTTTTGTCCATTGTAGAGGTTCCATGAATGTTAAACTTTTTTGTTGAAGCACAGATGCCAATAATAAACCTTTATTTTCAAAAGTATTGAAGGAACTGGATCCACATCTTGAGAGGAAAAGGTCATATACTTGGGTATTGGGCTCAAAGATACCGTATGTGTGCCTCATTACCAGCTGTTTCTGTGGGCCACTGTACACAAGATGTCCACCACATTAAGGTCAACGCTGATCCATCAAGCTGACTGTTTAGACACTGTATGCCGAGAGGATCTGTTCAGCAACTGGCCTGTAATTCCAACTTCAGTGTATAACTGTTTGAACATTAGGACCCTTTACATTATTTTATTCCCTTGTCAGTTTGTCTTACACGGATGACCAGCTTTTTCAAGGGACTTGAATGAGTCGGTGACACTTAAAAGATGCTATTAGTAATGACCCTCAAATAGTATAACCAGATGACCCTTATTTTCCAAGTCAGTCCTGTATTTAGGCTTTATTATAACCATGAGAACTGCCTAATTGAATGTAGGCTAACCACGCTCATCATAACAAAAATGACCATTCAAACACTATTCGTTATTGGTTAACTTGCAGTCAGTGAAGCTGGGATAGGCAGAATGAAGCTGGACACAAGTGCCCAAATAATCCCTGGCTGCACCCAACCAAATCAAACAGCCTACACAGTTTTGACAAATGCCCTTTGCGCAGACTATTTATCTCATGTAAATACTGCTGGTTATGGCTGAAAGACTGAAAGAAAAAAGCAAACGTTAGAAAGCAAATGTTTTTATGAATGTTTACTTTTGCCCCTTTAGATAAAAACGACAGTAGGCTAATGGTCTGGGACACAGTGAAATATTGATGCCGGCTCTTTCATCAGGCAACATATCTGATCAAAACATTCGGGAAAAGGATGCTGGCCTGCTGTAATTGACTCACAAGCCCAACATTTTTGGAAATACAAAGCAGGGATAGCATTAGGAATTTCTGCTCAGCTAAAGTTTGAAAGAACCCTATGTAATGAATTTATTGAAAAGTACTTTGTGCTGGCAGCTAGCTAACGCTCACATGGTCGCCCACTGAAGCTAAACAGGGCTGCTCCCAGTCAGTATCTAGATGGGAGAGCACATGGAAAAGCTTGCTGCCGGAAGTGGTGTTAGTGAGACCAGCAGGGGGTGCTCAACCTGCGGTCTGTGTGGGTCCTAATGCCCCAGTATATTGATGGGGACTCTATACTGCTCAGTGAGCGCCATTTTGGATGAGACGTTAAACCGAGGACCTGACTCTCTGTGGTCGTTAAAAATCCCAGGATGTCCTTCAAAAAAGAGGAAAAATGTTCCCACTGGCCTCTGTCCATCATGGCCTCCTAACCATCCCCTATTATTATTATTATTATTATTTAGTTTAAATCACAGGTGTCAAACTCAGTTCCTCAAGGGCCACAACTCTGCACAGTTTAGCTTTAACCCTAATTAAATACACCTGATCAAACTAAATGAGTCCTTCAGCCTTTTTTTAAACCTCCAGGTGTGTATTGAAACAGGGTTGGAACTAAACTGCAGGGCTGCGACCCTCCAGGAACTGAGTTTGACAGCCCTGGTTTAAACCCTCCAGTCAACACGCACCCAAGCATAAAGTTGTGTTCATCCAATTTCATGTGTCATCCTTTATTTTTTTGTTTTGCTAAGGTCGCAACTGGCACAAGCTCTCCAAATGCCTCAGCAGGTTTAGGAACGTGCCTTGAGTTGGCTCAAGTGTTTCAAGACGTGAACCCAATGTTGCCTACACTTGGAATTGTTTTCTGTTGCAGAAAACAAAAATAAAGCAATAATCAATATAAAGTAATAATCTATTTCAGAAGTCTTAAATTGAAGTATTATTTAAATAGCTGTCCTTTTTTATTATAAGATGTGATTTATTTTATTTGGAAGATTGTGGTATTGGGTGGCACGGTGGCTCAGTGGTTAGCGCCAGTGAGTTGCCTCACAGCAAGAAAGTCGCTGGTTCGAGTCCCGGCTGGACCAGTTGACATTTCTGGACTGTGTAAAGCAAATGCTCGAATAGTTGGTGATCCATTCCACTGTGGAAACCCCTGATAAATAAGGGACTAAGCTAAAGGAAAATGAATGAATGAATGAGAGAGCAAATCAGTGTTTTTTTACATTCATAGTGGTATGGGTTAAATCTTTATCATGGGGGACTTAAGGCTCCGAACAAACACTAGGATGCTGCATTACTTATATGAGAATGCAAAAGAAAAAGTTTTATTGTTAAGTTATTTTATTGTTTTGATAAGTAAAACATGCGACAACACATGGCCCATAATGCATGTACATTTACCCCTAAACTTCACTCGCATCTGGGTCACAGTACCAATGCTGCGGGTAGTTCTCTAATGGTGGTACGTAACGGTATGGGTCACCTTTATCAGGATTGGGGTTCCACTGCCAAAAGGGTACCAATGACAGTGAAAACGGCCATAAAATGGCCCATTTCCACTGAGTGGTACAGTACAGTATGCTTTTATTGCCACTTCCACTGTCAAAGGGTACCAAAAAGCGAACTGTACCGTACCTCTTTTAGGGTAGCCTTTCCTAAGGGTACCTAGCAAAACAAAAGGTACCAAAAAGTAAAGTATTGGTTTACAGAGCTAAGTCACTTGCTCGTGCACAAGCTAGGAGAATGAAAACAAAGGAAGCACCATTTTAAACACAAAGCCAAGACAATACTCCGTGATAATTTTTACAAATAATAACTAGCCACGGTCGAACCAATCTTAAACAAACCTTGTTGTAATCTTGATGAACACCCTGTCGTTGTTTACAAGGCCGTCTAAAGCACGAGTGGTTTAACTTTCTTGAGAGAGAGAGTTCACGTGTGCATCTATATTTGAAATAACTTTTTGAGCTCATGATAATAACGTGCCTATGATTATTGAATTGCTTTTGACATCCGATCCTTTCAGATATGGACAAACGCGAGAGTAAAGTGTGAAACAAAGGTGAAACCGGAAAAGGAGCAAATGATTCTTTTAGCAACCTAAAACCTGAATAAACTGCCATGTTTAACTATTATCATCACCTTTTGGACTATTATAAACTTGGAATGACAAAAATATTTTCTAAAAAGAGGCTACATGTGCTGGTGAAGAATAAAGATACAGATGAGAGGTTTGCACTGATTGGGCTATATGTTGCGTGTTGTTTTTGGAACCCAAATAAGGCCTAAATGTATGCTGTGTGTAGTTTTTCTGTAATTGGTAACATATCGGAGACTGTAAGGGTCTGTATGTGTTCATATATGTTGCATTTATTTATTTATTTTATATAATTGCAGACGTTACGGATGGCTATTTCACACTGTCACTGATCTGCAGTTATAATCAAATCATGTTCATAGAAAGGTTAGTAATGAACATTTATACACAAGTATTTATGTGTATAAAGCATCTTTTTTTGTGAGAAGTGCTTCTCATATGATATGTGAGTGACCCGGACAGCTTTAATTTGACATTTCCTCGAGCGAGAATGACGTCAACTGAAACTTATTGTCATACACCACCACCATTGGTACCCTTTTGTCAGTGAATGCAAGCCTGATAAAGGTGACTCATACCAACGCGTACCGTACCGTATTGTACCACTCAGTGGAAACGGGCCAAAAGGGCAACGAAACGTACCGTACCACTTAGTGCAAACATGCCATAATTCTGATCTCTACTGTATATCTATGCTTGGGCCAACATTCACCTAAAACCAGCCAGAGTGCCTTAGCAACAAGACCAGAAACACTTTGGCAACCAGCTGGTATCAAAACAGCAAACTTTGTGTAGCAAAGTTTACTTAACTTCTTTATTGAGGACAAAAGTACAACACTCTTCATTAATATTTACATTATTCAACTGAAATTTATCTCTACAGTCCCAAAAAAAAGACTTTACATGTGAATCAGTGACTTGTTTTACCCATCTCTGCTGTTGAACCGCACTGTATCTTGCAGTAAAGTGGATCTTCATATTGATCTGAGGAATTGTGACAAACTGTCAGAAGAATTTTTTTGTATATGGAAACGCCATGAAGCCATTCTGATGGATCTGGAGGCTTTGCTTACTGCCTCCGTCATCCGTAGGCCAATGTTTGCCCAGTGTAATGGGCGCAAATACATCATCACTCCATATTTATTCAAGCTCTGTTATTCTCTGCCATGCGTCAACAAGACTGTGTGGATCCAGTTCTGTCAAGCCACAAAGAAGTGATGGATGGATTCATGAGCAGGTAAAAACTCACACTTCAACAGAAAAAACACCAACAGTGCAGGCCAAAAAAGAAGGCAATCTTTCATTCATTTGTATTCTTCATAGCATAAAGCTCAGGCTTGAATGGGGATATTTCATTCTAGTCATTTTCCTTCTGAATATCAAAGAAATTTGATGTCATGATCCAGTTTACAAAGACCAAATCTAACAATTCTCTGTCAAGCGTGTTTCCTTGAAATGAAAACTGTCAGATAACTTTGTTCCCTATTTTACATCCTGCAGTGCATATAGTAAACCTAAAAATCACCCTGTTTTTCAAATGAGGGAGGAATGAAAAGCAGAATGTCAGTGAATTCAGTCGTTTTTTAAAGTAATAATTCATATAAAACATATTACCATTTTTAATTGCATTTTTATATACTTGTATGACAGAAATATTTAAATGTTTAATTTGTAACTTGATAAAAAAATGTAGTGAATAACTTGAAATGCTTTTACAATACAATCATTAAAAAAAACAGGCTTATTCTGGTTACATACTGCTATATACATTTGCGGAGAGAGCAAAATACATCCCAGGAGCTACTTTTTATTTTTGCAGTTTTTGTGAATCCACCAGAAGCCGCTGTGTACGCTTTTTCAGCCCTCCAATTTCTCTCGCGAGTGCCATTCATGCCTGCTGTTCTCACGTAAATCCACCAGAGGCTGCTGTTGACTGACTAACTGACTGACTGACCAACTGACAGATCCCTCCACCTTCCCCCTTCCCTAAACCCAACCAATAATGTTTTAAAAAGCAGCGATTAACCCGCCCACCCCCTTCCCCAAACCCAACCGCAGTGTTTTGAAAAGCAATCCAGAAAAAGAAAAGCCCCCTGATTTTTACCACGTTTCCAGATTTTACCACATTCTCACCCTGTTATTTACTTGTTTATTTTATTTTTTAGCTTTTGTTTTTGTCTTACCCACTTTCTGGAACCATTCTTCACCAGACTCAAACCCCGTCGTTGCGGTCAACTCTGCACTGCAGCTCTAGTCCACCCGACGTACGTGTTGAGCTACTTGACAAACTGGTAACAGCAGATAAGCTGTCCACATGCAGGCAAGCAGTCAGCTTGTAAGCGCGAAAAGGAATGGCATCATACCGCCCTGTAGCATTCATTTTAAAGACGAAATGCAGCCATAGGTAGTTCTGGCTGCATAATTTGCGATCTCCAGAAACTTATATAGGGCTACGTTCTCAGAATGATCCTATTTGTTGAAAAAATCTGGTAACACTTTACAATAACAGTACATGAATGATAATGTATGATTAGGTTAACTAAACATTACTTTATTCTGAACTAATAATGAGTTAGGCGACACAGTGGCACAGTAGGTAGTGCTGTCGCCTCACAGCAAGAAGGTTGCTGGTTCGAGCCTCGGCTGGGTCAGTTGGCGTTTCTGTGTGGAGTTTGCATTTTCTCCCTGCGTTCACGTGGGTTTCCTCCGGGTGCTCCGGTTTCCCCCACAGTCCAAAGACATGCGGTACAGGTGAATTGGGTAAGCTAAAATTGTCCGTAGTGAATGAGTGTGTGTGGTTGCGGCTGGAAGGGCATCCGCTGCGTAAAAATCATTTCATTGCGTTCATTCCGCTGTGGCGACCCCAGATTAATAAAGGGACTAAGCGGAAAAGAAAATGAATGAATGAATAATGAGTTAATGCATGAGCTAATCATTAACTACAACAGGAGTCACGTGAGTTGATGTGTGAATAACGGCTACCTTAATTACTTGTTAGTACACGCTTGTTTGTTAATTAATGTATTAATTACCACATTAGTTTATGCTTAATTTAACAATCCTTAACTCCTGATATGTAAATGTATAGTTATATCATGACTTTACTTGGAGGGTCACATAATCATTAACCCATATCTGAAGTACTCATCAACTCCTTATGCACGTCGATCTAGTGCGTTTACACTGAATAACAATTAGGGATGTCCAGATTCGATCACGTGATCGGAAATCAGGCCTGATCAGGACTCGGATGTTATCTCCCAATCAGGACTCGTATATTCTTGTTATTTTTTATATAGCGCATTTATTGTGTATAGCCATACACCCAAAGCACTTCCCAATCACAATCTCCACAACACCACCAGTGTGCAGCATCCACTTGGATGATGCGATGGCAGCCACAGGACAACGGCGCCAGTGCGCTCACCACACACCAGCTATTGGTGGAGTGAAGTGACAGTGATAGAGCCAATTCAGTGGATGGGGACGATTAGGAGGCCATGATGGGTAAGTGCCGCTTGAGGGACGTTGGCCTGGACACCGGGATTACACCCCTACTCTTTACCAGAAGTGCCATGGGATTTTTAATGACCACAGAGAATCAGGACTGGTTTAGCATCTCATCCGAAAGACGGCGCCCACTGATAGTGTAGTGTCCCCTTCACTTTTACTGGGGCATTAGGACTCACACAGACCACAGGTTGAGCACCCCCTGCTGGCCTCTCTAACAGCAACCTAGTTTTCCCATGTGGTCTCTCATCCAGGTACTGACCAGGCTCAGCCCTGCTTAGCTTCAGTGAGTAACCGGTCTTGGGCTGCAGGGTGATATGGCTGTGTAACATGTAACACATCTATAGTTTTGTGGTGGCACAGAGTTAGACCTCTTTCTTGACTTCACACAGAAACAGCAACGTGTGCGGCATGACATCACTTTGTTGCAGAGACGCTATTGGTTAAATAGCACAGAAGCAGCTTGAAGTGGAAAGCGCGAGTATATCTGTGGTCTGGAGGTATTATAAAGTTGATGATGACAACATTGCTATAGCAAACTGTGAGATATGTAAACTTGGGATTGCCTGCCGGGTTTTTTAAGTTGAGGTGCTATTTGTTTTATATTAGATTTTTTTATATTTACTGTTGCAAGTCCAAAAGTGAAGAATTGATGTTATTTATACTTGATTGTTCAAGCTACCTCACAGAAGTGCTCTGTTTGTTAACCAAGTTGTTGAATGTTAAAATAAGGAACATCCTGGATCTGTTTCTTCACTCTTCTTTATGCATTTTTATGTATTATAGAAGTATCGGATCGAGTTTCGGTATCAGTAGATACTCAAAATCAAATGACTTGGACTCGAGGGCAAAAAAAAACTGATCAAGACATCCCTATAGAAAAGTGTTCTGTCAACATCTGTCAACACAGGAGTTCATGAGTAGTTAAGGATGAGTTAATGATGATGTGTCCCTCCAAGTAAAGTCATGATATAATTATACATTAAACGTACAGCTTAAACTTAAATGTTAATTAATACATTAATTAACAACATGTACTAACAAGTAATTAAGGTAGCAGTTATTCACACATGAACATTTATGAATCATGTTGTAGTTAAAGTTAGTTCATGACTAGCGCACACCTTAACTCATCATTAATTCAAAATAAATGTTTATTTATTTATTATTTTATTTATCATTATTCATGTAATGCTATTGTAAAGTGTTACCAAAATCCTTTAAAAATCAAACTGGCACCTGTTTTATAGGGCAACCTATTCATTTTTTTCCCCCAATGCTATTTGTATTGGAAACCAAGGGTCTGATTACCTATGGAGATGCAGTTCAGTTGACACATATTCATTATTCATGAGCTTTGGGCATTTCTATTTCCTTTATTTTGTTTGTGACGCTTTATATTCACCCACTCACACAGGAAATATGAAACAAGATATTGATTCAGACACACTGCATGGGACAGTATGCAAATTAAACAAGCATCAGTCAAAACAAACCAACATGGTTTTTGCCAGTACAAAAAAGAAGCCACAGTAGATGCCTTAAAATGTAGTCCAGTGAATTATTTTTTATTTTTTTAAATGCTAGCACGCTCATTAGTGTGATGTCGCTGAGGTCATGGGGGGTTGGTTGTTTATGTTCACAGTGTTATTTCTTTCTCTTTTTTATGAAGGTGACTTACAACAACACACACTGTAAAGTTTTATAGTGGAAAAACTCTTAAACTGCTTGTAGTATTTAGAAAGCAGGAAAAGTCTAAGTATTGAACCCTGAGGTACACAGGGACAACTTGATGCAGCTTTTAAAACTCAAGCCTGAGTGAAGTTCAAGTGTCAAGAAGACGGATAACATGTAAATGCCATATTTATAATCACAAAAACTTTGATATGTTGATATGTCAAGTATAACATTCTCACAATAAGTCTATTAATTATGTAACATGAATGAGTTTGAGAATAGAAATAGCTATTTAAAAAGCTATATATAATTAAATATTTTTTCTGCATTTGTGCATGAGTGATTGAATTGGCTTGCACAGAGAATAAACAATTTTAATGAGGAAGAGTTGGCCAAAGGCAAACTACTGTACATCAGAAAAAATGAAGATTATTGCATGTATGTATAGCATGTATGTATTGCATGTATCTTTTGTACAGTAGATGTCAAATCAGTAGAAGAGATGTTTATTTTAAGCATTTTCAAAGATAAGAGGTTGTAATTGTGAGTAAACATTCACATTTTCTCTCTATGAACAGAAAGAGCTTGGTTCTGATGCAGAACAAGCGTTATGACTCATCTTTTTTTTCTGTCAATACAGTGTATTTGCCTACAGCTGTCAAACTCTACTATAATGGTCTGGTTGAGAATGTATGCTTTTAATATGCTGAAATAGTTCTCAGCTGTGCTGAATAATGTATCAAATATGTAGTTCTAATTAATCTAGGATTATGTTGGCATTAAAACTCATTAAAGAGATATTTCACCCAAAAAAAGCACACCTCAACCCAACCATCATCATTATTAATGTCTACACCTACCACAACCCTTAACATAACCATCATAGTTATTAACATCTACACCTTTCCAACCTTTAACCCAAACATCATAGTTATTAACGTCTACACCTTCCCCAAACATCATAGTTATTAACATCTACACCTTTCCCAACCCTTAACCCAAACATCATAGTTATTAACGTCTACACCTTCCCCAAACATCATAGTTATTAACATCTACACCTTTCCCAACCTTTAACCCAAACATCATAGTTATTAACGTCTACACCTTTCCCAACCCTTAACCCAACCATCATCGTTACTAACGTCTACACCTTCCCCAACCCTAAACCCAACCATCATAGTTATTAACATCTACACCAGTTCCACACCAAAACCCAGCCATCATCACTATTAACGTCTATACCTACCACAACCCTAACCCCCAGCCATCATAGTTATTAATGTCTACACCTACCCCAACCCTTAACCCAACCATTACAGTTTTTACCATACAGCCGCAAGTTGAGGAGGCTTTCATGCTTGACATGCTTGTCAGAATTATGAAACCCCCTGAATTATTAGCCCCCCTGTTTATTTTTTCTCCCCAATTTCTGTTTAACGGAGAGAAGATTTTTTTCAACACATTTCTAAACATAACAGTTTTAATAACTCATCTCTAATAACTGATTTATTTTATCTTTGCCATGATGACAGCACATGATATTTCACTAAATATTTTTCAAGACACTTCTATACAGCTTAAAGTGACATTTAAAGGCTTAACTAGGTTAATTAGGTTAACTAGGCAGGAGGGTAATTAGGCAAGTTATTGTGTAAAGATGGTTTGTTCTGTAGACTATCGAAAAAATATAGCTTAAAGGGGCTAATTATTTTGACCTCAAAATGGTTTTAAAAAAATAAAAAACTGCTTTTATTCTACCCGAAATAAAACAAATAAGACTTACTCTAGAAGAAAAAATATTATCAGACATACTGTGAAAATTTCCTTGCTGTGTTAACCATCAGAAATATTTAAAAAAGTAAAAAAAATTCAAAGGGGGCTAATAATTCTGATTTCAACTGTAACTGTCATGACAAAACGGATAAAGAAGTCAGGTTTCTTTAAAATAAATAATCTTCTTTTTGTGTTCAACAGAAAAAAAAAAAAATAGTATATAAATAGTGAGTAAATATCTCATTTATCCTTTTAATGTGCCGTCCATGACTTTACAATTGTAATATATTTTCTTATCTCCCAGTTTATCTGTTCTGCCACTGTTGCTATGTGCAAAAAAGAACTAAAGTGTCATTGCGCTAAATCATCTTTGACAAGTCAGTTTCCCTTAATTCACCTCTTTAATGAAGATAAACAACATTTCTGTTGTCTGGAATTTGTAGCTAAAGTAAACCGAGCTGAAACAGATCTGCATAACAGCAGCAAGGTTTTTTTTTTTTTTGGAGCTAAGCTTGTCAGTTCCACTAATGCGTAGGAGTGAGAGATATAGACACAGGGAAGTGCTCTATTTGAGGTTTGGAGAAAGTTTATCTGAAATTCAGTCTCTTGTGGAAGAAGCCTTTTCAAGGGTCTTAGGAGTAAAAGTTCAGAGCCCATCTTTCCGATTTGTGCTGTGATTGCAGACAGAGCTTTTATTTGAATGAGCTCCATCTGCAAATATGCCCTCAGCTGACCTTGGATGTGATTTAAGCGAACGACTCGAAGGTGTTTGCTGAGTCTATAGAAATCTTATTTGAATAAAGAATGTTCAGAGAAATACAAATATCACACAGGCTGTGGAAATCAAAATTTATAAGGCTGCATTTGTGCTTAGCTTAGGGAAATGAGATTTGTCCAGTCAATATCACAAATGTATAAATCCACAGAGAAGTTATTAAAAAGTAAGTTGCAATATTTGGAGAAAAAACAAAGACTACTGTATGTTGAGGTCTGTACACAAAACCTTTTTAAAACTTGTCTATTTTATGTGTTAGATCGGCATCATATCAATACGATTGCTATCATTTTTGGTATAAGATAACTGTAACAAAATACAGTTCTACAGCTTGTAACATTAGCAGAAATCCACAAAAAATGCTTCAAAATTGCAGTATAGGGTTTTGCTTTTTAATAACTGTATGTTTTCATTAAAAGATGAAAGCTGTTGTAAGAATGAAAATTATCATATGCATTATATTCATCTGATAAAACATGTATTTTTCACCAAGAAGGTCTATGCAGATTCCGAAGGCAGATACTGATTAGATCAGGGACTGTGTGCGGACTTTGGGGGTTTTACGATGAGGTTTGTGTGTCTCAGTATTTGGGCTTTGGTCAGGAAAGATACAAAATAGCTAGTAAACTTTGCTCTGTCTCTGGCTCTGATCTTTTCCTGCTCTGCTCTGCTCCTCTCCTGTTCTGGAGTCTATCTTCTCTGACTCTTCTGCTATCAGGCTATCTTTGGGGCCTACTCTCTGTGTCTCTCTCTTTCACTGCCCCTGTCTCTCCCTCACTCTCAGGTAACTTTATTTTACATTTAAGCTGGGTACAATTATTATCATATGTTTTTATAATTTCATGTTTCATCATGTTATGAGTAATTCAGTTGTAACCATAGACAATTATTGTCATTAAATCATTTCATTTTCAAGTATTTGTGAATTACTTTTGATTTAATATCAAAACTTCGCTTCATATTGCAATACAATACAATCACATAATAACAATGCTCTCCCACATTTTAAGCTAATAATGCTGCCTTTATTTACGATTTTGGTAAAAGATTGCAGAAGGATGGTTTGAATAGGTATGTACAGTTTTTCACCATCATACCGATAACTTTTTAGGCAAAAGTACAGTTTGAACCGCAGTTAAAATACCATTCTTTACACTATTTTGTGATTATATCACTTTGTCTTTTTAACACTGATATACTGCCCACTATTGCTATATTTGCCTTCATTAACATTTATTCCTACATAAATGAAGGGAAAAGACACACACTATTTTAACACTCTCATTTGTGTGTCACAAAATTGACAAAAAAATTATTCAGAATGACCGTGAATGGTATCAGAACATTTTCCCTTTTCTCAATCACCAAACATCACCAAACATGCGGACCATGACCTCTAAAAAATAGAGTCTCTGTCCATTTTTAAATAAACTTCAGTTCAGTTTGACTGAAGTATGAAAGAGGACATTATACAGTATGTCACAACTTTCGGCTGTAAAAAGAACAGAGTTCTGGTGACCAAGAGAGCTCAAACAACCCATAAGTTAAGGAAATGCAAATAGAAAACAGAAAAAACATCTTCATTATTTTGACAAACACACACAAATTCTCACAACACATACATATACAGAAACACGTTGCAAATAGTGCAAACAACAATGGAAATGTGACAGGGGACCCCAAAAGTGATAAACCCGAGTCATCAGTGTTGTCAGATATCTAAAGCCTGGTTTATACTTCTGCGTCGAGTGATCGGCATGACCCATGGCGCATGCCTTGCGCACATCCGAAGCGCTACCTGGCAGTAGGTTTTATATTCCTCTGTGTCAAGTTTCTACGCTGGTGTTTTGTGGAACTGGCGAACGTGCAACAACTTTAATCATAAGGTAAACAAAAAACAAAAGTTTCCATCTGGAGCTCCTTCACAGGACTCCACATATGTAAACACTCGCTCCAATGGGTTTGTGTGACTCTCTGTCCCGCCCACTCTCATCAGCAATACCAAGCCGACCAATCACAGAGTTTGTGCTACGCGTCGTTGCGACGTGTAGTTAAATTTTTTGAGAGGTGCGCGTCAGCGTCGGCCATGGCGAGGGCTATGCGACCAAGCGAAGGTCTATGCCAGAGCATGCGCGTGCACTTGACGCAGAAGTATATATCAGCCTTAGGAGAGTTGTGTTTTTTTTTTTTTTGTTTTTTTTAAACAACTGGTCATACGGTTCCTTGTTGTTTGTATATTTTAAGATCTGACATCTGACTATCCTAAAATAAAACAATGAAAGATGTATCTTTCAAAAATGCACTTTCAGCCTACTTTTTAAGTACTTCTATACTCTTTACTCACTGACATATACTTTATTATTACATATACTAAATATATTTAGTATACTTTATGTATGTGCCCGTGTAAGTTCATTTTTCAAATTGACTTATTTTTCATTAACTCGTTATTTGCTATTGAAAGTATTATAAAAGTAAAGTACTAATATACTCATATAATTGTGAACTATTTGTGCTCTTAATGTTTAATACTGTTATGCCTATAGTACACTTAAAGATATACTTTTATATACTAAAAATGAGCCAATTTAATTCAAAGTATTAATGTAGTACACTTATAAGTATGCTGCTAGTATATAAACGGTCGATTTTAGTATACTTGCTACTATAAAGTGCTTTGAAATGTGCATTTTTTCTTTGATGTGTGACGTAAGTGAACTGAAACATAAACATGGGTGGGACAAAGTAGCTCCTCCCCCTTTTCAAAAGCAAATATAGCAATAGCATCTTAAAGATTTCAGATACTAGAGAACAATTGATTGGTCAGTTGATTTGATGAGAGAAGTGTTAGGTGACATAAAAATAGACGTTTTGGATTTTGGAAATTTGAATTTTGGATGTTTATATCTTCCTAATGCAAATTTTGTCACTGTTTTGGAGCACACTATGGCTTATGCTGAAGATAACTTTATCACTTTAGATTATCAAAAGTTCAGTATGAAGGCTATAGTTTTATTAAAATGTGGCTGCTGAGCACAAGACTTGGAAGTAGTGCCAGAAAGCTTAGGGTGTACGATGGAGGCACGCGACTTGCATGACGTGCATATTATAGCAATGCACATGGTGTGGAATCGGCAGACATGTGACGCGCATGCATTTTCCAGGTACACCTAGTTAAAAAAACATCTGAACTTTTCAGAATGCTGCGAGCGCATTGCGATTCATGTAAATAGAACTAACCAATCTGCTTCACACTTTGTATGGAATATACGCATTTCAGTAATAATGGTAGACAATTACCTCACACAAACACAGTTCACCCAAACACTGCAGTGCTTTTTACTTTTCACCATAAACTTGCATCGGAGATGCAGGATTGGTTTGTCCGTTTGTCATTTTCTGAGAAAACAGTTGATGGTCGCCTAGTTACGAGAGATGCCATAGAAAATGAAGGTAACCACGCGCTCGCACTTTTCACGTGTGAGTTTTGGGTTGTGTCATTGTCTCTACAGGCCAGAATAACAACTCACACAAAAATGAGTGCCGTATAGCAGCAGTGAGGAAATAAAAAGGATGTAAATAAAAAAGGATGTCACCAGAGTGGCTTTTTGATTTCTTTCTTGTGCATTCCAGCCACTAGCACACCATCTGAAAGATATTTTTTAGCATAAGGGGTAATATAGTCATTCAGCTTCACAATTTGTAATGTTGTAACATGTATATGAATAATGATGGTTGGTTCCTTTACTTGAAAATTTATCTTTACTTGATTATCATAATTCCTTTTGTTTACAGAGTTTGAGGTTTACTGTATCATAATTACTGAGACCTTAAAGTTTGCTTTGTTTAACATTTACACTTTACCATTGCATACACTTTGTGACATTTTATTTATCAAGTTTAAGAGTCTCTTTAACACTTATGTTTATTTTATTATAAAGAGATCAGATATATTGTTTAAATATTTTAGTTTTTGACAATTAAAACTATTTGCCTTAGTAATGTTGGTAAATTAAAATAAAGTGGTTAATTTAAAAAAAAAGATCCTAAATGTATTGTTAAAAATATTCAATAATTATTAATACTAAATTATATGAAACATGATATTTTGATAGTTTTTTTTTCAATATTACCCAGCCCTACTATATATATATATATACATACAGTACAGTATACACACACACACACACACAGTATATACTTTAATATATAATAAAAATATACATTACTTAAGTATACTTCATATGAATACTGCTCTTATTGCAAAAACAAATGTCTATGTGTGAACACTGTAACAATTAAAACAACTTAATGCAGCAGTGCATAAAACATGATACACTCAAAAAAAAAAACTTTGTTCAAATGGCTTCTTTATAATGAGCTGAAACAACAAAATTCCAGAGTTTTTTTTGGGGGGGGGACAAAATAGTTTTGTGTTCAAAAAAAAAAACTAATAAGTTATCTTAATTCCTCCATGTTGTCCCACAAATCAGTTGTATGGAACCCAGCATTTTTACATTTTTACATTTGTGTATAATATATAAGATGAAAAGTGTATTTCCAGTCTGAGTGCGTCACATTATTTTTCTTTACCCGTGTTCCTTTGTGATTCCTTTTCATGTCAACAAGACTAAACCTGTGAAAGAACATTGCTGAGTAAGTCGCTGAAGATCTGGGGACAGAAAAGCTGAGACTGAGGAAACAAGCTGTTCTTTCGCACCTGGTTGATCCAGAGCCAGAGCTTGGTCCTACGATACTTTCTTTTAGACTTTTCAGCAATCTACAGTCATCCTCTTAACCTGGAGAAGTGGCAAGACGTGTCTGTTTACAGAGAGCAAACATGTCTTTTTCCTCTCTGTGAGTGTAAGTATCAAACCAAGAAAAAAACACTAGTCTTCAGATGTGCCAGGAGAATGAAAAAACATCTTTCCTTAGCAATATAAAGCTGAACAATTGATGTCAGGACATTGTTTTGACCACATCCGATAGTGTTTTTCATTTTCCCTTTGATGAATTGCTTTTTAGTAAACAAGATTCTTTGATGAAAAGTTCTTTTGACCTCCTTCAGTTGATATCATGATTAGGCTCCTATAAACCAATCAAAGCTAGAAATATATTCAGCTTCTTTGCTGGCAAAGAGATATAAATGTTC
This sequence comes from Danio kyathit, assembly GCA_903798195.1. Lineage (NCBI taxonomy): Eukaryota > Metazoa > Chordata > Actinopteri > Cypriniformes > Danionidae > Danio > Danio kyathit. The sequence continues at coordinate 21,328,610 of LR812543.1, read as the reverse complement.
TGTCCTCAAGTACTAAAGTGAAGCTCAAGATTGCGCCTGGAACAAAAGATTTTTATTTACCCATAATCTTTTTTTCAAGGGCATTCGCTCCATTTCATTACCTAGTGCATCAACTTTGGGGAATCATGTCAGACCTCCTATTTGCATCTCTCTGTAGAAAACACCACAATGTGGAGATTGAATCCGGTTGCGGGGGAGAGTTGTGGAAATGAAACTCCTAGAAATGCATTGACTTGCCTCAGCATGGGGCTTTTGTAATCTGAATCTGAGGACACAAAGGCCAAGGTCCGATATCCTGGTTATGTGATCGAAATGCAGAGATGCTGATTCACATGGAATGTTTTTGGCATTTGTTTTGTTTAGACTTGTTAAAAACTATAATTATCAATTACTCTGCTTCAATTATTTATTTATTTGTAAAACATTTGCTTTAGTATATTTCAAAGCGAATATCCGGTCTCAGTTGGGATAATGACAGCACAATCTCACCGCAATTCGTAATTGTTTGATTTTTTTTTATTTCTACAGTCTCATTTGTACGTTTAAGTACAATTTGCTCATCCTCCAATTAGGGGTAGGGTTAGTGGGGGTGTTTGGGGACATGCCTCTTTTTAAAATTTGTACGTTTTCAAACAAATGAAATTATATGAATTCTTACGAATTACCCACTTTTCTGACAATGTGTAAAATAGTTACGTTTCTTTAGTTACGATATTGACATCTGATTCGGGATGAAGGACTCTATTAGGCTGTTTGATTTTAGTTTCAATGAATTTGTCAAAGTGGCTTGTTAGCCAAAAACAGTAATCAATACAGCAAAACAAACACGATTAGATTAGATGAGAGTGTGTGCGGCCAGAGTGTGCCAGAGACCCCACAAAATACAAAAACAAAAAATGGCATCCAAGACTGGACAGGACTAGTGTCTGGACTCGCCACAAAAACAAGAATAAACAACCCAGGCTCATTCTGAATACCTCTATATTAATTTCTGAAGAGCGCCAAAGATGTCCAAGGAGCTATGTTTATTTGCAGTTTTTGTTTTCGCGAATCCACTGCTGTGTATGCTTTTTCAGATCTCTAATTTCTCTTGCGAGTGCTATTTGCGCCTGCTGTTCCAATGCAAACTCACGGCAATTCGTAACTTTTTGATTTAGTGGCTAATTCGTATGAATTCGCACAATCTAATTAGTACAAATTAGTACGATTTGCTCATCACCCAATGACGGTTGGGGTTAGGGGTTGGGGTTAGGTGCCACGCCTCCTTTTTAAAATCGTACATTTTCGAACGACTGAACTCATACGAATTCGTACGAATTAGCCACTGAACTGACAAAACGTAAAATACTTACGTTTCCTCGTGAGATCAGGCTGGCTGTTCTCGTGTAAATCCACCAGATTTCCACCACTGTCGACTGACTAACTGACTGACTGACCAATCGACTGACCCACCCTCCTCCTTCCCTAAACCCAACCAATAGTGCCTTCAAAAGCACCGATTGACTGCCCACCCACCTCCCTAAACCCAAAAAAAGCAATCCAGAAAAAGAAAAGCCCTCTGATTTTTACCACGTTTTCAGATTTTACCACATTTTCACCCTGTTATTAACTTATTTATTTTATTTTTTGGATTCTGTTTTTGTTTTACCTGCTTTCTGAAAACGTTCCTCACCTTATTCAAACCCTGTCGTCGTGGTCAACTCCTCTCTGCATCTAAAGTCCTCCAACGTACATGGTGAGCTAGCTGGACAAACTGGTAACAGCGGGAAAGCCGTCCATACAGAGGTAACCCGTCAGCTTGTAAGCACGAAAAGGAACGGTGTCATACCACCCCGTAGCGTTCATTTTAAAAACTAAATGCAGCCAAACGTACTTCTGGCTACATACAGTAATTTGTGATCTCCAGAAACGTATATAGGGCTACATTTTCAGAATGAGCCTGTGTTGAGAATAAATAAAACAAAAGTGGCAGAGCCCTGACACAAATAAGTCTGTCGAAGTTTGTTGGGTCAGTGTCTTAGCTCTGTCAGAGATTTCTTTATGAGTTGTTGTATTTACATTCATCGTCATATTTTGTTGTTGTTTGTTACCACACAGTACTTTTATCAGAACAATAAGTTCAGTATATGACATTTGGGATACATTTTACATTTACATTTAGTCATTTAGCAGACGCTTTTGTCCAAAGCGACTTACAATTGAGGAGGTATTCAGCAATTCAACAAGAAGAGGCAATACATACAAGAAGTGCTAATTATACAAAGTAACTTGTTTGTGCTCAGAATTTAGTGCGAGTAGAGAGAGGAAGAAAATGCTTCTACAAGTGGTTTTGGTTTTATTCACCAGGGTTCAGGTGTTCTCGGAAGAGATGGGTTTTTAGCTGTCATTTTAATGTTACCAGTGAATCTGCAGTCCGAGTGGGAATAGGAAGATCATTCCACCAGTGTGAGGCATTGAATGAAAAAGACTTATAGCCTCTCTGTGAAGGCACCACAAGTTGGTGCTTGCTCCCCAACAGGCTTCTGGAAGGGATGTAGACCTTCAGGAGCATGTGGAGGTAAAAGGGTGCAGTTCCAGTGGCTGTCCTGTAAGCAAGCATCAGTTATTTGAACTTGATCTGTGCTTCAACTGGTAACGAATGCAGAGGGATAAAGAGAGGTGTTACACTGGTTCTTTTTGGCTCATTGAAGACCAGACGAGCTGCAGTGTTCTGGATCATCTGTAGAGACTTGGGAGACCAGCTAGAAGAGCATTGCAGTAGTTCAGCCTTGAAATGACCAGGGCTTGGACTAAAAGTTGTGCAGCATGATGTTAAGATGGGTTTAATTTTTTGGATGTTGCAGAGTGCAAACCTACAATGTGCTCTTTGATGGACAACTGATCATCCAGGATCACTCCAAGATTCCTTACCGAACTACATGGGCTAATGGTGGATGATCCCAGCTGGATTGATGACAGTCATATTGTATGTGTGGTGTTGCAGGAAATATAAGAAGTTTTTGCCAGGTTAAGCAGTCCATCAATGTTAAGAAAATGACCTAGTGTAACTTTTTAATTACCCCACAATTAACCATGATTTGGGTACACTAAACAATTTAACAGTATAACCATTATGTAGTAAACATATATGTAGTAAAACTGTAACCATAAATGGTAACCAGTACACCAAAACTTTCAAGCCCAAAACATGGTTACTTCGCTTCGCTACACACCTGTAGTTAATTTCCATAAGGGAATATATGAGAGTGAATTCATCAATATTTTTTTCTTTTTTTACCTCCCAGAAGAAACATGTACTGGATCAAAATGACATGACGGTGAAGATATAACAACAGATTTTCATTTTCAAGTGAACAACATTCGGCAAGCACAACAAGAGTTCTGTAGGGATTTTAGTTCTTAACTTTGTCCTTGTTTACCATGTTTTTGAGTAGTCCAAAACAACCTCTGAATGGCGAATAGCCAAGTGGAATGTACAGTAAAAGCTGAATGCACACCTTTATCTGAAAAAACCTTGCACATCCATGAGGAGCTCCTGGAGATGTAACAAAATGAAGTATTGACTGGTTGTCAGAAAAAAGAACACAATCATTTGTCTCCACTGAGAGGCAGGAACCAATCTTGCAGAACGCAGGCCAAACAAATAATGGTGTGTTTGTTTGAAATAACCCAATGTCTGCCACGGCGAGCTGAACAGCGCAACGCTGAGGTGAAAAACTGTCTGCAAACCATCTCTGGCATGAGATACTTCTATTGGCTCATCAAGAAGCAACAGAAGCATCTTCATTTTGCGCTGAATGTATTTTCCCACAACTCTATAAATAACTGTTTATTGATCCTTTGAAGGAACTATGATTTATGAAACTGCTAGCCTAGACAAAACCCTCCATCATTGAGTCGCTATGATTAGTATTTCAGAGCAGGGTGAAAATGCAGTGCCACGCCTGGCAAGAAAAGTAATCATTTTCTGTCATTTACTCCGCACATGATTTAAGAGACTGCTGAAAGAAGATCCTTGACTGCTTTATGCTGGGACTCTGTTAGGGAGGAAGTCAGAACTTTAATAAAGATGGCACAAATAGACATTTGAAGGGATAGCTCACGCACCTTTTTTTCTTCTACAACGTAGAAAAGTAGACATTCTGTAGGCTCTGTTTATCTCATGTGTATTTTTTCTTTGCTCTAATACGTGTGATTTGTTTAGTAAATTTTATGCAGATTTGTTTCCCTACAAAATCACCCTAATCAATTCAATAATACTTGCTAAAAGAGCTAATCATGTAATTCAATCAAAGTGTATACATATTGCAATATATAGCAGAAAAACAAAGTATTGCATTTGATGCATTGCCGTTTCTTTCCAGTATTGCGCAACCCTATAGAAATGGACAAATAATAAAAAGCCTTACATAAGGGATAATGATGTACATTTAAGTGATTGTTCTTGCAGAAGAAATGATGCAAACAGGAGGGCTGTTGCATAAAACTGAAGGGCTTTATTTTGCAAAAGCACCTGCCTACATGCGCTTTATCCTGATTATTACACTGCTTCTTGGCACAGAATAAAACAAGTGGACACTAAAATACTTATCTGTGCTGTAATAATATAGGCCACTGAGTCTTTAATAAAACAGAGCTTGCAGAAAGATAACAGCTGAATGCTGCCCATACTATTATAAATACTATTCAGTCATAAGATGGCGCCAAACAGTGGCTTGTCCGATATAAAAAAAAAATATATATATATATATATATATGATAAATACTCACTAAAGCCATGGTCACAGTGAACTCTTTGTCCATTGACTTTTATTCATATGCATACAAAATCGGAAATTAGTTTGTGCAAAAAGTTTCACATTTCGCTGTGTTCCAAAGTTCAAGTATGGTGAACTCTGACCAGAACAACAGACCCAGCAGGCTCACAATGCCATAAGATGTTAATATTAGGTTAGATTTAGGTTGTGATGTCAGGTGACCAAAATTCAATGTCTAGCCAGCATCTGAGGACGTTATTTTGACGTCCAATAATGATGGCAAATGACGTTGATATTTGGTTGATTTTAGGTTGTGTTGGAAAGTGACCAAAATCCAATGTTGAGCCAACATCTTAAACCAATGTCACCTTGACATCAAATACTTACTTACTTACTGCCAGGACTGTTTATATCAAAGTTGATATTTAGTCACAATATGTTGTTGTTTCGTAACATCTAATTTTTATGAGGTGGGTTGTTAGCCCAACGCTCAACCACCAACCTAAAACATACCTGCCAACACTCCCGTTTTTCCTGGGAGTCTCCCGTATTTCAGACCCATCTCCCGTTTTATCATTTCTCCCGGAAGAAACCAGGCACACCTTCAGGTCACCCACCTCCCCCAACTTTTTTGGTTTTTCCAGCCCCTGTAAAGTCCTTAAATGGTACTGGACACAGACACATCCTCCTTCTCGACCTTGACTAAACCCCCCCAGGTCTCCCGGATTTTCAGAGACAAATGTTGGCAGGTATGACCTAAAGGAACAGGACATAAACTAAAGACACTTTAGCTTTCCCATTTCACTTATAGCACACTTGTGGGAACCAAAATCCAATGTATGAAAGACGTCAAGGTGGTCCACACAGCATCAAGTTGTAACATCATTACACGTTGATATTTTTTTGCTTGAATTTAGGTTGGAAGTTTGACAATGATGTCAAGCCGAGTTTCATCTCCAAACAAAATGCAATGTCCCCATGACATTGTGGTACAACATCAATCTGACATCATGTTGATGTCCTGTACCTGCTGGGAAAGATCAAAACATGGCCTCTCTGTACCAAAATGTAAAAAATAGAGGAACTGCTTGTTTTAGCTGTGTATGTTTTATCTTGTTCCTTCTTGCAGCACCGTGCGAACAAATTTAGCATTTTTAATGTCTAGTCCAATCAAAGTGACTGCAGCTTAACTGTCAAGATGAATCGCAGTACTCGGATGAGCCTGTGTTTTTACTTTCAGCAGTTGTTTTCTAGGAATAATCACAACAAGCCTTGAAATGTTGTGACTGACATATCCAAATCAAGTAGAGAGCCATTCAGGTCAATTAAAAACTTTTTATTTGTTCTGCTCATTCATTTACATCACAGCTGTGTTTTGGGGAATTAAACCCCTTTATTAATGGATCATAAAGAGCATCACTTCATCCAAAATGAGTTGCCTACTATATAGTATGTGAAAAACAGTATGTGAGTCAAGAATTCATAGTTTTCAAAAAACAGTAGGCAAGTAGTACCCAGATGATTGGATGCGCACAAGATTCTGAAGTGCACATCCAATTGACACTTTACTATATCATTAGGTCACAGAAGAGACTTCCCAGCAAACAATTTTTGTGTTTAATAGATGTCTAATAGACATCTAAACATAGACAGCTTGGCTAAAACAAGGCTAAACTTGGGCTGTCAATGAAAATCTAATAAACATCTAAGAATAGCCCAAAACTAGACTAGTCGTCAAATAGACAGATTAGACAGACTTTATATGTGTACTCATTCATTTCTGTTTATTTGATGACTAGTCTAGTTTTGGCCTATTCTTAGACGTCTATTTTCACTGACAGCCCAAATTTAGCCTTGTTTTAGCCAAGATGACTTTGTTAAGACGTCTATTAGACATCTATTAGATATCTTTTAAAACAAAAAATGCTTGCTGGATTTATGAAAAGGAATGAAAACACGCAACATTACGATCATGTCACAATGACAAGATGGCAGATGTATTAGATCCGAATTCCATTACCAACATTCATACTAGATTGAACTTAGTTTTCTAATGGTCATGAAGTAAATTCAAATGTAGCGTCTACTCAAGCAGTATGCGATTTCAGATGCAACTTGTGTTTTTGAAGCAATTTTAAAGGTACTGTGCATTTAAAAGAATAGTGATGTCATGTGCATGTTTTGTGTGTTCAGTGTTTAAGTATGTTCAAGCACTTGACAACCAAAAAAATTATAATTATGTTCCTAGATGTATAGCTTTTTTTAAGTGACACCACCAACTACTGGCCTGGCATGCATATTACAGCAGTTATAGTCGATCTGTGTGAACAGGTATAATATTTTTGTCTGTATGCATATTTAACTTTTCCCTTTTTAATACATTATTTCATTGTTAGTCCGTTGGTTTTAGGTTTTGACTGAGATCTTCAATGCCATTCACACTAAACAAAGTCTTATCAAGAAAGATGTTTTATAAGGCAGAATAGCTTTTGTATTGGCATGACTCAAAGGTGGCTAATTCAATTTCCCAGCCTTATCAGCTGTGAAAAGGAAGCAGAGATAAAGCGGCAGTCAGTGATTAGAGTGGTCATGTCGACTCTGATCTGCTATAAATAAAAGAGCAAAACAGACTTTGATTATTTCTGCAGCACTGCGCAATTATTGAATGCCACATACAAAGGTTCACGTCACCTTTAATACTAGTTGAACTTTTGAATTTGCTCAAAACTTATGTACATGTACAGCATAAATTCACAAGCTTTTTTGTCATGAGTTGATATTTCTCCTGTTGTACTTAATTTAGATTTTATAAGCTTAGTGAAAGATCAAATTTATTGATTCAGCTATAAACAAAAGAGAAACACGTTTTTTTCCTGCATTAGTTTGTTATTCTTAATGCAAGCTTATATAGACAAAAAAAAAACATGAGTCTACATGAGTTCAGCATAAAAAAAATGTGCTATATGTGTAATAGTTTTATTCATGCATTGATGTCTTATGATGTGCAGGATGAGTCGTCGATATTTTTCGGTGTGTTTTGCCGAAGAGAATGTCTGAACATTTTAAAACAAGTTTCTCCTAAGATGTAATGTTTTGGAGTAAAAGAGCAAATATGACTGTTTTTCTTTTCTTTTTTTTTTTTTTTAAATAGCCAATAGTTACAATATAGGAGTGGGAGGTGGGAGACTCTTATTTTGCAGCATCTGCTTGGTTTAGGTGTTGTTGCTAGATCAGATTTGGCTGTGGCCGGAAGTTGACAAAAATGATTTATATTGTTTATTAAATTGAACATTTATTGTATTTTATTAACATCTACTCCCACCCCAACCCTAAACCCAACAGTCACAGTAACGTAAACACAGTAGTTGTACCGAGTATTATGTTATCTATTAAATTATCCAATAAATTGTATTTTTTAACATCTACTCCTAGCCTAAACCCAACCGTCATAGTACTGTAAAAATAATAATTATTGTTATACAGTGTCATAAAAAATGCTGCTATATTGATGTGCAGATCGCACTTCCAGCCGGCCATGTATCCTATCTAGACTTTTCCTGGTTTAGGAGTACAGCAAATATGGCTTTGTTTTGATCTTTCTTACCTTCTTTGTTTCTTAATAGTTACAGTGCAAAATGTGGGACTTGTTAGAGCATCTGACTTAACAAAAAAAAATATGTAGGGCAAGATGAATCATCAATATTATTTGTTGTGTTTCCCTGAGGATAATGCCTATTGTGTACACTACCTGACAAAAGTCTTGTCATCGATCCCAGTTGTAAGAGCAACAGATAATAACTTGACTTCTTGATCATTTGGAAAAGTGGCAGAAGGTAGATTTTTCTGATGAATCATCTGTTGAACTGCGTTCCAATCATCACAAATACTGCAGAAGACCTACTGGAACCCGCATGGACCCAAGATTCTCACAGAAATCAGTCAAGTTTGGTGAAGAAAAAAAATCATGGTTTGGGGTTACATTCAGTATGGGGGCATGAGAGATCTGCACAGTGGATGGCAACATCAACATTACATTACAAACCAAAGGAGAGGGCGAATTCGTCAGCAGGATAGCGCTCTTTCTCATACTTCAGCCTCCACATCAAAGTTCCTGAAAGCAAACAAAGGTCAAGGTGCTCCAGGATTGGTCAGCCCAGTCACCAGATATGAACAATATTGAGCATGTCTGGGGTAAGATGAAGGAGGAGGCATTGAAGATGAACTATTACAATATTAATTCTTTTTCCACTGCACCATGACTTTATATTCTATACTGTACATTATTTCTGTTAAGTGACATCACTTTTATCTAAGCAAAGTCAGAGCTTACTGTCCTAATTAAACAATTAAAAATCAAGGGATGATCATATTTTATTTAGGTAAAATAAGTGTTATCTAGAGGCCTTTGTCTTTCATATCAGCCACTTCTGATGCCAAATGATCAACTAGAAGTCAGCTTATTATCAGTTGTTCCTAAAACTTGGATAGGCGACGAGACTTTTGTCAGGTAGTGAATATCCTAAAATGTAATGTTTAGGAGAACACTAGCATATATGGCTTCGTCTTGATTTTCTGAGATATGTTCTGAGAAGTTTTGATTTCTATAAACTTTGCCGTTTTATTGTTTACTCTCAAATGCATCAAATGTTAGAAAAGACCTAATACAAACAGTGTAATTAAAATGATCCACCATGCATTTTCAGAAATAAACAAACATTGCATAACCCACCATAGCAGAGGAAAAAACTAAGTATTTGCCTGAGGGCAGCAAGGAAAGTGGGAACTGGCTACAGGGTCATTTGTCATCTCTGAAACAAAGCAAAAGCCCACAGGACCTTCACACTGAGACACACTCATATATAAGGACTTACTCACAGCCAGAGGATGCTGCAAGCAATACAGCAGCTCTCATTCAGACAATGCAAGAGATTGCAGCCTATTAATCATCTTAGGCCTGGACAGAGAACAACAGCCTTCATTTGAACATGTCTCCTATCGTCAGCCTTTTTATAGGATTTGGAGGAAATGGGTCTTGACTTCCTGCTCTCATTTTATAGCTGAATGATCTCACCTCCAAAGGTGAGGTTTAACAAGAACTTATGAGCCTGTGTGTGGGGAACATAAAGTTTAAAGGAGAATTTGGTAGGTATACTGCCATTCAGGGCCTACTGTAAATAAGTCAGGTGTTGGGTTTTGGTGGCATCTCAAACTTTAATCTGAGCGTAACAGTCAAGTTATGTTTATTTTGGAGAATATTTGCATGTTTAATTTTAAGTCATGTCTTTATTTGTTTAATGCATGGTATATATGCGCAGAGGAGATTTCAAACAAAGTTTCACTCGCCATTAGTTTTCTCAGATATTTGAATTTGTGACCACTAATCTAAATGGAAAAAGTTAACTAAAACAGTAGGTTTATGGGGGCGGAATTGTGGCTCAGGGGTTGGCACTGTTGCCTCATAGCAAGAAGGTCGCTGGTTTGAGTCCCAGCAGGGCCAGTGGGCATTTCTGTGTGGAATTTGCATGTTCTCTCCGTGTTGGCGTGGGTTTCCTTCAGGTGCTCCGATTTCCCTCTAGCAATATAGGCAGGGGTGATTTTAGGATTTTCATTTTAGGGGGTCTAAGCTCCTTATGAGAAAAAAAAAAATAATAATAAATTTTATATATACTGTACAGTAGTAAGTAATAATTTAATAGTAATACACTTAAAAATGTTTGACTAATATGGTAGGGTTGTATGCTAAACTAGCAATATTCCACTGTATTGTATAGACATGCATAGTCATTTGAGTTCTGAATGAACCAAATAGGCTCAACAAACCTGTTTACAACCTGTTTGTAATTTTTAGTTGCCATTTATTTAATAAATAAAACTGCCACTTTTCCAATTAAATGGCATACATATAAAATATTTTAAACTAATTCACATATTTCATGAACTGAATCATAATATTAAAATAGGAAATATTTTTAATACAAGACAACACATGATGTTTCTATCTCTGTCAGGCAGTTAAAATGAGTACATTCACTAAGTGGTTCTGTCACTGTGTTTAATCCTGTCTTTGCATGACTGTTTAATAGATAATGCCACATGCACTGTAATGTGTTTATAATGGTAGTTCATTTTGAAATAAAATTAGTAAAATGTTCGTTAAGAGTTACATTTTCACTGGAGGAAACAGCTGTGATTATGAGGTGAGCAGAGAGGAAATAGTAGTTTGGAAACCTGATTGCTCCTATATGACATTGGGGTACAAGTGTATCCATAGCAAAAAACTGCAAATCAGCATATTTTATAACAATTTATTGATAAGCACACACCTTATTCTCTCGCTCTGCACAGCTTGTGGTTTGCTGATAAAATGAAAAACGAATGTCGGGGAGGAGCCGAATTCTGCCGTCGTTTTCATATCAAATTTAAAGGGGACAGAGACGATAATTTGGTCAACAGTTTATGAGCTAATCGGAAAAGTTTTAGGGGGGCTGAGTAGAAATATAGGGGGGTTACAGCCCCCCTAAAATAGGCCTAGCGACGCCCATGGATATAGGTGAATTGGATTAACTAAATTGTTGAAGTGTATGAGTGCGTGTGTGAATGTGATAGTGGGTGTTTCCCAGTGGGCTGCGGCAGAAAGGGCATCCGCTGCGTAAAACATATTCTGGAATAGTTGGTGGTTCATTCCGCTGTGGCGACCCCTGATAAATAAGGGACTAATTCGAAGGAAAATGAATGAATGAATGAAGGAATGAATGTAGGATTACGGTGTTGCAGAGAGGATTAGATTGCATATTCTGGCATATTGGATGTAACTTGTGGATATAGGAGGAACCATCAGGGAACTAAATAAACTAGACAGAACAATTACTAGGGCTGTATCCAAAACACACCATTAATTAGGGCACTATTAGAGGGCGCAACCATTTGTAGTGGTGTCCAAAACCATAGTAAACGTTTTAAAGTGAACTTAATCAATACCACAATGCATCGCAATAATGAGCGTACAACCAATGTACACTCAATGGCTAGAGAATACCCATAATGCACTGTGAGCACAAGATGGCATCCACAGCATCCTAATGTAATCAGTTTCTAAATAATTTACTATTCAATTGTTCAATTAACATTTGTATACATGACAGAAATCAAAATACTTTGTTTCATTATACTAATAGACAGCCCAGCAAGCATTTTAGTCGTCTTGGCTAAAACAAGGCTAAATTTGGACTGTCAGTGAAAATAGACGTCTAAGAATAGGCCAAAACTAGACTAGTCATCAAATAAACAGAAATAAATGACTACACATATAAAGTTTGTCTAATCTGTCTAATTGACAACTAGTTTTGTGTTATCCTTAGATGCCTATTAGATTTTAACTGACAGCCTAAGTTTAGCATTGTTTTAGCCAAGCTGTCTACGTTTAGATGTCTATTCAACGCTATCTCACGGCCAATTCGTAACTTTTTGATTAGTGGCTAATTCGTATGAATTTGTACGATCTAATTCGTACAAATTAGTACGATTTGCCCATCACCCAATGACGGTTGGGGTTAGGGGTGGGGTTAGGTGCCACGCCTCCTTTTTAAAATCGTACATTTTCGTACGACTGAACTCGTACGAATTCGTACGAATTAGCCACTAAACTGACAAAACGTAAAATACTTACGTTTCCTCGTGAGATCAGGCTCGTCTATTAGACGTCTTTTAAACACAAAATTGTTTGCTGGGAGCTCGCTATGTGTTAAATAACTATCACAGCATCTGACCAAGAAGTTTAAAGTCTATATAAAAGTATGTATACAAGACTGTGAAGCAACAAGGCACAGGTGAGCACAATAGGTTATATGATAACATATACACATAAGGTTAAACTAAACCAACATAAGCTCATTCTGAGAACGTAGCCCTATATAGTTTCTGGAGATCACAAATTATGTAGCCAGAGTTACGTATGGCTGCATTTCACCTTTAAAACAAACGCTACGGGGCGGTATGATGACATTCCTTTTCTCATTTACCATCTGACCACTTACCAGTTTGTCCAGTTGCTCAAAACGTACGTCAGCAGACTTGAGATGCAGAGTGGAGTTGACAGCAACGACGGTGTTCGAGTCCGGTGAAGAACAGCTCCAGAAAGCAGATAAGACAAAAAAAAAAGCTAAAAAATAAAATAACAGGGTGGGAATGTGGCAAAATCTGAAAATGTGGTAAAAATCAGGGGGCTTTTCTTTTTCTGGATCGCTTTTCAAAACACTGCGGTTGGGTTTAGGGAAGTGGGTGGGCGGGTCAATCTGTGCTTTTTAAAATACTATTGGTTGAATGGCACTCCCGAGAGAAATTTGAGTTCTGAAAAAGTGTACACAGCAGCCTCTGGCGAATTCTATAAAACAAAAACGGCAAAAAACAACACAGGCTCATTCTGAAAACGTAGTCCCGTGGACGTTTCTGGAGACCGCAAATTATGTAGCAAGAGGTACGTATGGCTGCATTTCATTTTTTAAGCGAACGCTACTGGGCGGTATGACGCTGTTCCCTTTGGCGCTTACCGGCTGACCGTTTGGAGGCCTTTCCCGCTGCAACCAGTTTGTCCCGTTAGCTTGTCGTGTACGTCGGCGGACTTGAGACGCAGAGAGGAGTTGACCACGACAACGACGACCGGATTCGAGTCCGGGGAAGAGTGGTTCCAGAAAAGACAAAAACAGAATCCAAAAAAATTAAATGAACGAGTGAACAACAGGGTGAGGATGTGGTAAAATCCGAAAACGTGGTAAAAATCAGACAAGGGCTTTTCTTTTTCTGGACGGCTTTTGTAAACAGTTGGTTGGGTTTAGAGAAGTATTTGGGTGGGCGGGTCAATCGGTAAAATTGGTTGGGTTTAGGGAAGGAGGATGGTGGGTCAGTCGATTGGCCGGTCGCCCAGTCAATCATTCAGTCTGACAGACGGTAGGTCGACAGCGGCTTCTGGTGGGTTTACGCAAGAACAGTGCGGGTGCGAACGGCACTCGCGAGAGACATTTGATATAGGAAAAAAGCACACACAGCGGCCTCTCGCGGATTCGCTAAAACAAAAACTGCAAAAATACATACCTCCCGGGACATATGTCGCGGTCTCCAAAAACGTCCATGGCACTACGTTTTCAGAATGATCCTGGGTTGGCAAAAAACGTAGCTCCTGGGACATATTTTGCTCTCTCCATATAGGGGTACGTAATCAGAATGAACCTGGGTTGAACTAAACAGATGAACAAGGAATTCTAATGCCCCATTCACACCGGGCTTCAGCGTCAACGCTTGACAGAGGGTGTGTCTGAAGTTGGGGCTGACGCGATCATCATAGTAGCATAAGCCAATAAAAAAAGTCAGCAATAGGCCACTGTCTGAGCTAGTGTATTTGCATACAGCGATCTGATTGGCTGATGCTTCTGTCAGTGCTTGAAAAGTTGAGCAATTCCCAACTTCTGCAGCAAGCAACGCCTCTGAAGAGGTGCCGACGGATCCACAATGCAGTTCGGCAATGCCTGACGTCACACATTCAAAGTGAATGGGTAGCGTTGAAGCTGACGCCCCGTGTGAATGAGGCATGAAGGAATGTTTACGCAACAACAATGTAATGGTTTTGTGTACTATGTTGTCACACAAAAAATGCTGTATTAGTCTGCATATTTGGCTATTTTTGTCAATAGAGAAATATTCAACCCAGGCTCATTCGAAAACTTAGTCCCGTGGACATTTCTGGAGACTACGAATTTTGTAGCCACATTTTATTTCATTTCATGAGGCTGCATTTAATTTTTTAAGCGAACGCTACGGGGCAGTATGAACCCATTCTTTTTGGCGCTTACTGGCTGACCGCTTACCTCTGTGTGGAGGCCTTTTCCACCTCAACCAGTTTGTCCAGCTAGCTCGTCGTGTACGTCGGTGGACTTGAGACGCAGAGAGGAGTTGACGACGACGACCACGTTCGAGTCTGGGGAAGAGCAGTTTCAGAAATCAGGTAAGACAAAAACAGAATCCAAAAAACTAAAATGAACGAGTGAACAACAGGGTGAGAACGTGGTAAAATCCGCAAACTTGTTAAAAATCAGACGAGGGCTTTTCTTTTTCTGGACGGCTTTCGTAAACCGTTGGTTGGGTTTAGGGAAGTATGGGGGTGGGCGGGTCAATCGGTAAAATTGGTTGGGTTTAGGGAAGGAGGAGGGTGGGTCAGTCGATTGGCCGGTTGCCCAGTCAATTATTCAGTCATTCAGTCAGACAGACAGACGGTAGGTCGACAGCGGCCTCTGGTGGGTTTACGCGAGAACAGCGCAGGTGTGAACGGCACTTGCGAGAGACGTTTAAGATACAAAAAGGTGCACACAGCGGCCTCTCGTGGATTCTGCAAAAATACGTACCTCCCGGGACGTATTTCGCGGCCTCCAGAAACGTCCACGGGACTACAGAATGAGCCTGGGTTGGAAATATTGTTTTTACTTTTTTACAGTGGTGTAGTTACATCATCATACTAGCAAAACTGAGCAGACAAACTTTGACATCTTCATCACAATAGGCTAGATCCATATTTCATTCATATTTTTCATTCAACTTCAATAGTAGCATCTTTTAACCAAAAGATCTGATTAAATGCATTCGGAGAGTGTTGCTGAAACTCAACGAGATGCATCTGACAGCCTGAGGACTGGGAAATGATGAATGTCTGAAGTTTTCTGCTCGGCTAGAACTGCAAGCCTTGAGGCAATCTGAACAGAGCAAAGGCACAGACAAAGAACAGTTCCACACTGCATATCAGAGATCATCTCCTGCAATCTATTATTAATCAACATCACTGATAGCCCACTAAAGCATGCCAGTGTTTTCTCATTCACCCATTTGTCTTGCGCTCTCCAGTTTCATCAAAGTGCAACCGATGCCGAAATGAGCGTAAGTTGGACTTAGTTTTGTGTTTTTCCATTTCTTTTTGAAGTTTGTAAGGGAGTGCAAACTACCCATACAGTATCCCATGAGAACATTAGGGTGCAAGCGAAACCCCTAGTGAGCCAATTAAACTTTACAGAGCAACTAAAACCCAACGTAGCATGTGTAACACTCTCCACATGGAGTGTATCACTTCAGAAAACTAATAAATGTTTTATCAAACCATTTACGCTGTCCGTCTCTGTTGAGACTAGCGCTCTGCTGAACTTTGCATTGTTTTTCTGTTTACTATTCTGTCTGTGTAGGCTCGGCAAATATTGCTTTGAACATCTGAGCCACTAATCTTGAAGTTGATCGTGAACAGTGTTGCGTCGTTTCTTATCTTATATATTAGCTTTATAAAAGGGGAGTCAAACAGCCTTTTTTCAGCTTATCCTTCAGTATAAGCAGAATATGAAAGTAAGTCATAAACCTTGGTTTATGCTACATACTAGATGATAACAGCTCTCTAGACAGCCCAAATAGCCAATCAGATCACCGCACAGAGCCTTGTTGCTATTCTCCATTTTGTGTGTCAAGCTTTGAAATTCACCATACTCCGCTGAACTGTTGGACACATACTTTTTGGAAGAGGTTAAAAGGTTTTAAAAAACTGAGTAAAAGCCAACCAGCCTATTAAATCGCTGTACTGAGAATGGTTGTTGCTATTTGCTGTTTTGTCTGTCAAATTTTACAGTATTGTCAGATATAGAGACCTTTTTCTTAGAACGCAAAATTACCAGTTATGCTTTGCGTGTATGCGGCTATGCGCAAGGAGAATGCTAAGAACTTCCGGTCAGCAGCTGATGTGTATAAACAGTCACATTTGGACAACACACTACACAACACACTTAATAATATATATATAAACGGCTCCCGAATAGAATCAATATGCAAATCAGCCAGTAGAGTATCAGTAACAGACTTTTCTTGGTCATTTTTGTAAATTGCATGACATACCTGTTAAGTTTCATGCCAGTAATCTGGTTTGCTCTATGATGCAGTGAAATATTGTGTGTGTGTGTGTGTGTGTGTGTGTGTGTGTGTGTATTGAAGAGCCGCTGAGCCAACAGCTGACAGGCCGGGAACACACACACACACACACACAGACACACACACATACACACGTGAACTAGGAGAACGTTTTTCACTCACGCTTGAACCACATCTGACAGATTATGACGGCTTTAACACACGCCTTTCAAAGTTGTGTGTCACAAAAACACTCCGTAATCCACTCAAAACGCTATTGAAACCTATTTTCGGAGTGTAAATTACCAGTTGTAAACGCTGTAAACAGAAGTTCTAAACATTCTACCGGAAAACGCTGGTCGCTATGGCGCCCTCCATGCAGCAGCCAAGAAAAAGGTCTATATGCCTCATTTTTTGGCAAATTTTTTTGACTATGGTTAAAAGCTGCACTGGAAAAAAATAATTAATTAAATTTTGTAATTTTTTTTTAAGGTGAGTAGTTGCAAGCAATTTATATGGGCTGAATTTAAACTAATTAAATTTAGTAATATTCAACTTAATTGTTTGGAACCACTTACCTTAAAAAGATTTAGTAAATCCAATGAATCGTTTTAAACGTTTATAAACTGGCTAAATAGCCACTCAGATTGCTTCAGTGACAATTCAGTGAGTTGCCATCTGCCATTTTGTCTGCCAGTGTTTGACGGTTGCAATACTTTACAGAATTGTCAAACATATACACCACCTCAGTTTTTGGGCAAATTCCTTTACCTACAGTAATAAGGTCTTTATAATCTAAATGACACGGTGGCGCAGTCACCTCACAGCAATAAGGTCACTGGTTCAAGCCCCGGCTGGGCCAGCTGGCATTTCTGTGTGGAGTTTTCATGTTCTCCCCCTGTATTATATCATCTTTGAGTCAAATTACAACAAAACAAATTACCGCTTATGCAAGGTCTTTTTAATGCAGCATCTATGGGGCTGAGAATAAATTTGACATTATTCTCTCTTCTAGCTGCCGTCATCAGTCTCACACTATTTTTTTCCTTTTTCTGAAAGTCTTTATAACACCATCGTGGAGTTTTTAATTTATTATTTGAGCAAATGAGATTGTAAAAAAAAATCTCAGATTCACTGCACTCTAAGTTTACCCAGCTATGATGCCTTCCGCTACTGAGAAACCCGGAAATGTAAAAAGGGTCTATAGGTGAATTGAATAAACTAAAATTGGCCTTAGTGTATGTGTGGGTGTGAATGCAAGAGTGTATGGGTATTTCCCAGTGCTGGGTTGTGGCTGGAAAGGCATCTGCTGCGTAAAACACATGCTGGATAAGTTGGTGGTTTATTATTATGACGACCCCTGATTAATAAAGGGACTAAGTCGAAAAGAAAATGAATGAATGAATGAATTATGTGAATGACAGCCCAAATAGCCAATCAAGCAAACATTACATTTTACCATTCAATCTCTGAAGCTTGACCTGATTTACTGAATGGTCAAATACTGCAAACTACCTTTTCTGGCACAAAAAAGACTTAACTGTGGCTAATAAACTCTGACAGTCCAAACAGCCATTATAATTTCTGCAATTTTTGCCATCTGCCAGATTCTTATATGGTTGAAAAGTATTGTTGTGGCTCATATAATTCGAAGATTAAGGGCGTTTGGTTTGTTCCATTACCAAAATCTTCCGGTAATCTCTAAAAATATAAACAATAGATCAGGCTTGTCCTTTTATTTGATATGATCAGTGATATTTATTAAATTTGTTAATTTGAATGTGTTAAATCTACACTGAAACAAATAATTCATTATTTACTATATTTTTTTAAGGTAAGTGGTTGCAAACAATTTATAAGGTCTGAATTTAACCAAACAAATTCAATTTACTATTGTTCAACATAATTTGTTTAAAGGTGGTCCAGATTGTATTTTTTAAGGCTTGGTTTGTGTTTATAAGATGCAAAGCAATGTGCGCCCATGCTTCATTTGTGAAAAATCACGTTATTGTTTCATATATCTTACTTTGATTATATACTGCTACTCAGCTAACATGAAAACGACCTTCATGTTTCCTAGTTCCCCGAATGCCCGTCCTTAAGAGATTTTGATTGATCAGCTAACATAATGTGCTGTAATTCACGGATCAGCTCCATGTCACCAATAAAATACATAAAAGAACACTGAAATAACTGAGGAGGATAACGTGCAAGCAGCGGGCATGGCGGCTTCGACACACAGGGAGACGACATCCGCAAGCTTTTCGAAGGCATCCGAGTGGAGATTCTTTCCAAGATAAAAACCTCCATTTCAGCTGTGAAAGCATCGGTGAAAACCCAGGGAGAAAACTGAAAGATGTCGAAAAATCATTAACTGACGCTGATGCCCATGTTACTTCTTTAGAAACTGAATGCGCAGCTTTGACCAAAGACAACGAACAAATGAAAATAAAACTTGACGACTTCCATCGCTCAAGAAAGAACAACGTGAGAATAATTGGCATTCCTTAGCACTCTGAGGACGCACATCCCACAGAATTTATTGAAGAACCTCTACTTACAATATGAGATTATACAATTAAATAAAAAAGCAAGTCAGAAAGGCCATCTTTAACCCCACTCCCATAAACAAACATCACCAGACAGTAAGCAGATTGTAATAAAATGTACAAATGAGATTATGTGGACTGCAGCCAGAGTTACTAACTCTGGAGTGCTTCTAAAGCTTCATGAGTTTCTTTTCTTTCTGTTGAACACAAAAGAAGATATTGAAAATGTTGGAAACTGGTAACTATTCACATTGTGCAGGAAAATATGGTGCTTGTATTGGAAGACCAAATCTGGGCTGTTTTGTGATGACTTTTTGTATATTTTGCCAGTTCATCCTCACCCAGTTAAATGTCAGAGGCAAATGTAAGAAAACCTACAGCAGCAATAAAAGCCTGAGAATGTCCTTGATCTCAGGTTATAGATAATTCACAATTTTTACACTGCTTATTCTTCCCATGTTTAAGATTCACAGTGAGAGAGAAAGAATCTCCTAAAGTGATCCCAGAAATCACATCTTCACAGTTCACACAGGCTTACATGGGAGAAAATACTGAAATTCATTTGATCATGGAGCATAGATTCATATATGTCGGCCAAAAAGTGGAAACAGACATCGTTCTTTATAGGCCAAATTGTTGTTCAGTGTGTGTTGGATGGATAAATCTGCAAAAGCAGGGCTTGAGAGAAGTGTTATGTTTAATGTGAAGTTTGATGTTTCGTGAGGATTGGAGAACATTCAAAAGAATCTGTGATCAAAGCGCAAGAGAAAGAGATGTTTCAGAAGCATAAAGGCTGATCCTCGTGTCTGCTTCAGACAAGCAGGCCAGTTTCTGCTTTCTTCTCTAACTAGAGCAAGACTACATTTTTTTTTAAAAACTGAAAAACACATTCTTAGATCTCTGCAGCAGAATAAAAAACAATTATTTTTACATTAGTCTGTGGTATACAAGTATTAAAATTGAAATCACAAATAAATCAATGATTTAAAGTACAATAAAATTGCCATATGTGAAGAAGACCCTGCAGTAACTATGATCTTTGGCTGACTAGTATCCAACTTATGGGTATGTGCATGGGTATAGTCAAAGAGCATAGAATCACCAAGAGGCAACATTCTAGTGCAATTTGGGAAAATTCAAATAGAACAACAGCATATTATAAGTCTGTGAAATAGACTATTAAAAGTGCTGATGATTGTGATCGCAAGTGTTGTATTGTCGTCTTTCAGGTTGTATCTCAGCTTTAAAACACTTTTTAAATAAATAAATTAAAAAACAAAGCAGCTGCTTGCCATCGCGACAGCAATAAGATCCAATGGACGGCCGATCGATTTCACTCCAAAATGGCGGAATCGCGAGGCTGTTGCTGGGCACTGCTGTCGCAATGGAACGTTCTATTGAGTGTCGCCTCTTGGTGATTCTAAGCTCTATGGCAGGGGTGCTCAACCCTATTCCTGGCGATCGACCTTCCTGCAGTTTTCAGTTACAGCCCTTATCAAACACACCTGCCTGTAATTATCAAGTGCTCCTCACGTTCTAAATAATTGGTTCAGGTGTGTTTGATGAGGGTTGGAGCTGAAATCAGCTGGAAGGTCGATCGCCAGGAACAGGGTTGAGCACCCCTGCTCTATGGTATAGTCGAAGTCCCTTTAAGGCAAGTTATTTCACTCAGCGGCCATCTTTGAAATGGCTCTCAGGCAGTATTGGGCATTCTGTCTGAATGGGTAAATATCAAATTCTCCAAAACTGCTTGCCAAGCTTACGATTAAATTTCATATTAGGAATCACCAATAAAATTAAACATCAACTGTCTCTTTAGTTTCATTTCTAAACATCCAAATCACACAAAATCTGCAGAAACTCACGTCTGGTCCAAACCCCTCCCCCGAGTATCGTCGGTCTATAGCGATTGCTGATTGGCTCCTGTAGTAGAAGGCGGGCTTTTTTCACTATATAGTGATTAATGATTGGCTTCTGTACTAGTAGGCGGAGCTTTATTTACCATATTGGCAGTTACACTTTTCCCCATTCAAAAAGCTACGAGTGACATGTCTTGTGTATTCCAGAGTCTTTGGTATAGTTCTTCTGTGTAAAATTAATATTGTTTTGAATAACTCTGTGGTAAACATTGCTGTTCTGAATACTAGTCAAATATTACTTAAAAAAAAAACATTTAGTGCCCCGTCTGGGAATCGAACATCAGACTGGAATTTATTCCTTATTTTTTCTTAACTTTTACCGTTCATCATCTATGGTAGTGTTAATCACTACCGATGCAATATATTTTTGGCCACACGCAAATTTATTGGCGTTCCGAGTTGTTTTCCTTCGTAGTATTTCTGAAACATTCAAATGCATAGTTTTAGTAAGGGGACTTTTGCGATTTATACACTTTTTATGTTTTGGGTAATTTATGGTCAACTTTAGGTGTCAAAATACTAACTGTAAAATTATCAGTGAAGTTATTAGAGGCAAAAACCTTTGCGGCTGGATTTTGCTGTTGAGCATAAATATGTACTCAATAGCCCCTTTCACACATACAGACCTTTCCGGAAAATTACCGGCAATTTTCCGGAAAGGTCTGTATGTGTGAACAGGCCCTTTTTGAAAATACCAGTAAATTCATTCTGGCAATTTTCCGGAAAGAGAAGTTGTAACATTACCGGTAATTTGCCAGAATGCTGCGCTGTGTAAACGCAGAAGGAAGATTGCCGGAAAGAGCACGTTCATGTCTAGATGACGTGAGACATCTACTTTAGCCAATCAGAACATTCAGACACATTCACATGCGCGCGGTTTATGAAAATAAAAGCCTTTAAAAAATTTTCCAGACACATTTAGCTGCTAGGGCGACGCGGTGGCGCAGTAGGTAGGGCTGTTGCCTTACAGCAGAAGGTCGCTGGTTCGAGCCTCGGTTGGGTCAATTGGCGTTTCTGTGTGGAGTTTGCATGTTCTCCCCGCGTTCGCGTAGGTTTCCTCCGGGTGCTCCAGTTTCCCCCACAGTCCACAGACATGCGGTACAGGTGAGAGATATGATAGATCAGTTTATTTATGTCTACCTGGATGACATACTGATATTTTCTCATTCTCTCCAGGAACATGTTCAGCACGTCAGACGAGTGCTTCAGAGGCTGTTAGAGAATGGTCTTTATGTCAAGGCGGAGAAATGCGTTT
Source organism: Danio kyathit (assembly GCA_903798195.1). Classification (NCBI taxonomy): domain Eukaryota; kingdom Metazoa; phylum Chordata; class Actinopteri; order Cypriniformes; family Danionidae; genus Danio; species Danio kyathit. Next base: position 21,306,208 of record LR812543.1, on the reverse strand, counting down.
TTCATGCACAGTCTGTTCCTTTTCTAGGGCATATTGTGTCAGTCGAGGGGATGCGCATGGATCCAGTGAAGATTCAGGCTGTGGTAGATTGGGCAACTCCAGATTCCCGTAAGGCCCTACAGAGGTTTCTGGGTTTTGCCAATTTTTACCAGCGTTTTATTCACAATTTCGGCCAGCTCGCCGCACCTCTGACCGCCTTGACCTCTTCCAAAACGCCGTTCAGGTGGTTAAGCGACCGAAGCCGCGTTTTCGAAACTAAAAGGCTGCTTCGTTTCAGCCCTCATCCTTATAGCCCCTGATCCCTCCCGGCAGTTTGTGGTGGAGGTCGATGCGTGGGGGTCGGAGCCATCCTGTCCCAGCGCTCCTCCTCGGATGGCAAGGTCCACCCGTGCGCATTTTACTCCCATCAATTATCACCAGCAGAGAGAAATTATGATATTGGTAATCGTGAGTTGTTGGCAGTCAAGCTCGCTTTGGAGGAGTGGCGTCACTGGCTAGGAGGGTCGGGGGTCCCTTTTATTGTTTAAACCGATCACAAGAATTTGGAATACATCAGAACCGCTAAAAGATTAAACTCTAAGCAGGCTCGGTGGGCATTATTTTTCGGTCGGTTTAATTTTACCATCTCTTATCGTCCAGGTTCTAAGAACATCAAACCTGACGCATTTTCCCGTCTTTTTGATTTTTCGGACCGCACATCGTCACCCGACCCCATTGTCCCACAGAAGATTTTTGTTTCCAGCATGACATGGGAGATCGAGTCGAAGGTTCGCGCAGCCTCGGAAGGGGTAACGCCCCCGATCGGATGCCTGCCGGGTCGGTTATTCGTGCCAGAGGAACTTCGGTCTGACATTCCTCCAAGGTAGCTTGTCATCCAGGGGTGAGTCGCACACTTTTTTCTGTAAAACAACGATTCTGGTGGCCAGTTATGGCTCGTGATGTGCGTGATTTTGTCCTGGCTTGTTCTGTTTGTGCAGTTTCTAAGACTCTTTAGACTTTCTAAGAAAATGAATGAATGAATTTAGCTGCTAGATGTTAGTCAGATAATGTTTCTATGTTCCTTCTTAATGCCAACTGTATAAATAATTACCGATAAAATGCTTATGATAAAGCGTTGTTTGTTTATGTTCACTGCTTCAGTTCACTAGGCATGGGCCGGTATTAGATTCTGACAGTATGATAACCTTGGATAAAAATATCATGGTTTTACGGTATTTTAAAAACTGCTTTAAAATATATTCTTTTTAAATGTTTGGGTAAAAAACAAAAACTTGTTTCCACTTTGAACACAATACATTTTATTTTGAGAAACACTTAAAATATTTTGGAAGTATACAGTAAACATGTCAGGCTGAAAAATTTAAATGAATCATTGACTTCTGCTGTCTTCAATTGTTTTAAAAACAGTGATTTTTTTACGATTTAAAAATGCATTGTTGGATGTGTTTTCTGCTAGAGATACTGTTGTCATAAAAAACTAAAAAAAAAAAAAAACATAGATAAAAAAATCTTACACATACCTTAGGAATGGTATAGCAGAAAATTTTGACTGTTTTAAAACCTTGACTTTTCTAAACTGTGGTATACCTTAAAAACAGTTATCGTCTCATGCCTACAGCACACACACATATATTATGAACATCTCGATATGTGAAAGTGTTCCTCTATATGTTTTCATATAAGTTGTTTACAATACTTATTCTTCCACATCATTTGTAATGTAGTAAAGATTGTAAACATTTAGCTGCAGTTCGTGTTTCTGCCTTTGGATGTCTCACAAAGCAGCTGCATAAATGATAAAGCTTTCAATAAAAGTGAAATCGCCGGACCCCTTCTATGTTTACAAATACAAGCGCTGCCGTTTATAGGTCATTTCTGGTTAATGATGTCTGAATTTACCGGTATTTTGGAATGAAAGTGTAAATGGTCTTTTCCGGAAAAATTCCGGAACGTCCATGCCTGTGTGAACACCTTTTTTATGAATTTACCGGATGAAATTTTCCGGTTATTTACCGATATCACTGTGTATAAGGGGCTATTGGCAAACCAATACAACATGGAGAAAAAACACTTTTTTTTCATTTGAAAGCAGTGGCGCAGTTACGGGTAAATCCATTTAATGATTAAAAATGTTAATAGTTTTAGTTTATTATAATATAATAATAATATGAAAAATATTAAACATCTTATTACATTGTTATTTTGTATATTTAATTTTTAAGAAGATTGGGGTATATGCACACTGACTTTAATTTTCGGCCAGCCAGCCTAAGCGCTTCAGGTAAACTTATTTCTTTAAAAATCAGTCATCTTCCCCGCCTGATAGATACGATATAAAGTGGGTTTCCGACCGGACGAGAAGCACTGCATTAAATTCCCTTTTTTTTGCGCCATGTCTATAAAATATGACATTTATTTTACCCCAGTAATTTCAATGGAGTTTCTGCACTTGCCTGCTGATCCTGACGGTGCTAGCGGTTACACAGTCTTTCATCTCGTTTTATGCTTGAACAACTAAATGGATGCTTAACTCTATTTAACTGAATGTATTTTTATTACATTACAACATCTGTGCTATAAAAGGAACCTTATGAAATGGAAAACAGTCACATTAAGCTTTTAACGGAAGTTTATCATTGGCTGAAAAACATAGCTTTGCATAGAACCCATTCAAGCATCAATTAACAGTCCGTGTCCTAGTTTTCTCTTTTCCTATTGGTGCATTCGCTTGTCAAAATGATGATTCGTCCGCTTCTGTTGGTCCCGCCCACAATGTTAATTTACAAGGAAAGCTTGGATATCTGTCTGTGGAACGATATAATTCAGTCGATTTTTTCGAGAGGATTAACATTAAATTCCAGTTGAAAGTAATTTGTAGTGATGAATCAGGACCGTCTACAACTGAAACCAGAACACCAGCGGCTACAGGTGATGTATTTACAAGATGGAAATATCTGAGGTGAGCCGCGCATATTAGCAAAGGTAGGCCACAATGTTCATCTTAAGCTAAAAGCAATATCTATGAGCTAAAAGAAGCTCCATTTGTAGAAAATAAAGCTAAATAAAATGTGTGGTGAGCATAAAACATGTATTAGAGTCTACACTCTGCTGGATGCGAACTTTACTGTTTGATTATGAAAAAACGAATTAACTTTCGTCATAACTGAAATCACACAGGTAACGTTACGATAACTCGTTGACTTTTGGAAATAGGTTATGCGCTGTATCTTCGCTAGACATTGTATCTTCGCTAGACATTAATGTTTCATGCAAAAAAAAATATTTTCAGTGCGGTGTTACGGTGCTCAGGCTGACGCACAGAGATTAAATCGACCACTGTAACGTGGTTTGTCACTTGTATGTGTGTTCTGTGACTAACTTAAATAAATAATTGTGTGCTTCGGCGTCAACAATAATAAATAGTGTTTATTGTGTGCCAGGCTACTGTGAAGAATAGATTTCGTCATCATATTGTAGTCAAAACACCACAACAGAATTGATTAAAATTCAAGTCGGCATGAGATTAAAATTTACTCTTCTGATTTTATATCTAAGTAGTTTGCTGCATGTTATGAACGATGTATCTGTGCACTTGATTATTATTATTAGTTAAAATGTATTTTGCCCTCATAATTTTTCATTCAAATACCATAACATGCCACCCCTCGAAAATTTAGGGTGCTATCAGTTACATCTTTACACCAATATGTGGCGACAAGCAACCATAAAATATATTCCACTGGATAATTATTTTAAAATGATTCATTTGTAAATGAAACCTTAAGTATTTTTGTGAGTTGTTGAATCATTATTATTGTTTTTAAATAATCATTTAAACTGTATATTAATACAATATACATTTGAAATCAGCAACAGTAGCAAGGGTTAATAAAAGCCTGTAAACACTCCTGATTTGGGGTGTTTATTTAAATGGCAAATATTTTGGCATATTTTCATGTTAATATATCTTATGCTCATTTCTTTCATAAATCTATTTTAGACTAATGGTACAAAAAATAGTTCCTCTCAAGACCTACAGGGCACAAATGTCCCCACTGCAGTCCATTAGCACTACAATATTTCATCCAAGTGCCATTTACTGTAAACAGAAAGCCATTCATTCTTTGTTAACAGGCTTCCATTTTGTTGGAAAGGCTTCAAAATTGAAACTGTTTTATATAAAAAATATTAAATTTGTAGTAGCTTTATTTAAAAAAAGAAGTTTGGCCAAATTATCCATTTTCTCAAATTTTCTGCTTTTAATCAACAGTCCAAATGAATCTTTCAAAAAAATTGCATAAATAAAACGCGGTAATACCATAGTAATAAACATGGCAACGTTTAAAAATGTATAAAAACTGTTCTCCCCGTCGGGGAATCGAACCCCGGTCTCCCGCGTGACAGGCGGGGATACTCACCACTATACTAACGAGGAGTGAGAATAGGGTATTTTCAGCCCTCTGAATACTGTAACTGTACATTCCAAGGCTAAATGCTCGAAAATTTTGAAATAATTACAAAAAATAAATCTTTTTTTGCTCCAGATGTATAATAAAAAAAACCTGTAAATATATATATATACACCATTATGTACAAAAAATTACACAAGTTCTTATTTTGACGGCCGTGGGTTTTTTTTTTTAGCAAAAGTAATACAACAGCGCCCTCTATCGGGGGTTCTTCATGGTCATTTAAGCACCAGCATTAAATAGTTATCATTCATTCATTTTCTTTTCGGGTTAGTCCCTTTATTAATCAGGGGTTGCCACAGCGGAATGATCCGCCCACTTATGTTTTACGCAGCGAATGCCCTTCCAGTTGCAACCCATCTCTGGAAAACACCCACACACACGCATGCACACACATACACTACGGCCAATTTTAGTATATTAAATTCACCTACAGCGCATGTCTTTGGACTGTGGGGGAAACCGGAGCACCCACGCGAACACAGAGAGAACATGCAAACTCCACACAGAAATGCAAACTGACACAGCCAGGGCTCGAACCAGCGGCGTTCTTGCTGTGAGGCGATCGGGCTACCCACTGCACCACCGTGAGTTTTTATTTTCAATCAACCTTTATTTATATAGCACTTTACTACAACCAAGGTTGACCAAAGTGCTTTGCACAAGTAAAAACAAATTATACAGCACAACTAAACAGCAGACAATACAAGAAAATACAATAAATAAAATACAACAAACATTAAAACATAGAGAAGTGTCAGTGCCATGCATTAAAAGACAATTTAAACAAGTGGGTCTTAAGCTTCGCTTAAACAAGGGGCAGGTCAGTGATTGTACGAAGCTCAGTAGGAAGAGTTTTCTAAAGTTTAGGACCGGTCACTGCATAAGAGCGATCACCCCACTGCTTGTATCTTGACCGTGGGACTTCAAGCTGAAGTTGGCCAGCAGATTGCAAAGCTCTGCTGGGTTTGTGAATGTGCAAAATTTTGCACAAATAAGGAGCAAGGCCACTGACAGCATTAAAAACAAACATGAAAATTTTTTAATCGATTCTAAACTTAACAGGAAGTCAGTGAAGGGAGTAGACAATAGGTTTAATGTGTTCACTTTTCTGACTGTTAGTTAACATGCGAGCAGCAGCAGGATTTTGCACAAGTTGCAAACGATGAAGAGACGCTTGGTTAACTCCAACATAAGGCGCATTACAGTCGTCCAACCCCGGTTATTTACTTTCCATCCAGTGGTTCCAAACCTTTAGGAGTGCCTTTTTCTCTTGAGCACAAAACAAGGTATTTTGAAAAATGTTAGAACCCTGTAACTATTGACTTCCTGGAAAACAAATACTATGAAAGTCTTTTTTTTTTTTTATTCAAATTTTTTTATTTTCTTCAATAATTTAACAGTACCATTAGTTTACACATTTTACATTCTTTTAAAATCCCCCTTCCCTCCCCACAGCGTCAGTTACAGTAATTAAATATGCTATCATATGAAAGTCAATGGTTACAGGTTTCCAATATTTATTGAAATAGTTTCAACATGCAAAATCTGTATTGACATGTTTTCGGTTCATTTAAGCAGTCAGAATGTTTTGTATTTTTTCTTTAGCTGAAACCATATTGAATCTTATTAACACCAACATTTTAAATATCATCATCTTTTCACCATGGTATAACTGTATTTAGGTGACACAGTGGTTCAGTGGTTAGCACTGTCACCTTACAGCAAAAAGGTCGCTGGTTTGAGTCCTGACCGGGTCAGTTGGCATTTCTGCATGGAGTTTGCATGTACCCCACATGTTAGCTGTGCGAACTATTGGAATGAATGCAAACTTATGAAACCTACATTTTATATTTCTGTCACTCACAAGAACAAAAATAGTTCTCTGAAGTTTTCAAAATACATTTTTTTCCTTACTTAAATATTAATTTTCAGATATATGAAAATATGTTATGGGGAAAAGGCTAAACATACTTTATTGCTTGACAGAGATTTTACAAGGCGTATTTGATATTTAAACATGCTCCATACATATCATACATACATATTTACACATGCTCCCACAGCACTTACACTTCCAAAAAAGCACTAGTAAAAAAAAAAACTTTTACTAAAAACTGCATTTTTAATAAGATTTTTCATTCTCTCTTTGGCCCAAATTGACATCAAGTTGTTGTGTCGTGGGGAGTAAAAACCGCATAATTCAAAGAGTATTGATCATGGTCCACTTTATTTTAGCTTTTTTTCATTTTACAGAGAAATGGCTTGCATTTACATAAGGCCATATGTAAAACATGATGTACTGAACAACAAATAGACTGACTGTATGGGAATGCAGAGGATAAATCAAATATCCTAAATGCAATTTATGTGAAAGATAAAACCGTAATACAAAAAAACAATACTCATTTACAGTACGTCATGAGAAGATTTTTTTATAGATTAAAAGCTCCTAATAATAAACATCCAGGGCTTGGTGCACGGTTCTGTACAAATAGTTTAGGGTGACGCTTATTTCGTAACAGAGCCCACAAGTGTGTATCGACTCAAAGCGCCTGAACATAAAGCACTTCACGTAGCATAAAAATAAAGCACACTGAAGTCCCTCATGTCTGTAGTAGTTGGAATATATTAAAATCTGAACAAAGCGTCTACTATAGGTTCAGCCGAGATCTCCAGTCTGTTGTGTAGCATCTTTTCGGACCCTCCTTGTAACCGTTTACATCAGTTTCCTGTCTGGATGCTCAGATCGGCCCGTTCTCTGATGCCTCACTTCCAGGTGTTTGCTCTGGACTCGGTCAAAATGCTGGAGAAGTTCGCTGTAGTCGATGTGCGGCTGGGCTAAATGTTTGTCTTTGACGGCCACCTTTTGGTCTTCTCTGAAAAAATGAAAGAAATTTTTGATCATTTTGCAAATGTCAAATGGTTTGCTCTGTAGGGTGACGATGGCGACTGCTGTAGTTATTCCAGTTGCGTTATTTTTTGGTATTTATCTTCAGGAAATCACAGAAGGCAACGATATCATGTTATCATAACGATATAAGGTGGCAATAAACTCGTAACTGTACTGTGCATTTACACCGTGGCCTTATTCATCTACGTAAACAAAAGAAAACAACATTAACGTTATACCAGACACTGTAAAAAGGTCATTCCCAGCCACTAGACAGGCACTTGGTGAATAGCGGTGAAGAATGGTGAACTAATGACTATCATGGTCACTCACAGTCATTTCTGTTGACCACGTAAACACAGCGATCAAATGTTAGCAGAAAATTGATGTTTTTAAGATTTCAGTACAGAACTCGATACTTTTGACAACCCTAGAACAAATTAACTTCCATAGTAATTTCTTTCCTACTATGGAAGTCGATGGGTGCCAGCAACCAGCATTCTTAAAATACTTTCATTATGAGAAACTCATAAAGGTTTAAAACCAATTGAGGAAGAGTAATTGATGAGCTAATTAAAGTGTTTGGGCAATCCATCCCTATAAAAACCTAACTCAGTCCTGGAGTGCTGGGGTTCTGCAGAGTTCAGCTCCAACTTGCCTCAACACGCCTACCTGGAAGCTTCTAGTTCACTGGTTTTCAATCCTGTTCTTGGAGAGCTACCTTCCTGCAGAGTTCAGCTGCAAACTTGATCAAACACATCTGTCTTTAAGTACCAAGTGCTTCTTCAGATTCTACTTAGGCCCCGTTTACACTAATATGTTTTAGTTTTAAAACTGCGTTTTAGAATGAAAACAATCCAAGTCCACACTGATGTTTCATCTACCATTTTTAAAAAGATCTCCGTCCACACTATACCACTGAAAACGCACATGACCACACACACACTCTGTCATGCACAGCAGAGTATGCGCATGTCTAAGGGTGCTTTCACACTTGGTTCAATTGCCTGGACCGTACCCAAGTTCGATTGTCCCCCCTTGCCACCTTCTCGGTTGGTTTGTGTTCACACTGTCTTTTTTCCTTCTGAACCCCGGTACGCTTGCGTCATAGAGCTGCTGTTTTGTTTACTGCTGTTGCTAGGTGACGGTCACGAAAGCAAAGCGCCAAAATGGAGACTTCCGCACATCGCGGTCGATTTGCTTTTACTGAATCTTTTAGTTTTGGACATACAGAAAGCGACTCGCGTCTATCTGCTGCAAAAATATTATAAACATTCAGAACATCACACAGTAACTGCAGAAGCTGTTTCTGGAGGAGACAAGCAGACATCACTGTGCTTTGCTCAGTCCCGCTTGTCACCAAGGTACAATACGTGGCGCACACACACGAATGAACGTTATGAAAACGATAGTTTGTTGTACAGTTGCCGGTTCACTTCCGCTATTTGGTACGATTGCATTCATACTAGAAGTGAACCGTACCAGAGTTCGCATGAACCGTACCCCAGACCACCTCTTTCAGGCGGACTCGGGTATGGTTCACGGGTGCGCACCCGAGTTCAGAAGACACGTTCACACTAGCTAAACGTACCGTACTATGACGTCAAACGAACCCGGGTGCAGACCAAAAGTGCTAGTGTGAAAGCACCCTGAGTTCCAGGCAGTCAGTGGATGCTCTGCGGGCACCTCCCCAGGTGGGAGCAGCGCAAGTCGGACAGTTCATCAAGGATATACCGCTGGATCTCATCTCACGTTGTTAAACGTGATATTTGATTCATCTTGTATCCATCTAACGACTCTTTGGTCTTTTGAATCTATTACTTGTTCTCAGGTAACGCGTTTTGGCTGAGCACAAAGATAAGATACTATATTAATTTATGTAACCACGTACACTGATTCTGCACATTTGACTGATTGCTTGCCTTTTTTTTTCCTATATTGTATAAACTATTTCTATTTTACTACTTAACTATTATTAAAACTGATATTTAACAAAATGTTTCATATTTTTCAATGAAAATGAAAGGAGGCAGTAATGTTATAGGCTCTGTTTTGTTATAAATATGCATACAGTGAAGATGACGCTCATATAAATATGCAGCTACACGACACCTTGACATTTTTGGCATCTTTTAAGTTCTTAATATCAAAATGAAAATAGGCAGTTCCTCATATCATGTTTTCATTTCATTGTTAAGATAGTAAAACAACGTAGCCAGGGTGATGTGAATGATGTTAAAAAGTAGCCTACACTGTTCCCTTTGAAGATTTACCCGACGGGTCTTCGGGAGTTTCCATATAAATTACAAGGAGAGGTTTGTGCACTTTGTGTACTTAATATTGAGAAAAAACCCCAATCAGATAGGTGAATGTCTGCAGCTACGCCTCCATTTTATGATGTCTCCATTTTCCCCATGCACACTGACACACAGCAGCAGTGTTTTAAAACCAAAACAGCCTCTTCAGCATTTTCAAAATGCTTCGTTTTTGGGGCTTGAAAACTCTGGGGTAATGTGGACGGAAGGCGTAACTGTAGCAAAACTTATGCGTTTAAAAACTAAAATGTATTAGTGTAAACGGGACCTTAGTTGGTTTAGATGTTTTTGATCAGGGTTGGAGCTGAACTCTGCAGGAAGTTCTATCCAGGAACAGGATTGGCCACCCCTGTTCTAGTATGACTAGTAAAAGCTTGATCAGCTGGTTCAGGTGTGACTAATTTGGGTTGGAGCTAAACGCCGGCCATCCAGGGTATCCTTGTTTTAAAGTAAATTCTATAAACATAATTGAATATTAGGAATATGAGATATTATGTGGGTATGTGTGGTTATTGTGAACTGTACTGGGTCTGTATAAGTGGAATATCAATATTGTATGTGTTACAATCCAGGAGGTTGTTATCGCAGAATAAAGCCTGAGTCTTATCGGCAGCCTGACTCAGAGCGGAACTGCACCATGCACAGTTCTTCTTCTCATGATCTCATCTCATATAACTTTGCCATGTTTTGGTTTCATTTGTCAGTTTATGCCTTCAACTTTGTAGTGATGAAATTTACAGACTGAATCTTTAATAATGTCGACAGGTGTACTTACACAGTCCGCATGAGCTCAGGGTTTGGCACGCAGCTGAGGCGATGTGAGAGCAGCTGAAACGCCTGACTTTGAGGAAGCAGCATCAGCAGGCCGTACAGAGCCTTGATGAGGTACGGGTTATGCTCAACATCCAGCAGCTGCAGGCGAAGGTCTGCCAAGAGAACCAATGTTAGTGTGGAGGGCTGGAAACCAGAATTATTGATGTGGTGGGGGAATGCAGCTCACAGGTGAAGATGGGGCTCTCGATTAGCTGGACCAGTTTATCCACCTCCATGAGGAAGTCCACAGTCACCTCTAGATCTCCACTGGTCAGATTAAGTCAAGGTTTGTGTTTTTCTAAGAACAAATAGATATATCTATACAGGTAAGTAGGTAGGTAGGTAGGTACGGTGGGTAGGTAGGTAGGTAGGTAGGTACGTAGATAGAAAAGGAAAGTAATGTGATTGGAAAAGTAATGTGATTGGCTGCTGTACTTTGTGAAGCATAGATGCTGACATATTTTGTGAATGAACCTTGCAGCACATTTGTGACAAACTTCATAGCATGTGTACACATCATCCCCAGTGAATGTTTGCATTGAAGAGATACCTGATAACCAAGATGAACCGTGAAAAATGGCCAACTTGAGTAGGATTTTGAGCAGCTTTATAGCGTGCACTATCATAACGGTAAAATAAGCATCTGAGCAAGTCTTTGGCAGTATAATAGGGCTTAATGCTATAGCCTTTGTCTTTCGTGCGTTACGCTGTTATGAAATAACTTCACATGAACCTGTGTGTTGACGATGTATGCATTGCTTCTACCCTAAAATATCTGTTATTTTTACATTCATACTAGAACTCGAAGTGATCAATATGTTGACTATTTATTTAGCAGTAAAATTAGCTGTGTGCTAATGTTGCATTATTTTTATATTGTTTTTTATATTTTAAATGTCGACTTCTAAAAATTTAAAGTCGTTCAAACCCCTAGTGTGTGCACATGACAACACCATTGTTTCCCGTTTGCCCGTTTCTTCATAACTGGCTAAGTGAAAGCCCAGTATTTATTTATTTATTGTTATTCAATAAAGTAAATATCAGAAAAAATTAATCCCGATAACAGAAATATCTGATCATCATCCAGATGTCTGATTTCATTACACTTGCATTACCAAGGCAAACACTAGCGCATTTGTATTACATTCTACAGAGCTTCGTCATCAGCACCACTGTGGAAAATGAAACCGTAGCTTGGATCGCCACAGAGTGAAATGGTCAAGCAAAGAGAATCGTTCACCCTGATTGTGAAAATTGGCTATATACACTTTTAAAACCTTAAAACATTTTAATTGGATTGAGGTCAAGGATACAATTTCTGGATGAGGTCGTAGGCATGCCGGTAGTTCTGGGTGAGGAAGCAGAGGGACACAGTGGCCACTGGATTGTGACACCAAGAGCGATAGAGACAACAGAAGAGAGCACAGCTTTCCTGATGAGTGAAAAGTAGAAACGAGGAACAATGATCAGCAAGGACTCCAATGCGTTCCCCTAACTGATTTACAAGAAGAAACTATCTGAATGGATTCCATTCATTCTCAGTCTGTTGCATGTTAGCGTTCACACTTATTAAATCAAACCTACCAAGTTGCCAGTCCTCAAAGCGTGTGTTACCTGTGTGCGCAAGTCCTTGAGCTGGTTCCGCAACTGGAAGAGTTCAGCTGAAGTAAGCAGAATACTGTTCAGCGTCTGCACCATCGTGGAGGCAAACTTCAGATCCTCTTCCTTGAGTAAAATATCTGCCATAGAGTGAAATATATTCTCGGCGTGCAGGAGGAGACAGAGCTGCCTGTTGGGAAGCAAATCAAACTTGCTCAAAAATGCAACTTATTTTAGCTGTATAAAAACAGTCTGTTGTATTGGCTTGATATTGTAAACTGGTGTTGCTCATGCTATTATATTACAAGTAGTGACACTTTATTCTCTGTCATTTACCTTTAGTATCACGCATTTGCAAAAATATCTTACTTTCATAATACAAAACATGTTGGAATGAAGTTCATGTTCTGGGACCTGTGCTGGTTTATGCTCATCTTTGAAAAATATAACTCTAAACCACCAGTAGATCATTCATTCAAACGATTCATTCATTGAATTAATAATCGCTCAAAACAGCTGATTTATTTAAAAACAATGCGAGTGACCAACTTGAAAAATGAATCATTAAACTATTGACTCATATGATTCAATCAAAAACAGATTAATTATGTAAGGAAACATCAAGACAAAAAGATGTCTGGTTTGTTTGGAATTAATTTCAGCGGCAAAACAGAAAACAACACATTGCATCTAAAACAGAACTTACTAAAGTATCTCATTTGTTGAACTTGTATAAAATCAATATTATACATTTCAACAAAAACAACACTCTAGCTTTCTGTAACATTACATCTATTTTGAAAAAGTTGTTTAATTATAGGATGGTTTTTACCTGATAATGAAGGCCCCTCTCATTTCTAGAAGTTTTCTCTCCAAACTGAAACGCTTGAGCAAGTTAATCATGAACTTGTAGAAGTATGAATTCATGCTGGGAGTCGAGGGCGATAAATCTGTCATCTTAGAACCTGTCGAAAAAAAATTACAGTGCGTTTATTTCATTTTGTACAAGTAATTGTCATAACTAGTGAAAAAGTAGATTATTTTCTTTAACTAGTGCTCTAGAGAGGTAACAATTTTATTTTTACTCATTTTTTTATGTTAGTGTGTAAAATGTTTATTTAAACCCCCTTCTTTATACTTGCTGGGGTTGTCTGCAAAACTGATGAAGTTTTATTCATTTATTAATTAGATTTTTTCTTTATTTTTTTTATATTATTTATGGTGTTTCTCTTATTTTTGTTAAGTTTCTTATTTATTTGTGTGTTTTTTGATTACACTATACAATAAAGTACATTAGTTAATGTTAATGTATTTACTAACATAAACTAGTTGTGAACAATACTGTACTTGTTCAGGATTTATTAATCACTTATTAATGACTTACTAATGCATTATTCACATCCAAATTCATGCTTGTTACCATTAGTTTATGCACTTAAAGTTCAAGAAACCCTGGAGAACTTTTTTTATTTTAATTTTAACACATTTGTGTGTGTTGAGCATCAGTAAAGAAAATGTTAGCACCAATCAGATTTAATTGTGGGGAATACTGGATAATTTGGAGCTTTTGTCAGCTAATTTCATCTTCCGGGTGTTTATTGGGCAGGATCAAAATCGGTGACGTAGCGCACATCTGCTAGTAGAGTGATGATGCGTCTGTTTCTCATTATTATTAATGGTAATTCTTATCATATGAGAAGAGCTTGCTGCTTAATTATTAATGAGAGCATGTGCTTTCCAAAGACAAAGCAGACCTGCCAAGCTGTGAGACCCAATGACTGGGTGAGACCGCGTCTGCGCACTGCACTCAGTATTTAGCCGTTCATGAAGGGTCATAATGTTATGTGTTTGTTTCCATGATTCACTGAGTTTGCTTGTCTTTCCCTGCGATACTGTCAGGGCCAATACAGCAAAGCTGTTGGTTTGCAGCAAGCATTTTTGTCGGGAGTGCTGTACTAGAATTGGAGAATGGCAGACTTTGTCTTTTATCAGTTGAGTTTGTTACCATTCAGACACATCGCCTATCCGTGCTGCTGTGTTTGCCTATGTTTAAAATCCTCCGAATTACCAGCAGGGCTAATGGTTAAAATAGACAGGGCAAGAGACCTGCTGCACTGCTATCCACTTTTGTCTGCATTCAGACCCAGGGATTGAGGAGGAGAGAAGGCCTCCTTATTTATTATAGTGTTTCTATAAACACGATTATCTTTATAATCATATAACAAATTGGGGTTATGTGTATATGAAATTACGAATAACATATGTAGCAGGGCGTTAAATTATTTACTGTTTATTTCTTTGCATGTTAACTTTGTAAACTATAAAATCATGGGTCTCCTCATGGTTTGTGTCTCATTTTGTGAGCCGACTGACAACAGTTGTTCGCTCCCCTCTTTTCCTCCTACTCTGCCGGCTACACCCGCTCCTCCCTCAGCTCGCAGCGCTCCACACACATCAGGTAGCATTTTTTGAAAAAATTCTGAGGTAGTCTTGAACCGAAAGAGGGGGGTTTCATGGGCCTTTAACATACCCTAACTAAATTTCATTAACTAACATGCAGAAATGCTGCAATAAATATATTCTTCATTGTTTGTTCATGTTAATAAAACATTGTAACAAGTTACATATTTTTTGTGCTTTAAAATTAAAAACTACAATTAAAAAAAAGTGTTTGACCTTACATTCACAAATGTGCTTTCCTGATATTTAACAGATATAAAGAAGACCAGGAATTGATTACCCACCGACCACCACTGGCTGCCCATCTCTGACCCCACCTGGAATATGCAGCTCGGTTTTACTATCCGAGATATCGCACGACCCAGAAGTGTCCGTCTGACCAGCAGGTGATGATGCAATCTCTGCTAAAACCTCCAAGTCTTTTAAAATCACCTGCAGACATAGAACTTCTTTAATACGCTATAAAAAGTTTGATTAGTTTGACTGTAAATGATGACTCACTTCATCCGACTCATCTGATAGTGTCTTCAATAACATGGGGAACAAACTATCTGTGTGCTTGAACATCTGCCAAGAGAAAAGAGTAGAATGAACCACTCATGTTTTGGCTTAAGCTGAAAGTGTTCACTTAAAATGGTATTTAAAGAAACCTTGCGAGGGGTCTTGATGTATAAATGGTAAAGCCACTTCAACACAGCGATGCGCGTCATCATTCCGGTGGACGAATCGTGTAAATGTCTGTCCAGCACTTGCACAATGCCATCCAGATCCAGAGTAACTGCAGACCTGTCAGAACTAAACATAATAGGCAGTAGACATCTTACAATGGTTTCTGATCTTTTAACAAACTGACACTTAGAAAGTTGTCATCATTTATTTTGAATAGTGTACTACTTTCTTCAATGCACAGTTTGTGGTTATTGAGTATCATTTATCTGAAAGACATAAAATGTTGTTTTTTTTTGTCAGTGGCTATCAAATATTACCTTGCTGGAGTGAAGAAAGAGATGTTACTGAAGCCTACGGACTCCTGAGACTCATTTAGGGAATCTAAAATCAAAAACAGGTATGAATTAAAAGCAGGCCGTGTTTTAATTAGTTTAACAGTGTGTTACATTTTACTCATTTATATATCAGTTCTTAAATAGTAATTGCAATGATAGATTATTTTAAAATATTTTTGATATATTTTATATGAAATATGTAATATCTCCTGTTTAAATGTTCTATGATGGCTAGACTTTCAAGTGTTTTTCGAAATAAGAAGCATACAAAGACTGCATTTATTAAGATTTTTATATTTAAATATAAATTTTAAATAAGTGAACACTTTTGTCATGTATTTTAAAATATAATTAATTCCTGCAATGGCATTATTATTTCTGTCTTTATAGTCAATAACCTACAGAAATCCTTGTAAAATGCCAGTTTGATGCTTATCTTTTGTATTGTTGTCAATGTTTCTGTCAATTTACTGTCACACTTTTGTCACATATCATCATTCTTTTACACAAATGTAAAACTAAACATGTAGAAATGAAAATTAGAGAGCATTATGTAAAAACATGAACGATTAAACGTGTATAAAAATAAAAAATAGCTTATTCAATCTAAGCTGGGTGCAAAAACTCAGATGAGCACCACAAAAGCGTTAGCAGCCGAAAGTATATTGCATCTGTAGTGTTTAGCACTACCATTAAGAAATGTATGGAGAATGGCCCGGGTTCGATTCCCAGCCAATGCATCCATGTCTTTTGGCATGTTCTTCTTTGTATTATCTAATTATGTAACTTATTTACTCTGCAGTTTTTATGTCAGGCTTATTCAATCTAAGCTGGATGCAAAAACTCGGAAGAGCGCCACAAGAGCGTTAGTGGCCGAAAGTATATTGCATCCGTAGTGTTTAGCACTACCATTGAGAATGAATGGAGAATAGTTTAGGGCTAAGCTAAACAGATGTCATCATCATATTCATTCATTCATTCATTCATTCATTCATTTTCTTTTCAGCTTAGTCACTTTATTAATCAGGGGTTGCCACAACAACTTACCCAGCATATGTTTTACGCAGCGGATGCCCTTCCAGCTGCAACCCATCACAGGGAAACATCATCATATTACTATGACTAATAATAATAGTCTCTTCATACACTTTTAAAAAAAAATCAATACAACTAGTTTAACTTTAATTTAATTAACATTAACTTAATTATTTACACCTTAATTTTAGTTCACATTATTTACTACACCTTCATCTGAACCTTGCCGTTTCATTCATAAAGTGCAACTTCAACTAAAAGATCTTGTACTTTTTACTGCTTACATGTAAATGGACAGTATATTTTGAATTCTACATTTAAATGATATAATTTGCAACAAAAACTAATATCAAATTAGCAGTTTCCAATATTTTTATTACTCAAATACTATCTATTCATTTGAGGATATGATCCCTGTATTTTGTGCAACATTCCAAATAGATAAAGTAAACAAATAAAGTACTTTAGCTGGAATATATTGTGCTTTTTAACTGCTTACATGTAATATATATATATATATATATATATATATATATATATATATATATATATATATATATATACATACACACACACACACAAAAAAACACTTTTTTTACGATATTTTGCTCATACCACAAATATTCATATATCTGACATTTGATGCTAAAACCAGTTGTTCTTAATATTTAGTTCCTTTTGCATTTTAAGTGTTTGAGGAACAGTTCAAAAGTACATTTATTTAGAATAAGCATCTGATAACTAAAACACCTTACTATCACTTTTGTCACATTAAATTAAACCTATGCAAAACCTATAGAAAAATGTCCAATTCAAACTATGGAGTAAAAACTCGGAAGAGCGCCACAAGAGCGTTAGTGGCCGCAATTATATTGCATCCGTAGTGATTTAGCACTACCATTGAGAATGAATGGAGAAGAGTTTAGGGCCGTTTAGCTAAATTGTTATTTAATCTATTCAACTGTTTTAATACTTAATTATTTACACCTCAATTTTTGTTCACATTATTTATTACACATTCATCTGAACCTTGCAGTTTCATTAATTAAGTGCAACTTTAACTGAAAAATCAGTTTAGTTTATCAGTATACTACAAATATTCATATTTCTGACATTTGTTGCTGAAACCAGTTGTGGTTCTTAAAATTTAGTTCCTTGTTAATTATTTGAGGAACCAGTTTGAGCGAACAGCATTTATTTTCAGCATTTATATTCAGCATTTTCTCTTACAATTAAAAAGCACTTACTTTACTTTTGATTCATTGAATAAATTTCTGTTATTTATCACAAAAATGACATCAAACTTTAGTGTAAATAAAGCACATAATTAGAAAATACAAAAAAGAACATGCAAAAAGATGTGGATGCATTGGCCGGGAATCGAACCCGGGCCTCCCGCGTGGCAGGCGAGAATTCTACCACTGAACCACCAATGCGTTCCTGATATTTCACTGCTGCCCCCTGGCTTCCAAAGTGAGGCCATCGTCAAAGCTCACTACCATATATGGTCACTAGGTGGCATATTTTTAAATGTCTCAAAAACCTCAGACATATACTTTCATGAAAAGGCAGGGGGCGACATTAGCCATTTTATCCACTAGGCAGCACATTTCTGTCCCCTGGCCTCAGGGATTTCCTCCTGTTGATAGGCAGGGGGCGACATTGTCTTCTCAGAAATGCATTGGTGGTTCAGTGGTAGAATTCTCGCCTGCCACGCGGGAGGCCCGGGTTCGATTCCCGGCCAATGCAATCTGCTTTTTCTTTCGAAACCTTTCTCTAATTTTTTCTTTTACACATACACGTTTATCTTTTTAATACATGATGAAGTATAATAATGAGAAAAACTTGCCATTCAGATCTCCCTCTTTTTTAGATGGAGCCTCGTCGCTTGGAGGAGAAGATTTAGTCTGTGATTCTTCATCATCTTCATCATCCTCTGGAGTCACAAGCTTCATCAGGCTGTGGTTACACGCACTGGCTGCTTCTTTAGTACCTGAAGTGATTTATTGAGGAAATGGATCTAAATGGTGTCAACAGAACCACATCAACTTACAAAATGTACCAAAAACTGCCAAAGATATAAACATGTGAAGACCCGTTTTTTGCAGAGGGTTGTGATAAAAAATAAAAAAAAACATACACATATATACATACAGTTGAATTCAGAATTATTATCATCCCTGTTGATTTTTTCCCCCAATTTCTGTGTAACAGAGAGATTTTCCCAACACATTTCTAATCATAATAGTTTTAATAACTCATCTCTAATAACATGATGTCATGATGACAGGAAATAATATTTTACTAGATATTTTTCAAGACACTTCTATACAGCTTAAAGTGACATTTAAAGGCTTAACTAGGTTAATTAGGTTAACTAGACAGGTTGGGGTAATTAGGAAAGATATTGTATAACGATAGTTTGTTCTGTAGACTATCGAAAAATAAATTAGCTTAAAGGGGCTAATAATTTTGTCCTTAAAATGTTTTTTAAAAATTAAAAATTGCTTTTATTCTAGCCAAAATAAAACAAATAAGACTTTCTTTATATTATCAGAAATACTGTGAAAATGTCCTTGCTCTATTAAGCATAATTTGGGAAATATTTAATCAAGAAAACAAAATTCAAAGGGGGGCTAATAATTCTGAATTCAACTGTATGTGTATATATATATATATATATATATATATATATATATATATATATATATATATATATATATATATATATTTTTTTTTTTTTTTTTTTTTTTTTTTTTAATTAATTAAAGAAGTAATGGGTTTAAGGAAATATAAAAAGGGAAAAACAGAAAAAGGACATGATTTTATTGTAATTAATTTCTATTTTATTTTCTAGCAATTTTTATACTGTATTACTATACTGTAAATGAGTCAATAACTATTTATGCACTAATATTTATAACCTAAACTAAAATTTATATATTTTGTTTATTTTTATAGCACATTTTTTTTTCAAAAAACAAACATTTTGTGAACACTTTAAAATAAGGTACCATTAATGTTAACTATATACACTCACTGGCCACTTTATTAGGTGTGGGATAACGCGCCATGTCATAAAGTGCAAAAATCATCTCAGACTGGTTTCCTGAACATGACAATAGCTATGTTCTGATCCAAAAATGCAAATTAACTTTATGGGCAAAACTTGATTATCGCATAAAAGATGTGTGCAATCCTGACCCGCAGTGAACGCGCGGTGGCATTTGAAGGCGTAAGATGCGGAGCACAGACGCTCTTGATTCTGGAGGTCATTAATAATATAATAACACTAATACTGAAACGGTTAAGGCGTTTTAGAATGACCAAAAGAACATTTCAGATGTTTTACAATGTGCTCAGCCTGCTGGTTTGTCCATTCACACACATTTTTATCATCACATGATCTCTTATAACAAAATCACATGACGTTTTTAATGCACATACTGAAATTTGTTTGGTAAAAGTGTTTCCATCGTAGTTTATGCACATCTTTTCTTATCGGATAAAAAGTTTATCCTACTCAGTATTGCGCTGTTTTTTATTCGCATTTTCAAAATTTTTGCACATCATGGCATTTTCGTCAACCGCTTTTTTATGCGCATATCAAAAATGTGCATAAAAATAGGTGGATGGGAACGTAGCTAATGAGTTCACTGTACTCAAATGGCCTCCACAGTCACCAGAGCTCAATCAAATAGAGCACCTTTGGGATGTGGTGGAACGCGAGATTCGCATCATGGATGTACAGCTGACAAATCTGAAGCAACTGCGTGATGCTATCATGTCAATATGAACCAAAATCTCTGTGGAATATTTCCAGTACCTTGTTGAATCTATGCCATAAAGGATTAAGGCAGTTCTGAAGGCAAAAGGTGGTCCAACCAGGTACTAGTAAGATGTACTTTATAAAGTGGCCGGTGAGTGTACACTAACATGAAAAAAAAACACACTTATTACTGTATTTTTTAATCTTTGTTAGCATTAGGTAATGAAAGTGCAGTCATTCGTTGTCAACTTTGGTTTGAATAATACTTAAGTAAATGTTGAAATTAACATTAACCACAATTAATAAATGCTGTACAATTATTGTTCATTATATAGTAAACAACATTAACTAATGAAACCTCATTGTAAAGTGCGACCAAAATCTTTCTCAATTTAAAAGAACAGCTGAAATTAAAAATTGCACATAGTAAACAGGGCTTAACTGATAACACATCAAGTTCTTAAACACACTCTTAAATGCATTATTGAGAGTATATGGCAATGAAGGATACTCTTTTTGCGGTCATCGTAGGACAGGCAAGGCAGCACTGCTGTCAATATGCCCGAAGAATAGGGCAGCACAACTCTCCCAGCAAGCTGAATGAACTCTCTCATCCATGTCATAGACGTCAGCTGGATAAGATCGTTAGCTGCAGAGAGACAAACACAATTGCTGCGTCATAATTCGCATACTATTCGTCCTAAGTAGTATTTGAAAATAGAATTGGTATGTTCCAAACTGTAGTATGTTGAAAAGAGTATGCCAAATGTTCCCAGATGGTCTACTATTTACAGTAAAAATTCGAAGTGTAGAACCCATTCATACTCGAACCGCTAATATTGCCCACAACAAATTGCACATTGGACATGAATTCGACTACAAACTAGAGTAAAATGTCGAGAAAAAAAACTACAAACATAGCATACGCGTGAGACCAACCATCAAATAGAGAGTCTTCGGTAAAGTTGTTTGAATTACTTTTAATTAATATCTAGCACACTGTAAAATTTTAAAATCACTTTTTCATATTTCATCTGCAACAACAATGCAAATTTCTATAAAGATATGTTTGGACATTAACTTCTGAGGAGATTTCTCTGCATGAAAGACTCGTGAATTGCAGATTAACATGCTGCTGAATCTCCAATAAGGTAGGTAATTAAATCCGAAAGAATTGTGGATGATGTGTCGAGATGATTGACAGGGATGTAACTAAGCAACATAACGGTCTGTTGATGAGGAAGTGGTATGTCCCAAAGCTTGCATACTCTAATGTTAAATGCTCAAAACTTCTTCACAAAAAAAAAATACACACTTTTAGGACGTAGTATAAGTATGCGAATTAAGACACAGCATTACACTCACTCATCTAAAAACAGGATTTATACAGATTTAAAGATGTGACTCACTGGACTTTGATTCATCAGACACTTGACAGTGTATGACCAAGATGTTGGCCATTTCGGCGAATTTGACACTGGAAGGATTCTTCTTGATCTCTTTCAGGAATTCCCCCAAAACCAGCTCACACCTATTGAATGACAACATTAAAAAAAATGAGAAAATGAAACAGAGAAAAGAGGAAGAGGGACAAATGGGGTCAGGTAAAGGGGAAGATGAGGAGACGCACATTCGCCTGATCTCTTTACTGCTGTCTCCAAGAATCTGGAAGAGTCCGTCTAGTATTTCTGGCAGATAATCCAGGAGGTTGATGTCAGGAACAGACTCCAACACATGGATCTGCAGCAGAGTCAAAGCATCACAGGAATTCACATGATGTCATGGGAACGATTATCATTGTTGCGACTGTCAAATCGCCAAAATTCCTCTGGTCATCTTTGGAAGACAAAAGATGATATTTCAATGAAACTTGTGAGATTTCTGTGCTTCCACTGATACTCTGTTGACTGAAAAGCACTTTAAAATGGTTTCAGTGTAATTAAGCAATATGACAAAACAAGTCTGATTAAATTAACTAACTTCTACTTACAGTACATACAGTAGACATCCAAAACTGAGAGAACAATGTAAACGTGTCTATTGTTGAATCACAGGTTACCGCATCCTTAAAATATAAATCTGTGAACCACTGTTAAAAAAAAGTTTCCTCAAAACCGTGGCTTGCTTTTCACTGTATTTCACTGTACATAAACCTGAAACTTTTAAATGAACAGAGGTAAAAATAATTCAAAAACAAATCTGTCAAGTTTTAGTACAAAATCTTAATGGAATAGATGCTTTGAATTGACATAACATTGAATAAATTATGATAATGTAAATTATTACGTGAAATTAAACAATAAAAATATTAACATTTTGTCATTATCATCAGCTAAAACTAATTCATTCTGGTACACTAAAAATATTTTTGCTGCTGCTTCAAACTACCTTTTTAAAATGTGCTGAAAAAACACAATTGTTTTTTTTTTTTGAGACAACTCAATTGTTTTAGGTGCAATCCACTTAAAATTTATAAAAACAATTAAGTTAACTTAATTAATTTGTGTTGGGACAACATGAAGGTTTTGTGTGGAACCCAGAATTTTTTACAGTGATTTATACAGTGTAATTAAACTTAAGCTGAAATAAAGTGTTAATATAAAAAAGCTATAATAAAATAAATAAACTGCAGATAATGCATCGAGGCGTCACGGTGGCGCAGTGGGTAGCACGATCGCCTCACAGCAAGGGTATCAGGGCATCCGCTGCGTAAAACCTATGCTGGATAAGTTGGCGGTTTATTCCGCTCTGGCGACTCCTAATTAATAAAGGGACTAGAAAAGAAAATTAATGAGTGAATGAAGGATGTGTTGACAAGTAAATGAATTAAAACAAGCCGAAGTTATAAAAAGTTCTTAAAAGATGAACAAAATAAATATAAATACAAAAATCTTTAAAAAACAAATAAAAATTAAACTGCATTAAAAAAACAAACAACTAGAAAAGTAAAGTTTGTAGACAAACTTTATGGTGGCTAAAGAAAGCCTCGTCTGAAAGTTTAAAGTAGTTTAAATAACTGAAGTAGTTTTAAGAAGTTTGAAACAGTTGGCATAGATAGATAAGTACATATGTGTTAGCATGTTTCTAGTATGGAATGGCACGTTTCTTGTTCTGTGTAGTTGCTAAGGCGTTGATTCATGTGGTTGTTTTATGTTTTATTAAGGACATTATTATTTATGTTTTATGTTATGTGGTGTTTTATGTGGTTGCTAAGATATTGCTAGGTTGTTGCAATGGTGTCCTGAGTGATTGCTAGGCAGTTGCTAACATAAATTAGCGTGGTTCTAAAATAAATTTAGTATAAATTAGCATGTTGCTAGTATGTTTCTAGTATGAATTAGCCTTTTGCTAGTATGATTGGTATGTCGTTAGTATGTTTCTAGTATGGATTAGTATGCTAGTATGAATTGGTATGTTGTTAGTATGTCCAATGTAAAGTCAACGGCAGTTTCTTACAATGGAAGTCTATTGGATAGTTGCTAGGGTGCCGTAAGTGGTTGCTAGGGTGTGGCTAGTAAGTTGAAAAATCATCAGTGATTGGCAGATTAATAGTCTGAGTTAAATGAGCCCAACTGTAAGTCTGTATGACAGTCTGGCGCAAAGTTATAAGGTCAAAGAGTTTGGTCCAATGTTAAGTCAATGGGACTTTTACGAATTTTCTGGGTCAGTTTTCGGAAAACCTCAAGTCGAATCAGTTGGAAAAGATATAGCAGCTTAATTCAGTATAGTTTGGAGTTAGTTTGGTGGTTGTAGTATGAACGGTCTAGGAGGAGATGCGTTCTTAAAGTAGTCTAAGAAGAAGAAGACGGAAGAACAATAATAAGTTTATGTACGTTGGCTTTCTCAAGCCACCACAATTAAAATAGTCTATAAATAAGACTTAAATAACAGAGAAATGTGTATATGTTAACTGCTGTGCACTTTTTAAAATGTCACTATGAAATCAAAAATGACATTTGTTGATTTCCTCATTCACACAGAACGCATTTGTCATTTAAAATGTGAGCCGGAGCATTCAGAAAGGTTTAGGGTGGTTTTAGCACAGCCCAGAGCATGAGGAAATCCAGACACAGCCACTAAGTGCCTGTAACAGAAACTTGCGATGGTTGCCCTGCTTCCGAGTTCTTCTGATTGGTCAACTGCTTTGGAACTGACATGAATCACGTTGAATATGTTGTTTTAACTTGATACAGCATAGAAAAATGTGGCTCTCATGTGCAAAGTGCTTCAGAGTATGTGAAAAGTCAGCCTTATGGCATTGCACATCCATAAAGTGCATGTTTACATTGAAAAACTATGGAAAAGTAAAACATCAGAATGGTAAAATGCATTCTCTGTGAATGAGCCCTTTTATATTTTTTGAAGTATTGTTGTGGTATCTATTATAAATGATGTATTACTATTACTAATGTAAGGTCAGGATAAACCTGATGACCCAATAGTTAATCACAACTGTCCATTCAGTTGCAATGGGCAAAATCAAATCCCAAATCCCCCCATATTTTATTCTTGCTTAAGAAACCATTTACATCAGACCGTGAAGATAAGTCTCTCACAACTTCTAATGTCATACTTTGAATGTTGCAGACTGGTGAAAGTGCTCAACTCACCCAGGAGATAATGAATTGACGAGCATATTGGTTATTGGAGTAAATCCTCTCACGTAACAGGGGGACAAAAGCCACTAGGTCAAACTTGTTGCTCTCCGTTACGATGTCCTTAAAAAAAAACACAAATCAAAGTCAAAATATGCCATTGTCATTTAATACATTCTTGTTTCTAGTCAAACTCACCTTAAGAAGGCGATCCAGGAGCTCAGAGCCACTCTTTACATTGGGATCAGGATCTGCAGCAAGCTATAAAGAGCAGATTGGGTTATATTAAGTTATAATAGGGGTGAATGTGGACCTCTATTGGAATGTATGAAATTTTAATGATCAGTAACACACTAATATTGTTGCCTGCTATTTTTTTTTTTTTTTTGCTTTATGTTTTTCTGCATCATTTAACTATAATTGTCTTAAAAAAGAACAGAAGAAAACATTTTATGTGTTACTTTAGTATGTATGTAATAGTATTAAAAATTTTATTAGCAGCCTTTATTTTATAATTTCATTTTAAATGTTTATTTTCGGTTTATTTAGAAAATTAGTTTTGTTGGATTAATAATTTAGTTTTCTGTGCTGAATTTTTTCATTTTTATTTGTTTTATGTTAATAGTTAGTTAACATTTAATTCAGTTTTGCCTCAATTGATTTATTTAGTTTTTGTAACTTTACATCAACGTAAAAAATTTCACCTAAGCAACATGTTATCAGTTATTCCTTTTATTCTATTTCAATTCAATATTATGTTTTAGTTATTATAATTTAGTTTGTTGCATTTTTAAAGTGTATTATTTTAGAAACTTAAATAGTAAATCAGTAAAAATGCTTCATTTTCAAAACATCATTTATTAAACAGACATGTTTGTTAAATAATTTAGGAATTAATGAAACATTCTTGACCCTTTATCAGGGGAGGAACCATAGAAGGTGAATTCATTGACATTAATTCCAATATAATTTTTAAGTCATAAAAGCTCAAAAGTCTCAAAACCCCAGTAACTCCCATGAAAAGGTTACATGCTGTAAAAATGAGGTAACAAAATAGAAAAATATGCTTACTTATTATTAAGTCATGATAACAAACTGTTCATTTATTGACCTTATTCTTCATGTACAAGTGGGTGCAGCCATTTGGAATCTTTTTAGCTCGAGATTTCCAGTCTCATTCGTTTCCATTGATTTTTAAACGTTAAAAACAGCTCGTTATGCTGCTTGATGTTGCAAACTGATATTTTCTTATGATATTATTCTATTTTTTATGTAAATTAACAAACACACTTGTTTGTAGAGCAAGAACTTTGACCGTTTTGTGCATTTACATATTGAAGTATTTATTTATTTATTTTATTCAAGCATATCTAGCTTGGTGTTCCAATGTGTAACAATGTGGTTCTTCTGCCAATAGCCTCAATGTTGTGATAACGACGATGCTATTCTGCCATTATTATTACAAATAAATATTTAGTAATCATGAAAAACCATGTGTGATTTATTCCTAGTCACGAAGTGTCTTTAGCTTACCTTGCTAAGCCCATCGAACAGCACATTGAAATGGGGCAGCACTGCTCCTCGGGCGACTTTCACTATATTATACAGGGCCTCACAGGCGTAATAGCGCAGACGGCTGTCAGAGTCATTGAAACAAGTAAGAACCGGATCAATGAGCTCCTTCAGGTACAATCCCGAATCCTGAGAAGCACAATAGGTCAAATTATAGACAAGCAAAGATGAAGCCACCAGAATTTGCTTTTCAGGAAGTACCAAAACATCATATTTAGCTCAACTTACTTTTCCCAAGGCGATGGAGCAGGCTGCCAGCCCAATGAGGCCTCCTTTTCTGCTGTGAGGGTGCTGGGATAGGGCAAACTCTGTGGCCAGTATCTGGATAACATGTCTGATCTGAGCAGAGTTGTTCTGAGCTACGAATTCACGCACAAGCCTGGTGAAAGAATGGGAAGATGCAGATGACTGGAATATAATACCATTCTAATAATTCAGTTCACACTGGCTGGACTTTTAGAGCACTTTTATGCAGCAGAAGCTGTATGGACTTGGGGCTATTGATCGTGAGATCATGTGACCGATCAGATGACTGGACGTCTCAAAATAACCAAATACTTAGAGAAACTCTAGAATGGGTCAAAGATGAGACACCACGTTTTGGTGTCTGCATCAAATTGAACTTAAAAGTAATCTTCATGGCATATTAAAAGTCCTGTTAAGTTAGTTTTAAGGATGTTTATTAGCTAGTTTGTTCCAAAACAGTGACAACATTTACATTTAGAAAATATAAAACTGATATAAACATCCAAAGCTTGCTGCTTGTCAATTCTGACCTAAATCAATCAACGATTTTTTCACATCACCTCATACTTCAATCTCTCATCAACTCTTGACCAATCAAATGCTCTCTAGTATCTGTCATGCTCCGCCCCCTTCAAGATTGGCATGGGACGGTATAAGTTTCTGCTGGTATAATAACCCTGGATAAAAATACCACGGTTTCACGGTATTGTGATTACTGCTTTAAAATTAAAGAGGTATTGTGCTTACTGCTCTAAAATAAGATTAAAAAGTTATTTTTAAATGTCTGGGTAAAAAAAAAAAAGTTGTGCGTTCCCTACTGAACACAATTTATTTTATTTTAAGAAACATTTATAATATTTTGGAACAGTAAACATGTCAGGCTAAATAGGTAAAACAAATCATTGACTTCTTTCTTCATTAGTTTTAAAAAAGGTTTCTTTACAACAAATAAAAAATACATTTAAAAAACTTACCTTGGGACTGGTATAATGGAACATTTTAGCAGTGTTAAAACCTTGACTTTTCCAAACCGCGGTAAACCTTGAAACAGGTTATCGTCCCATGCCTACTTCAAGACACTTCTCATTTGCTTTTCATTTGATGTGCTCGAGCTCAACAACTCTTACTGGCAGAGTTGTGATAAAAATAAAACACTATTGGCTGCTTTTTAAAAAGGGGAGGGGCTACACTATGTCCCACCCTGTCCATGTTTCTGTTGAGATTATGTCAAACATCAAACATATGAGGGTGAATGGCATACTGTAAAACAAAAAAATGGCAACAAATTTACTTATTAGTAGGCCCACACGGAATCTGCACATGCAGAAATTCGCAGATTTTTAGCCCATCATAGTCTAATTACTTGTGTAAATGTGTGTAAATTTATATTTATTAATGTTCGAAATTATTTCAGTAATATTATTGACTAACATAAAAATTTTCATATGATTTATTCACGCTAGTTTGTAAAGTCATATTTTCTGTCTTTTAGTAGATATAATATATGAGAGACTTGCTTTGTTACCAAATAAGTGGATCTAATTGCATTTGCATTGAAAACATTTGCATTGTTAAAAAAGGTATTACTTTTTTAATTTAATATATTAAGTTTTTAGGGTGTCACCGTGGCGCAGTGGGTAGCACAATCGCCTCACAGCAAGAAGGTCGCTGGTTTGAGCTTCTGCTGGGTCATTTAGCATTTCAGTGTGGAGTTTGTACGTTCTCCCCGTGTTCGTGTGGGTTTTTCCACACAAACAGTCCAAAGACTTGTGGTACAGGTGAATTGAATAAGCTAAATTGTCCGTAGTGTATGAGTGTGTATAGATGTTTCTCAGTAATGGGTTGCAGCTGGAAGGGCATCCCCTGCGTTAAACGTGCTGGATAAGTTGGCGGTTCATTCTGCTGTGGCGACCCAAGATAAATAAAGGGACGAAGCCAGAAAGAAAATGAATGAATGAATATTAAGTTTTCAGTTATGATCCTCCCAAAATCATCCCACATAAATCCGCAGATTTTTTTTTACAAAATTCTGCTCAGAAATAGCAAAAAATGTCTGCAGATTCTGTTTGTCTCTACTTATTAGTTCCAACGACCTATGAATATATCAGCGTCTTTTACTTATTTGCCCTGTTTGAGAGAACACATTAGTTCAACAAGCCCATGATTCACTAAAATGAGTGTACGGATTAGTTCAGTGTGGCTATAGTTTACTAAAAGCAGAGAGCTAACTGCTAAAATGATTGAATGCTTTTGATCATTGTGGCCATGAATTAACTAAAACGAGTGAACACATTTGTTCAACTTATACAATGAGTGAACAAATAACAAAAATGAGGGAGCAAATTATTGTAACGTGGCTATGATTTAAAGCAGGTTGTAATTTCGTTGCTAGAGCGCGTATATTCGCAAATAGAGGTAAAGTTGGTTTTATATTCGCACATTCGTTCATTTAGAAGTCTCTATATTGTTTACCATGTTACTTTGAATATTCGATCGGAATTAGCATGCAAGTATGACTTCAAAACAACATTAGCACTATCTAATTGACTGTAAACAATGTTGTACTTTGATAATCATTGGCTGCTAATATGATTTCCCTGTTTAGAATTCGCAAAGAATACTTTTCTGAAATTATATTATTAAGGAGAATGTCTGAATATCCGAATATAAAACCAACTTTACCTCTATTATTCGCAACAAACAAACACATAGTTTGATGAAGCTGTGACTGAGTGTGAAATCTAAATTGTGAAAAGAATATGATATGAGCTCTGAGATGCATAAACAGAGGATTTTAATGTTGTCAATTGTTTCTTGTTATAAAAAATACAGACAAGACTTTTTGACTATTTTGTATATAAACTGTTGTTACTCTAGATGACAATCTAGTACGTGTCTTCAGTGTATTATGTTAAAATAAATAATTAAACAATAAAGAAAGAAACATAAACACAAAATAGTAATTTTGAATTAAACAGGAGACTTTATAAAACACACTTATTGTTTTAATCAGTGAAACACACTCTCAGAAGTCCAACATCAACTTAAGACAAAATAACATGCTGATGAAAATGAATATCGTGTGTTCTTATTTATGATCATTTACCCTATGAAAAAACAGATTTTCACTCACTTTTCAATCTCAAGAGCTGCAACCTTCCTCTTCTCGTACAGCTTGTCGTTGAGAGCCCTCACAATATTTGGTGTCAGGGGAGAAAAATCCTTTTCTGTATTCATTTTGACTGAGTATTTCAGAAAACACCCTTAAATGACGCATAGAACAGAGGTGTGTGCTGCTAAAACGAATATCTTAGTGAATGCAGAGGATGACAGCACGGTTAACGTATGACTGAATGAATAAATGAAATCGAGATTTTCCTCATCACGCGCTTATTATAATATAAACAAGACGACGCCCTAAAACGTGTTTCCTCTCAAGCATCACTTATAAAATAACAGGACCTGCTGTCTGCGACATTAGACTGAAACGCAGGATGAGAACAGTTAACGTTACAGACGAAGCAAAATAAAAGCCTGAACAACGATATGAGCTTAACGAGCAGAGGAGATTGTCGGACAAAACGCGACTACGCCGAACACAACATAAACCAGATAGTTATTCCTTCCCGAGTGATGACAGTCGTAAATAACAGTGCTTTTCAATGTAAGTGATGGACCATAGCCGCCATATACCCCGGCTCACATGACTTCCTACAAACATCAGGGCCTGGTGAATCGAGCGCCGATCAATGGATTTGTTTTGATTACGTCATAAGAGTCACATGCTCTCTGGAAATCTTTGACGGGGTTTAACTTCTCAAAGAAAAGATTTGGATCAGACTTTGATACAAATTGCTCCTTATGTCAGAACAACGCTGAAACTCTTCCTCACTTATTTTGGTCATGAAACTATTCCAATTTCGGCAAGATGTTGATTTATATTATCTCAAATATTCACAAAATTTTTAACTTTTAACAATTTTTTTACTTAATTATTTTTGGGGGTTTTATACAAATTTTAACATCTGATTTATAATAAACCTTATTCTTTTTGTAAGCAGATATTATATTCATAAATGTAAACTTTCAAACTGCAAGCCAGTATTTATAGCATTGATACAAGAGATTAAACATTACTTACTTACAATTCCAGATTCACTTAACAAGAAAGTACTCAAAACATATACAATTTGCAAGACCTTTAATGTGTATAAATATAATCTATTAAATCTCTAAATTGCTTTTATCTTCTTATTCCCTCTTCACTTTTTAATTTCTTTTATCTATTATATATATATATATATATATATATATATATATATATATATATATATATATATATATATATATATATATATATAAAATATATTAATAAGAATTCCTTACATTTATATAGCGCTTTACACATTGGGGGGAATCAGAGGAGAGAATGGAGAGGAAGCCAATTATGATATGGGGATGGTTAGGAGGCAGATTTGGCCAGGTTACCCCTACTCTTTTTCTTTTTTTTAATGACCACAGAGAGTCAGGATCTCGGTTTAACGTCATCCGAACGTCTCACTGAGCAGTATAGAGTCCCCATCACTATACTGGGGCGTTAGGACCCACACAGACCGCAGGTTGGGCGCCCCCTGCTGGCCTCACTAACACCACTTCAGGCAGCAACCTAGTTTTCCCATGTGGTCTCCCATCCAGGCAACCCTGCTTAGCTTCAGTGGGTGACCATGTTAGAGTTGCAGAGAGCTAGCTGCCTATATATCTATCCTCAGATCCGATATAACCTATTGATATTTCTTTACTTTTGGTTAGATTTTTGTTGTTTTTCCCTATTGTTTCTTTGTTTTTCATTCTTTATTGGCACCATTGTAAAAAATCTAATGATTATTATTGTAAAGGATATGTACCAAATGTATCTTTCTTTAAATGTTAAAAAAAAAAGAAAAAAATGTTTAACAGAGTTTTATTTATCGAGAAAGATATCTTAGTGTGTTGTTAAAATCTTTTTATTTAGTATTATATGAATAAAATATGTTTATTTATTTGTAAACATTATCCAAATAAATGTAATTTTGGGCAGTGTTTTAGTATTTAGGCCTATCTTTTGACTAACCTTACTCCTATATTTAATAATAAAATACTTTTCTTTTGTAATTTCAGATTTAGTATTTTTGTGCTTTTGAAAATATTGTCCAAATAAATGACATTTTATACCAGTGTTGCTTTATTATTTATATTAATTCATGTATTTAGTAATTATAAAAAAAATGCTTTTAATTTATCATTTTAGATTTAGTAGCCTAAATTTGTGCTTTTGTTTTTTTAAGTGAAATTTTTTATATTTTAAATCTTGTTTTTTTTATATGTTGTTTTGTGCTTTTGTCATTTTTTTCCTTCATTTTCCTTTTTTACATTTTCATTTCTTTGTAGCTTTATTTTTCATCTAGTTTATATTCGATTTATTTAATTGTTTTATGTTTTTCACCTAATAATAATATTTTTTCATATTTACATTTTGTATATATCTATGTATTCTGTATATATTATTATTATTATTGATTCATTAGTCTTTGATATTAGCCAAACTAACGCTTTAATTTGTTTGTCATATTCTTTGTTTACAGATCCAAACAAAGTCTCATTGGTTGTTCAACGCGCTAGTCACTTGTCGGTCAGCAGGTGTCACTTATCAAATTAATTCAGGTGTTTCCTTTCTGACGTATTTAATCGATTTTTACTTTGCTGTAAACCATTTGACACGTAGACTAGATATTATAAGGCTACTAAAAATTTTCTAAAAACACATTTAAAACTTAAACAAAAAAAAAAAAGACTACGCACCGCAAATGGCGCCTTATGTAAAGTCAAAGGTGCGAAATCTATTTATTTTATGACTAGTTAAAGACAGTGTCAGTATTTACGTGTAAGATTTTAATGTCTCCTACAGGTGTTTCTGCTTCATGCAGTGCTTTATGCGGTCTGGAGTATTTCTGGTAAGGAAAATGGCGGAAATAAATCATCTGACTGTGTCAAATCTAGTTAGCCTATTAAAATGCAGAGGATAATTTGTAAATGTGCAGTTGTTTATTCGGAGATCTCTGCTAGGGCAAAGGAGAGTAAACCTTGCTGCTTAAACCAGGTCTGAATTAGTTTAAAACCCCAGCCTGGCGTTAAAGTGAATTTACCGTGATTTTACTACACATAAAATGTTCTAGGCTGAATTTGGGTAATCTGGGACCTTTGGTAATCTGGGAAACCGAAACTTAAATGTGTTTATTTCTGTTCTAACAAAATTTAGTCAACAGGACTTGTATTATAAATTTATCATGGGCTTCGTGTGAGTGAGCATCACAGGGCTTCATTTGGGGTTCCACAGAGGGTGGGCAGGGCACTTGTCAATCAGGAAGCTCTCATTAAAATTGGATGAAAAGGTCAGTGACATAGGATTCTGACTAGATTAATGTTAAGGACATAAACCTGTCATAAATAAGACAATGTTCCCAATTGTTGTTAAATTATGTTTGTGGTCTATTCAAGTAACAAAATAATTCTTTTAAAGTGTTGAAAATGTTTTTTAGATTTTTTTTTTTTTTTACTTTTAAACATTTGTTGTTGTCCCACATTATCAAATAGGCCTACGATGTAAAATATAAATGTAATATAATGTATGTAATGTTTGGGTAATCTGGGACAGTCTTTGAATGGGAGAAATATGCATTTAGAGACTTTATAAGTTTAATGACTACAGAGATGGAACGTACAATGTTCTGTACACAAACTCACACACACATACAAACTTACACTCTCACACTCACTTAAACAAATACACACACAGATACACTAGGGTTGCCGCGATATCATGAATTCATATACCAGCTGAAGTATCATGATACCTAGTAGTATTGCAATACTGTAATTCATAACTCTAATTATAAAGAAAACTGTCAGAAATACTGTTATATGTTATAATAGGTCTATTTGAAGTTAATTCATAATTCCCTTATTATTGAAAAAAGTATTATTTGCACCCCACTTCACCTAAAATGTATTTATTTTTTTGTTTATTTTGTAGATAGCTGACCAAAAAAAAATACATTAAAATAAAGATACAAATTATACAGAATGAAATTTGTTACAAAAAGAGTATTTTTTTCCAACACAATTAGGCTATATGAAGTGGTCAAAAATTGTTTCAATGTTTCCTCTTGCTTTTTTGGGTTTTTCATCTATTGTTTTTTTTTTTCCAGTCTTATCAGGTAATAATCTAAAGTAATTCAAAATTTCACTTTGTGAGTCGTTCTTTTAAGAGATTGTCATGGTTGTTGTAGCTATTAACTCATATTGACAGGAACAGAAATGAACCGATTCAGATGTGCGTTTGAAACGTCAGAAAACCTGCAACCTTAAAGGGCTCCACAGACTATTAAAATAAAATGGTCTATTGTTGCACAAATGTGTGAGCATTTTAGTGACTTTTCCACATGCAACATTATCTATTGTAGATAGACCGTTAATGACGATACTACCGTTTACAAACTACAGCAGCACGGCCAGTATTTTGGAATCATAGTATGACTAAATCGTGCAACCCTAAGACACACACACACACACACACACACACACACACACACACACACACACACACACACACACACACACTCTGATACTTAAACACACACACTCTCACTTTTTAAAAATTGTTCAAATTTGCATGTGTTTGGCATGCATAAATATGGCAAATATATACGTTTTCAGCACAAATAAATGTCCCAGTTTACGAAGTGACCTGTCCCAGATTATCAAATTCAGGCAGATTTTATATATTTTTTGATACAAAAAAACTAATAGATGTGACATGGCTATTCTCGGTATAATATCCACATTGTTTTCTTAGGTGGTTACAAAACATCTTAGGTATTTCAGAAGAGTTTAATATGTTGTTCTAATTAGTTAGACATTGAAATAGAGAGCTGAAGTCAAATTAGCAAAAAGTGTCCCAGATTACCCAAATTCACCCTACATGTTTTTATTATTCTTAAAAAAGATTCAAATCTGCATTGCTAAACTGGGTCTGCATTCACAATAATACATTTAAGATAAAAATAATATGATTTTTAAATGCTAAAAATATTTTAAAATGATGTTCATAAGAGATATTAGTGTGTTCTGGAATATTATATTAGGTAGTAATAGTAAAACAACAATCATTTTAATTTTGAAGATTTAAGCAAAGTTGTAACGTTCCTAAGTTACATACTGTAGAGTGATTTAAGAAACATTCTAAATGGCTAATTCACACCACAGCACACATTTAGCAAATCTGGACCATGGTTAATTACTGTAAGAGTGCTTTCTCACTTGGTTTTATTACCTATTTGAAGCTCTGACGTCAAACAAAACCGAGTGCGCACCATAAGTGCGAGTGTGAAAATCTCAAGCACTGGGTGTTCTTCATGGCATGTCATGTTGTTTTAATTAAACTCCAATTTAAATATGAACATAATATTTATTTTCAAGTCACAGCAATGAACGTTACGTGTGGCAAAGACTTCATTTCCATCCTAGTGGACGAAGAGTACTTCAAATACTACAATGTTGGAGTAGAAGCTGTTCATTTGCCTAACCCCAGCTGCCGTGCCCACAGAAAAGAGATCTCTGGATCAACCTATTTCACCGTGCACACACCAATGGACCAGTACACGGCATGTGGAGGCAAACCTCTGGAGGTAATGTACTGTTTTCATCTCATTTAAACATTGAATTATCAATTCACTTATCACATCCTATAAATCAAATAAGTCATCTACTCTTAACAGAAGAACATAACGCATGTTACATACTCCTTAACTCTGATGGCTGACCCACCTGTGTATGGAAACATTGTGAGAAATCCGGCTCTGCAGATTGTGTACAAATGCGTCTATCCGTACATTCGCAAACTCAGCTTGTCGTTTCCCATCTTCTCCTTCTCCAGGTAAAACACTCATGTTCAGTTAAGCTTGATGAAGGATACATGTTCGATCCATTTGATTTGTTTTTGCAGTGAAAGTTTGTTCAAGGTGGATGAAGTGGACGCCAGGGTGGAAATGAGCTTGTTTAAAGATCAGACATACACTGAGGCTTTCACTAGTGCTCCTACTATTAAGCTCGGGGATCAAATCTACGTCCAGATTCAAGTGATGGAGCCGGAAGACTTCTTCCATCTGAAAGTCAATGATTGTTGGGCGACTACGACTCCTCGAGCTAATGATAAGACAGGCTTAAGGCACACACTATTGGAGAACGGGTGAGTCAGTATTAGTGTCATACTGTATGTATCTGTAAATATACAATCCAGTTGTCTCTTATTAACATCGATATTCAACACACATAGCAAAATGTCTTGTGTGCAGGAATTGGTGCAAAGATAGTTCATTGTCCATCATCAACAGTGTTATGCATGTAGGAGCGCCTAAAGGTATGGTTCATCCAAAAATGAAAATCGATTGCCCACCCTTCCCCCACTTTTTATCTGTAGAATATAAGACAAGAGATCCTGAAGAATGTTGAAATCTAGCAGCTGTTGACATCCATAGTAGGA
This sequence comes from Danio kyathit, assembly GCA_903798195.1. Lineage (NCBI taxonomy): Eukaryota > Metazoa > Chordata > Actinopteri > Cypriniformes > Danionidae > Danio > Danio kyathit. The sequence goes on along the minus strand of LR812543.1, from coordinate 21,269,861 downwards.
ACAAAAAAATAACTATGGAAGTCAATGGCTGCGGCTTTCCAACACTAGTTTCAATACATCATCTTTTGTGTTCAACAGAAGAAAAATCAAGCAGGTTTTGAACGAGTGGAGAATAAAAAAATGATGACAACATTTGTCAAATGACGACATTTGATGGCAACATTTTAGGAAACATCATTTTTGTTCAGAGTTTGGCTATAGATGAAATCAGATGTGAAATTTTCATGGGGAAATATTTTATCATATAGGTAGGCCTACAGTACTTTATATGAAACACCATGGAATTTTTGGCAAATCGTGACTATTTTTTTGACAAATTAGTGACTAAAGGTTGAAGTCTTAATAGCAAAACTTTGCAGAGAACAATTGCTTATTGTTCTTTATCAACAGAGGTCTGGTCAGATTAGCAATGTTTTGGTAAACTTTTGCAGTCAGAAAAGCTCTGTTATCAATATTGTAGTGATGCATGAAACAAATCTCACACAGAAGTCACTTTAAAGCAATGACCTCTAACTCAATTCCTGGAGGGCCGCAGCTCTGCATAGTTTAGCTCCAACCACCTCCAACTCACACCTGCTTAATAGTTTCTAGTGCCTAATTTTTAAATTGCGAGGTCCCGGAACAGATTGGGGCAATGGATCCAGCATGTTACCAGAGGAGGGAGAGGTGATGACCTAATGAGTAATGAGGAGGGGGGGGAGGGGGGTGGTTGTCGCGGATGAAAGTGAAGAGGGTTGGGGAGTCGCAGAAGCAAGTAAAGAATGTGTGAGGAGGGGGGGTCGTAAAATGAGGTGCCAGATCTGGCTTGTTCTGGCACAAATTAAGCCCTGGTCTCTAGTAGTCTCGAACCCCTTGATCAGTTGGATCAGTTGTGTTTGACTAGGGTTGGAGCAAAACTGTGCAGAGCTGCAGCCCTCTAGGAATCGGGTTTGAGACCTATGATTTAAAGGTTTTTAATCTTTTTGGCCCTCACACAAAACCCCAAAATACAAGTTTTTACCTTTTTTGACATTGTTTTTATTGACGGGACAGTAGCTAGTCAGGAAGCAAAGTTAGAGAGAAAAAGGGGAAAGGGAACAGTAAAGGTCCAAGAGCTGGGACTCGAACTTGGGACACCTGAAGCACATTGGTGGTATTTGCAGGCGCACTATCCACTGGACTTGGCTATCGGCGGCAACCAAACTGCATGGAATTCTATTGAAATCCTAGATCTCAAACTCGATTCCTGCAGGGCCGCAACTCTGCAGTTTTGCTCCAACCATAATCAAACACCGCTGATCCAACTAATCAAGGTGTTCAAGACTACTAGAGACTATTAAGCTGGTGTAAGCAGGAGGTGGTTGGAGCTAAACTATGTAAAGATGCAGCCCTGCAGGAACTGAGTTTGAGATTATTGATTTAAATAATATTGCATGTGAAATTTGGCCAAATAATGGTTATATGTTAGAGCATCTTTGCTCAAACGTCTATTTCAAACCTAGTAGTTTTATATTGGTAATTGTTGGGAAGTGTGTGTGTTTAGAGTTAAACAAACTTGAATCCAATGCAAAATCTGCATTGTTAAACAAAATTCCTGAACCAAGTAGCTTTATATTTGAAAATGTGACAAATTCGTTAGTTTAAAGCAGGGGTGTCAAACTCAATTCCTGGAGAGCCACAGCCCTGCACAGTTTAGTTCCAACCCTGCTGCGACACACTTATGCTGCAGTCACACTAGAGTTTGTGCGTGCAAAATTCTGTTGTACGGCGCTGCGAAAAGGGGCGGGGTTAAACAAGATGATTAGACATTAAAAAAAGCGATTGGTCCGTATTTAAATTTCTGTACAGAGAGGTCATGTTTTAATCTTCTATTGGTCTCACACAATCACGTGATGCGATTTCGCAGGTCAGAGTTTCACCGAGCAGCGGACTGCGAAACTTGTCGCACAAGCTTGCGTTTCCGGTTTGAGGCATTTGCATGCGTATGAATGGAAGTCTATGGGGAGAAAAGTCCAGTGTGACCACGGCTTTACCTGTAGATTTCAAACAAGCCTGAAGGACTTAATTAGATTGGTCAGGTGTGTTTAATCAGGGTTGGAGCAGGAATTTCCTTACCATTTACTCACACTTGGTGGTTCTAAACGCTTATGAATTTACTTCTTTTGTTGAACACTAAACAAGAATGTTGGATAAAAGCAGCCATTGACATCTATAATGAACGTCCATAGAAATATACTGCTTTTTCCTCTCATTATATCTTCCTCTGTTCAATAAAAGAAACCAGTTTGAAACAAGTTGGGGGTGAATAAATGATGGCAGAATTTTCATTTTTTGGTGAACTATCCCTTTATGATGCAAAATCAACATTGAGGAAATCTATTGTTTCATGCAAAATTCTCTAAATTTATGTTAACTGACTGGATTTCCCATGATCATTTGTTTAAAAATGCTAAGGGTGACTAAACCATAGTGTAAGTATGATCTGATATTGGATGATCCGTTTTGTCTTTAAGGTGTACAAGCGATATAACAGCTTCATTTGGTAATGGCACACCACATCCTGCAGGAACCAACGGTGAGGGCTCGACTGTCCGTTACTCGTTTGATATGTTTCGGTTTCTGCAAGAGCCCCACAGTTTCTACCTGCACTGCACTGTCCACCTCTGCACACCTGAGGATCAAAAGTCTTGTATTCCTGTAAGCAATTTTAAACCTGTTAGTTTTGGATCGTTTTATGTAATCTGGTTGCTTCCATAGGAAAAAAAGTGTGCGAATTATGTTTTTCTTCTCTTCTCACAACTCTTAAATTCAACTGTTAAACTTAGCAAATCTCAAAATTGCAAGAAATGTAGTCACAAATATGAGATAAACTCTGCATCAATTCTAAGGGGAGAAAATGAACTCCTAATGCATATTCACACAACTTATTTCCCCCTGTCTAAAAGGTCTCAATACCTTTTACAATAAGGTTCGATTAGTTAATATTATGTTAGTTAACTACATTTATTACAGTATTCACCTGTTAACATTATTTATCATTCATTCATTTTCTTTTCGGCTTAGTCCCTTTATTAATCTGGGGTCGCCACAGCGGAATGAACCGCTAACTTATCCAGCATATGTTTTACGCAGCGGATGCCCTTCCAGCTGCAACCCATCTCTGGGAAACATCCATACACACACATTCACACTCATACACTACGGACAATTTAGCCTACCCAATTCACCTGTACCGCATGTCTTTGGACTGTGGGGGAAACCGGAGCACCCGGAGGAAACCCACGCGAACATGCAAACTCCACACAGAAACGCCAACTGACCCAGCCGAGGCTCGAACCGGCGACCTTCTTGCTGTGAGGCGACAGCACTACCTACTGCACCACTGCGTCACCCTAACATTATTTAATGAAAATAAATTTAGTAAATGTTAAACTAACATTAATAAATGCTGTACTCATATTGTTTATCATTGGGTCATAAATACAGTATATTAAACGGGTGGGCTGGTGGGAGAAACGGGCTTCCATAAGCTATCCGCTGTTATAACTGCTCTTGTTTTATTGTACGGTGTCCTTGAGTTGCCAGAAAGGCGCCTTTAAATAAAATGTAGTATTATTATTATTATTATAACCTGACCTGCTTTGTTTTCAGGAATGTAAAACTAAATTCAAAAGAGAAGTTGTTGTGGATGAGCAGGCTCAAGCACTTCTGTCTTATGGACCGATCAATGGAATTTTACCAGACAGACCCATGATAAGTAAGTTTATGGACATTTTCATTCATAAACAACATTGCAATATTTAAACTATTTGCATTTGTCTCCTCTTAGATCTCCTCACGCTGGTCCTTCCATTGGGAGTGATTTGGACTCTGGGCATTTTCCTTCTCGTACTGATCATTATAGCTAAATCTGGAAACAGACGACACATGACAAACAGCTAAATAAAACTCATTTTCACACACAACACATGGTGATTTATATCGGGTACATCAGCTACCATAACCGCTATTAGCCCTGGGTGAACGCTCCATAATAGACCCTTAATGAAAGACATTTTTTCTGCAAAATATGAAGAAAAAAGGTCTATTACTTGCGGTTGCAACATTCTGTTGGTCAGCGCTGGGAATTTGAGTGACCCATATTTCATTTTGTGAGATGATTAAGCCTTTTGCTTTTGCACAAAACTGTGAAAAAAAAGAAAAGGTAACAACTAAATAAAGCACAATTTCACCAAACACATTGTGGTTTATACTGGCTCTGCTACCTCAAACACATACTATTATATTAGCATGTTAGCCCTTGAACACTCCATGATGGAGTCTTCTTTTGATTATTGGCGCCAGTTAACAACCAACTTTAAAGTGTATTACCGCCACCTACCAGACTGGAGTGTGGAACAGCAGATGACATAACCAGGAGAGATTATGTACATCAATGGAGATTATGTATGAAAATTAAATAAAGAAAAAAAATTATGTTCTATGTATCAGACCTGTGTTTTTGACATTAATTATAAGATGTTTAACCATATTCTGGGTTCTTCTAAGAGATTCTTAATATTAATATTCTCTATTAGTTAAAACATTTCTGTTCTTTCTTCCTTATTTTCTACATTCCAATAATACATGTGTTACTGACTAATTCACAGTTTTCACATAAAACTGTTGTCTGATTCAGTCCATTATGTCCTATTCTAAGATGGGTGAGAAGAACCTCTTTCTTTCAGTTTCTGCCCTTTATTCTGCCTTCACTGACTTTTTCTGGGATATTATATAAATGTCAACCCGCAGCATTTAGATCCCAGTATTTTTGCCATTTTCCCATCATTTGTGATTTAATAATACTCTGTTTGCTTAATGGGATATTTAAATCCACAGTTGGTCTTTTTAATGATAATTTGGCCAGCTTGTCAACAGCTTCATTCTCCTTAACTCCTACATGTGGACACCCCAAACCCCCCCTCCCTCCCAAAAAAAAAATTCAAGCTCCTCTTATGTAAACAAAAGATTACTTGATAAATTTCATTAATAATATGCAATCCTTTTTTTGCAAAAAAAAGAGCTGTTAGAGCTGTTAGAATTCCCACAAGTTCTACTGTATACACTGATAACTCTGCTGAAAAAACTCTGCTGAATATATATTGCCATTCCTGTACATACTAGCTGTCTCTGGATTTTTAGAGCCGCCTGTACCATGTTTTCCTCTTCTCCTCTAAACTGCTGTTTGATATAATTTTGTGCTTAAACACCTTTTGCAAGGAATTATGCTTCATTTGTTTTTGAATGTTTAGTTTATTTATGGGGTGGGGTGGGGGTGGAGGGTTACATGATGAAGTCTCATACAGAAGTCACTTTTTCAGACAAGGCAGATTTCTGTTGGTCGGTAGGCCAATTTTGACAGATTCATGAGTGAGATAATAAAATCTTTACGCTCTCATGAACATTGCAGGATATGTGAAATTTTGCTGAAAGTAATACCTAAAGACATACTGCTGAAGTACATATCTATGCTGCTCAACTTTTTGCATTAGCCCTGAGCGAGCTTTCCTTTGTCTGTGAAGCAGCTAAAATTAATTTGAACTATTTCCTGAAAGGAATGTCTTTGTGTGATTTATTCTTCACATTTACAGTACTGAATATGAACAACAGGTGGCAGTGAGATGTAACGATGACAAAATTCAGATTTGCTTAACTGTTTTTGTTCTCTAAATAAACCTATCTCTGCACAATTCCCTTCATCTGTTTATTGTGCATCGTCTTACTTATACAACTATGAATATTATGCATAGTAATATAACAGATAAACAAAGTGGGCAGGGAATCGGGTGCGGCTGCGTGCAGATCAGCATGAGATCCTTTCATGCACATATTTGGTGTCCTGCAAGCTGATCGAGGATCATTTCGAGGACGCCGCCTGGTCCTCGACACTTCCACATGGGTTTAGCCAGGCGGCTCTTTATCAAAACAGATGCAAATATAACCAAGTAGTCTTTTTATTTAGTATTTAACGTTAACTTATATATAGCTGCTGGTCATGCTAATGTTTTAGTTTACAAACGTGCGCGCGCCACTGGAGACCTTTACGAACTGTTTCACGGACACGAGCGAAAACTTGACGGGATTAGAGAAACACGGCGGGTTTGTGGTTTCTAGAGGAATATTGACAATGTTTTGGCAATAAAAAAACACACTTGGTCTCTCAGGTTGCGCTCTCGAAGGTTGTTGGAGAAGGTGTGTTCGTGTGTCGTTTGTGTCCGGGTGTGGAGAGATGTCCGCCCGCAGGAGTCAGTCGCTGAGAGCCGTTTCTGTGATTTTCATCCTGCTGTTTGTCAACATCGCAGAAACATCTGCAGAAGATGAGGATTTCAATGCGGAGGTCAGTCTGTTTGACTGCTGTGTACAAATACTGACGACGTGAAGCAAACTGTGGTGTTTATGTTTATACATGTGGAGTTGTGAAATTCAGTTTGGCAACATTTTTATTTTGGGATCTCGGGATTGGACCAATATGCGTTTTGGTTCAATTCAAGAGGGAAAACATCACACTTAAACTTTTACCTTAGATTAATGTATAATAGCCTGTATTTGACAGACTTTAAGTGATTTACCTGATTTCAGTTCATTCAGTTTACTGATAAATATCATTTAGTATATTTATGTTTATATATTTGTTTTCAACTTTTAAAAAAAAGCTATTCACATACACCAGATATCAGGGTTATAAAAAAAAAAAACATATTTTTATGTGCAATAATGGTATATTTTAGCTAGTTGATTAATATCTCCCATTTTCATCTAGTTTAACTTTATGTACTTAACTAAAAGTCAAATGAAATGGTTAAGAACTAAAATTATTCAAATAAAATATAATAATCTCAAACACACACACACACACACACACACACACACACACACACACACACACACAACTGAAACCATTAAAAACTACATTACTACAGTAACTTAATCTTAATCTATACTGATGTGCAGTAGTCTAAAGGCCATCCTGTAATTACAGAAAGCAGAAATAAAATTGTTATTGAAGGCATAATTGATCATTTATTGAATTATTATTAGATACTATTATTCATTTATTTTTAATTAATAAAACCTAATGACATTTCGCATTATTACATTGTCATTATTGTCAATGTTTACTTTATTTAAATCTAATTAAATTATATTTGATTATTATTCGAATCCTGTAAAAAGTATTTGGTTATTTAAAATAATTTAAGTTGCAATTAAATTAATTTATCATGATATTATCTTGATTTATTTGTTTTTTAAAATTTTAGCATTAATTTGTTTGAAATAAATTCTACATTTTGTTGTTCATTTTATTCAATCATCATCAGTAATATTTTTAATTAATTATTTTAAATAAAAGCATATTTTTAAGTGCATCGTAAGGTGTCATTGGATTACTTTTAAATATAAACTGTATTGCAGAAATCACAGAACAAGAACTGAGACAGGAACCTTGAGTAATAATGTGACCCCCCTGCTAGAAATCATTTGGTGTGTAAAGATGTGTCTAAAGATGTTTACATCTGTCCTCACTCAACGCCTGACCATATGGCTGGAGCCTTGAGTGGGAACATATTCAGCTTAGTGATATTCAGACAATAACCAAACATCTTTGGTGCTTATGTAGTCTTTATATAGTTATATTTAGGTTTATTTTATTCCAGACCTCCATAACTGTTCAAATGCATAGTTTTTGCATTTATAAAGCAGCTTGCCTATTAATGTAAGACACAGCAGGAAAAAATAAAGATTTTTTTTTTATTATACCTCTGAATATTGAGATTTTTGGTATCCAAAATACACTTTTAAGTTTTAATTGTGTCACATTTTATTTTAAAGGCTGTTTTCTCACATTGTGTGTTTTTTAACTCCATGTAAACTGGACTTAAATACACTAAACCTTTATTAAAACACTAAACAGTTTTATTAATATCTATATATTTTGAAGGCTTTTACTGAGTGATTTGTTTATACACAATTTGCCTGATTATATACATTTTATTCTACTAATTTTATAGATATTTCTAATATGTCAAAAAAAATGAAGCAAGAATTTTAAACCTGACTTCATCCAATGTTTCAATTCATATGCTAGAAATTTACAACAGATTTAATGAAATAGTACATTATTTGCATATATATATATATATATATATATATATATATATATATATATATATATATATATATATATATATATATATATACAGGGAGTGCAGAATTATTAGGCAAGTTGTATTTTTGAGGATTAATTTTATTATTGAACAACAACCATGTTCTCAACCCAAAAAACTCATTAATATCAAAGCTGAATATTTTTGGAAGTAGTTTTTAGTTTTAGCTATTTTAGGAGGATATTAGTGTGCAGGTGACTATTACTGTGCATAATTATTAGGCAACTTAACAAAAAACAAATATACACCCATTTCAAGTATTTATTTTCACCAGTGAAACCAATATAACATCTCAACATTCACAAATATACATTTCTGACATTCAAAAACAAAACAAAAACAAATCAGTGACCAATATAGCCACCTTTCTTTGCAAGGACACTCAAAAGCCTGCCATCCATGGATTCTGTCAGTGTTTTGATCTGTTCACCATCAACATTGCGTGCAGCAGCAACCACAGCCTCCCAGACACTGTTCAGAGAGGTGTACTGTTTTCCCTCCTTGTAAATCTCACATTTGATGATGGACCACAGGTTCTCTATGGGGTTCAGATCAGGTGAACAAGGAGGCTATGTCATTAGTTTTTCTTCTTTTAGACCCTTTCTTGCCAGTCACGCTGTGGAGTACTTGGACGCGTGTGATGGAGCATAGTCCTGCATGAAAATCATGTTTTTTTGAAGGATGCAGACTTCTTCCTGTACCACTGCTTGAAGAAGGTGTCTTCTAGAAACTGGCAGTAGGACTGGGAGTTGAGCTTGACTCCATCCTCAACGCGAAAAGGCCCCTCAAGCTCTTTGATGATACCAGCCCAAACCAGTACTCCACCTCCACCTTGCTGGCGTCTGAGTCGGACTGGAGCTCTCTGCCCTTTACCGATCCAGCCACGGGCCCATCCATCTGGCCCATCAAGACTCACTCTCATTTCATCAGTCCATAAAACCTTAGAAAAATCAGTCTTGAGATATTTCTTGGCCCAGTCTTGACGTTTCAGCTTGTGTGTCTTGTTCAGTGGTGGTCGTTTTTCAGCCTTTCTTACCTTGGCCATGTCTCTGAGTATTGCACACCTTGTGCTTTTGGGCACTCCAGTGATGTTGCAGCTCTGAAATATGGCAAAACTGGTGGCAAGTGGCATCTTGGCAGCTGCACGCTTGACTTTTCTCAGTTTATGGGCAGTTATTTTTCGGCTTGGTTTTTCCTCATGTTTCTTGTGACCCTGTTGACTATTTTGAATGAAACGCTTGATTGTTTGATGATCATGCTTCAGAAGCTTGGCAATTTTAAGAGTGCTGCATCCCTCTGCAAGATATCTCACTATTTTTGACTTTTCGGAGCCTGTCAAGTCCTTCTTTTGACCCATTTTGCCAAAGGAAAGGAAGTTGCCTAATAATTATGCACACCTGATATAGAGTGTTGATGTCATTAGACCACACCCCTTCTCATTACAGAGATGCACATCACCTAATATGCTTAATTGGTAGTAGGCTTTCGAGCCTATACAGCTTGGAGTAAGACAACATGCATAAAGAGGATGATGTGGTCAAAATACTCATTTGCCTAATAATTCTGCACTGCCTATATATATATATATATATATATATATATATATATATATATATATATATATATATATATATATATATATATTAGTTGAAGTCAGAATTATTAGCCCCCCTTAATTATTAGCCCCCTGTTTATTTTTTCCCCAATTTCTGTTTAACGGAGAGCAGATTTTTTTCAACACATTTCTAAACATAATAGTTTTAATAACTCATTTCTAATAACTGATTTATTTTATCTTTGCCATGATGACAGTAAATTATATTTGACTAGATATTTTTTAAGACACTTCTATACAGTTTAAAGTGACATTTAAAGGCTTAACTAGGTTAATTAGGTTAACTAGGCAGGTTAGGGTAATTAGGCAAGCTATTGTATAACGATGGTTTGTTCTGTACACAATCGGAAAAAATATTGCTTAAAGGGGCTAATAATTTTGACCTTAAAATGTATTTGAAAAATTAAAAACTACTTTTATTCTAGCCAAAATAAAACAAATAAAGCTTTCTCCATAAGAAAAAATATTATAGCAAATACTGTGGAAAAAATCCTTGCTCTGTTAAACATCATTAGGGAAATATTTGAAAAAGAAAATAAATATTCAAAGGGGGGCTAATAATTCTGACTTCAACTGTATATATATATATAGATAACACAAAAAAGCTGTTTATGTCTAGGCCCAGACGGAATCTGTGTGTGCAGAAATCCATAGATTTTCACAGATTTTTAGCCCATCATTGAGTCTATTTATTTACTTGTGTAAATGTGTGTAAATTTATATTTATTCAGTTTTTAAACTAATTTCATTAATATTAATGCCTAATATTAAAATGTTCATATGACTTTTTTAAAATACAGTCTGTGACGTAATATTTTCTGTCTTTTAGTAGATATATTATATGTGATACTTGCTTTGTTTACCAAATAAGTGGATCTAATTGTATCTTGCATTGTAAACAATAAATAAAAGTTAAAAAGGTTTTTATTTAATATATTAAGTTTTTAGTTACGATACAAAAATCATTCCAGAAAAATCTGCAGATTTTTTTTACAAAATTCTGTACAGAAATAGCAAAAAATCTCAGCAGATTCTTTCTGGCCCTACTTATGACACATTATTAGCTGCAACAATTTTTTGTGACAACTTAATTGTTTTAAGTTCAATCCACTTTAATTTGCTATGTTAAATTAATCGGTTTGTGTCGGGACTTTACAGTGTAGAAAATGTAATACAAAATAAAATGTTTGCAGTTCTTAAAGAAACACTACACTAGTGGTTAAACAGTCGCATTTTATAATTTTTTAATCCATTCAGCCTATCTCCAGGTTCTGGCAGGAGCACTTTTAGCTTAGCTTAGCTTAGCATAAATAATTGAGTCAGATTAGACCATTAGCATCTCACTCAGAAATTCAAAAAAGAGTTTTGAACATTTTCCTATTTAAAGATGGATTCGTCCGTAGTACAAGCGCAGTATCGATTGTACATCATGTACTAAGACTGATGGAAAATGAGAAGTTGTATCTATTTTCTAGATCAATGTCACATGGCAAGGAACTATACTTTCATTCCAGCGTAATAATCAAGGAACTTTGCTAATGTAACATGTCTGCAACAGGCACAATCATGTTATGCAGCAGCACTGTTAGTTACCTAGCAGGGCACTATTTTCAGGTGCTGCATAATATCATTGCTCCTGCTCCAATTCAATGATCTATGCTTAGCTAATGCTAAAAGTGCTCCCGCCAGACCCAGATATCGGCTGAATGGATTCAAAAATGGTAAAACTCAACTGTTCAACACTTGTGCAGTTGTAAAATTAGCCTTTTTCCAAAAATACTAAATCAATCAAAAGTACAGTCATAATTATTAATGTTGACTTACTTTCAGCCATATTTCAGTGTCTTCTTGCATTACGATTATCCATTTTTCTTTTGTGTTGTGTAACCCAGTTCTTGTAATGGTAGTTTGAATTGTCTGTGTCTGTTGTTTGTTATAGTCGTGGCTGAGGACGTACGGTTACTTGTCTCAGGCCAGCAGACAGATGTCCACTATGCAGTCGGCACAGATCCTCTCGAGCGCCATCAGAGACATGCAGCGCTTTTATGGCCTGCAGGAGACTGGACACATGGACTCAGACACGCTCAGGTATGATCTCTTCACATTCAGCTGACCTGAGAGCAAAACCACTCAAAAGTGTTTGGTTGGACTGGGTCTGGAGTTTACAAAGTAAATGAGAAGATTAGTTACTGTGATTAGTTACTACAATTTAAATAGGTCAAATAGCTGATCCCTAACAAATATTGCTAAAATATGAAAATGTTATAACTGAGTATTTTGTACTAAACAACAATGGTAATGACAACAATACTGTACTACTCTACTATGCATGTGAAAGTCTGTGTTTTGAATCATTGTTATTATAAAATAATAAATAATTCAATAATATTTCTATTATTATTAACTAAATTAAAAACAGTTAAAGAAAATCCTTTTTGTCAAGGAAATTGATGCTGAAATAAAATGTAAATATTAGATACAATTTATAATATTAGATGTAATATTAGATATATACAGTTGAAGTCAGAATTATTAGCCCCCATGTTTATTTTTTTTCCCAATTTTTGTTTAACGGAGGGAAGATTTGTTCAACACATCTCTAAACATAATAGTTTTAATTACTCATCTCTAATAACTGATTTATTTTATCTTTGCTATGATGACAGTAAATAATATTTTACTAGATATTTTTCAAGACACTTCTATACAGCTTAAAGTGACATTTAAAGGCTTAACTAGGTTAATTAGGTTAACTAGGCAGGTTAGGGCAATTAGGCAAGTTATTGTATAACGATGGTTTGTTCTGTAGACTATCAGAAAAAAATATAGCTTAAAGGGGCTAATAATTTTATCTTTAAAATGGTTTTTAAAAAATTTAAAACTGCTTTTATTCTAGCCAGAATAAAACAAATAAGACTTTCTCCAGAAGAAAAAAATATTATCAGACATACTGTGAAAATTTTGTGAAAAAATTACTCTGTTAAACATCATTTGGGAAATATACTGTATATCAGTAATAATGGTAATAACAATAATACTACATTTTAAAATGAATATAAAATGATTCATAATTAATAATAAATTAATAAATATAACAACAATTGTAAATAAACACTGTAAACAAACAAAAAACATTTATTTCATATATAATAAAATTTTTATAAAATTTTATTTTTTATTATAATAATTATATTTTTATAATAATATAAAAGTTATTTTAGTGATAACGTATAGAAAATAAACTGTTAACAGTACCGTTAACACTAAAATAACTTTAATTAAAATGCAATTTAATTAGTATAACTCATTATTTAAAAAAAAATCTAAATAGAAATGGCAATTATTTATTAAAATGTATTATTAATTTTGAAATATTTTGCAGTTTTATGGATATATACTATTTACTACATTTTAAAATGAAAATTCATTCATTAATTTTCTTTTCGGCTTAGTCCCTTTATTAATCTGGGGTCGCCACAGTGGAATGACCGCCAATTTATCCAGCATATGTTTTACGCAGCGGATGCCCTTCCAGCTGCAACCCATCACTGGGAAACACTCACACACACTACGGACAATTTAACTTACCCAATTTACCTATACAGCATGTCATTGGACTTTTGGGGCAAACCGGAGCACCTGGAGGAAACCCACGCGAGCACGGGGAGAACATGCAAACTCCACACAAAAATGACAACTGACCCAGCCGGGGCTCTAGCCAGCGACCTTCTTGCGCTACCCACTGCACCACTGCGTCGCCCCCTAAAATGAAAATATGATATAATAATAATAACTAAAAATAAATTTAAAAATGACAGCAATTTTAAATAAACATATTGTAAACATTAATACAAATATTTAATTTTTTATCTTATATATAATTTTGCTTGATTTTATATTAGATTTATTTATTATAATAATTCTACAATAATATTATAAACCTTTATTTTAGTGCTAAAAATGTGTAGCAACTAAACTATTAACAGTATATAGTGCTAATAACACAATGATATTTTAAAAATAATAATGCAAATTCATTACTATAAAATTAATTGTAAATATAAATATCAGTTTTTTATAAAATGTATACTGTTTATAAACAATTTTGCACCATTTTATGTACATATACTAGGGCTGCATGATATTAGACAAAATCTGACATGGCGATGTTTAGTTTGTCTGCGATATATATAGTGATATGAATATAATTTCACAAGATCACATAACTATTTGGAATGAATTTCTCATTTTACATTGATTGGGATTATTAATATATTATATAATATAATATTAATATTATATAATGGACTATCTGCATAAAATGCAATATAATTGAACAGCTGCAAATTCATTTTTATGGTTTTCTGTGAAATCTAACAGTATTGAGGTACAGAAATTCCATAATAATATGTAAAATAACACTGTATATTGTAGAGAGTTTGCTTAAATCTTACACAGTCACTTGTCTTAAAAACACATTCAAGTGAAAATCTTTTACTTTATTTTAAGGTTAAACTTTGCGACGACTAGGCCCACATGGAATCTGTGCGCGCAGAATTCCGCAGATTTGAGCAGATTTTTAGCTCATCATTAAATCTTTATATTTACTTGAGTAAATTTGTGTAAATCTATATTTGTTTCAGTTTTTAAATTATTTTCAGAAATATTATTGACTAGTATTAAAATGTTTATCTGATTTATGTACAATGCAGTTTGTACAGTAATAATTTCTGTCTTTTAGTAGATATATTATATGAGAGACTTGGTTTTTTTACCAAATAAAGTGAATCTAATTGGATTTGCATTTTAAACATTGAATAATAGTTAAAAAGATATTATTTTTTATTTCACATATTAAGGTTTTAGTTATGATACTCCCAAAATAATTCCGCAGAAATCCGCAGATTTTTTACCAAAATTCTTCACAGAAATAGCAAGAAACGTCCGCAGATTCCGTCTGGCCCTGGCGATGTCCCTTAAAATCACGTTCAGAAACTGTGGTCCTGATCAACTATATTCCCAACTTGACATTGCTGATCTTGCGATGTGACTATTGCATGTTCACACATTGCAATATCGATGCTGAAATTATATATTGTTCAGCCCTAATATATACTGTAATTATATTTAAGAGCCATGAAAAGGCCTCGTTGTGGAGTGGCTGATCATTTTGAGTCATCAGAGGGAGCTGCTCGGCGGAAAAGGTTCGCACTTACTGGCCACAAGTGGAATCAAGACAAGCTGACCTACAGGTAAATTACATCTCGATACAAAACAAGCTCAACTTACGTTCAAGACATTAACCACAAAAACTTTTCCTGAAGCATCCAGAACCACTCGCCCAAAGTTGGCCAGCAGCAAACCTATGAGGCCATTCGTAAAGCCTTCCGCGTCTGGGAGAAAGTAACGCCTCTGCGGTTCGAGGAGGTCCCGTATCATGAGATCAAGAATGGCAGTGACGGGCCCGACATTATACTACTGTTTGCCTCTGGCTATCATGGAGACATGTCTCTCTTTGATGGAGAAGGAGGATCTCTGGCTCATGCTTTCTTCCCAGGGCCTGGAATGGGGGGAGACACACATTTCGACACAGACGAGCCCTGGACCGTAAACCAACAGGAGGGATCAGGTGTGAGCAATTTACTGCAATCTCTTTCCTACTTCAAAGTAAATTCCTTTTTTCTGCTATTTTAGTGTAGCATTTACTTTGTGGTGTGGACGTAAGCAGATTTTAGTGTTTAAAAGGCATTTATTTAGTCAAGTTGAAGTTCTTTTTCATTGATCTTGATTTTTCAGGGCTGATTCTTGTTGTTTTTTTAGGAGTGAAAGATTCTGATACTGATTTCTGATCTCTCTCTTTCTATCTCTCTAACAAAGTTTTAGTTAGAAACTATAAGTGTATACAAATTTGTACATTAACAAGAAGTTTATTTGCTTCATCACGGTCTGAACTATTAACACAGATTTAACCCTTTACTGTGGTTATAACAAGACTTTTTGTTGTCACAGTGTTTAAATGAATATGTAATGTGGTTGGCTGTTTTTATGTGTGGTTGTAGGTGTAGATTTGTTTTTGGTGGCAGTCCATGAGTTGGGTCATGCTCTGGGGTTGGAGCACTCCAACAACCCCTCTGCCATCATGGCACCTTTCTACCAGTGGATGGACACTGAAAGCTTCTCACTGGCAGAAGATGATATAAATGGCATTCACCAGATCTATGGTAAGCTTGTCAAGATACTATTTGAGATCATTTGGCCTATTATACATATTTTCAAAAGAATCAGTGTTTTTATGTTCAATGGTTAAGTGAATAATTCAGTGATTCACTCATTAAGACAGTCCTTTATTTCATTCCCAAATGAATCAAGTGTTCTTTTAATGAATTGGTTAAGTGAATAATTCAGTGATTCACTTATTAGGTGAGTCACCTTTTCATTCCTGAATTAATCAAGTGTTATTTTAATGAGTAGGCGAATTACCGGTTTGTAAACATTCAGGATGCGAGTGCATCGAAGTTGCAGAAAACAACCAGGAGCACTAGCATTTACATATATATATATATATATATATATATATATATATATATATATATATATATATATATATATATATATTATTTACATAATGCTTTCAGCGTATTATAACAGCTTGTCACAGTTAAGCACAGTTATTCGGCATAATTAACGTTAAAGTGAGCGGCGTTCGTCTGAGAGGTCTATTTGCCATAGTACCCTCCCAAGCGAGTTCAGCCCGAAATATACATATATATACTGTATATCTCATTGAGTGATTTAACAAGAGAGAAGTTAAAGGCCTACAAGTGTTTGGATGCCAACAATTTTGTTCTGTCCGCTCATGTGCAAGAAATAATGTTCCATGATTACCAGATTCAAAATTTTGTAGTGCTAAAAATCGAGGTTCTGCCTAGCCAAAGACACGGACAAGGCCTGAGTAATCATCAACAAGCAAAACAACTGCCTTCTGACAGCGAACCGCAGTTTAATTAACCATATTTAACAGTTTTTGCTGAAATCATTGCTGAAATCAAAAACGAGTAATGTGTGCTGATATAAAATGATAACTGCCTGAGTCGATCATTTTTAAGTAGGTCCTCACTCTATTCAGCTCTTATGATGGCTGTTAGCTAAAGATCTGGCATTTGATTTTGGCATCCTACAGCACAACACACCATGTTTGCCATTGCAGCCGGTCTTTTTTTGCAACCAGTATGTGTGGTTAAACCCCTGTGACGTCATGTGTGACGTAGGTCGGTAATTCCCTTATAGGTTAAGTGAATAATTCAATGATTCTTTCATTAAGACAGTTACTTGTTTCATTCCCAAATGATTCAAGTGTTCTTTTAATGAATTGGTTAAGTGAATAATTCAATGATTTGCTTATTAGGAAAGTCAATTTTTAATTTCTTGAATTATACAAGTGTTCTTTTAGTGAATTAACTCTTAAGAGTCACTTTTCATTCCCAAAAAAATCAAGAGTTCTGTTAATGAACTGGCTTTGTGAATAATTCAATGATTCACTTATTATGTCAGCTGCTTATTTTGTTCCTGAGAGATTCTAATGTTCTTTTAATAAATTGGTTAAGTAAATAATTAAACGATTCACTCATTAGGACAATACAAATCAGTGTTAATAATGAATTTTTTTACTTTTAGTGAATCATTCACTTGATTTATTGATTCATTTATTCATTTTCCTTCGGCTTAGTCACTTATTTATCAGTGGTCACCACAGTGAAATGAACCACCAACTATTCCAGCATATGTGTTACGCACGGATGCCCTTCCAGCCGCAACCAAATACTGGGAAACTCCAATACACACTCATTCACAGACACTATGATTTAGTTTATTCAATTCACCTATAGCACATGTCTTTGGACTGTGGGGGAATCCGGAGCACCTGGAGAAAACCAGTTGGGACTCAAACCAGCGACCTTCTTGCTGTGAGGCGACAGTGCTAACCACCAGTGTTGGAAAATATAGCTGACTTTTTCCAGCGCAAAAGCTGTCCAAAACCTGTCCATATGTACAAAAAAACACCCAAGAGTCACAGAACCACAACATAACCAGATAACATCGAAACGCTGCTCCCTCTCACACACACACTGCACTTGTGTAGATTACACTACCTATTAGAGTATGAGAGATTAGTATGATAAATTCGTTCCATTTGGCGTTTTAAATTCTTTTGAACATAATTAGGTGCTGACCGCCCAATTGTGGCAACACTGCTAACCACTGAGCCACCGTGCCACCCCATTCACTTGATTGTTGTTTGAAAAATGTCACTTGATTTGTTTATGATTGAGTCAGCTCGGTGAAGATTCTGTAGCACTTGCCTGTCTTAGTATTATGAAAGACTCACTGAAAAAATACCACCATATACAATAACATAAAACCTAATCTGATACAAACATCCTATTGTTGATGGACCTTTGGAATGCCACATTAATGTTCAGTGAAAGTGTCTCGATTTGATTTAATTGCTTAAGATTGATGCTTTATGCAAAAGCCTAAAAGACTCTTTTGCAATCGGATGCAACTATGCATATCAGTCATTATCTGACTGTTTCTTTAAGTGTTGTCACATTTACGATACATTTGTTATCCTCACTGTGCTGTTGTATAACTTCCCAGTCTCCAGTCCAGCTGCACTGAGATCAGCACCACTGAATTTCTCACTGTGTCTCTTTGTCTGAGTCTGTTTTCTCCATTTGAAAGCCGTCCATTGCTGGCTGAATGAGCCTCATGGGCCTTCTGGTGCTGGATGGAAAAGAGTGACTCGTTCTGTGTCTGTGCAGTGTGTGTGTGTGTGTGTGGAAAAGAGCATGATTAGCTAAGTGTGAAAATGCATTATGGTTTGGTATGTGCAGGACCTCCAGAGACTGTCACCACTCAAGCAGCTTCCACTACCACCCTGTTTACAACCACTGCCGAGCCAGAGCCCACCACCACAGAGGCTCAGCCGAAAACAACCAGACCTTCACTGCAGCCCACCAGGCCCTGGGTGCCTCCTGTCAATCCCACCAGGAGGACCCATAGACCCCAGCCCACCACCCGCTCCAATCAGGATGCACCTGACATCTGCGAGGGCAACTTCGATACGGTGACCATGCTGAGAGGAGAAATGTTTGTATTCAAGGTTAGAAAGAGTACACAGCATCATGTATAAATCCAATAGCAATAAAAACCAATAGCAATTGAGTTATCAGTAAGCCCCTCCCCTCGAATGTAGATGAGCCGATGGTCGTTGCCACAATTGAAGATCCAAAGTTCTTATTAAGCCCCTGTCAGATCACGCGACTTTTATTGTCAGTTACGAAAGTCACTATGTCAGATTTTGCGATTATTTATTTATTTTTTTAAATAAAATCTTGACTTGTCGTGGGTAACATATGTGCCAGACTACACGTTCCTTCACGATCGGTCATCCCGTGAAGTCGGAGAAGGCTTACCGATATGTTAAAACAACTCATAACACTTTCATAACTGCTAAAAACAACAAAGAATGTCTTAGGAGCTGCATAGTAAAGTGATAAAAATGTGTGTGTTTATCAGGGTCGCTGGTTCTGGAGGGTTCGGAGGAACCGGGTTCTGGATAATTACCCAATGCCCATCTCCCTCTTCTGGATGGGACTTCCAGAGGACATAGATGCGGCCTATGAACGACATGATGGAAAATTTGTATTCTTTAAAGGTCTGTATATATTTTTTTTTTTCTTATATATTTTTTATGTTTAAATGTTTTATCTTTTATTAGTTTGAATTATTACTAAATAATGGTAATTATTAATATATGTATTATTCTTATTATTATTACTATTTAAACACTTTTATTGTCGATTGCATAAAATAGTAAAATATGTGATTTTTGTGTGATTGTGTTTGTTTGTTTTTTGTAATGAAGCTGTTATATGATCCAAAAAACTGGCATGTGCATCTTGTTCATTTGAGTTTGATAGACTATGACATCTTTAAATATGACACAACACGAAAATAATCGAATATTTCCTAGATATCAATCTTCTTCTCTTTTTAAACATCTGTTTCTCTTGCTGTAAGTCAAATTATGTCACTTGTAAAACACTCGGAGGGAAAGAAAGAAAGTCTGGCAGCGTCTTAGCACTTCGCCTGTATTGCGTCAGTCTCAGCTCCAGATGCTGACTGCTCTGTTTTCACTTTGACACAAGAAACCTGGAGAAGCTGCCTTAGCAAATATTTAGTAAAAACAGCTACAGTTTTTGTCTTGTTGTTTATGTATATTCATAGTCAAAAATGTGGGATCAGTAAAAAAAATTATAATTAAGTATAATCTGCTCATAGGGCTGGGCGATTAATCGAAAAGTAATCGAAATCAACATTCAAAAGCTATAATCGATCAACATTTTCCAGGACGATATTTTCAGTTACTTTCCCTACTGCGTGTGGAGTCACGTGAGCCATCAACGTTAAGTCTGATGTGTACTTTTGCAGCCTCATCTGATCTCTAGTCAAGTAGGACGATGGACCCTTTCTTGAGCCTTATTTCGCACTACACTGACGATGATTAGAAGCTGCGCCAGAGATGCCTTAAGACGGCATATTTTCCATTACATTTAAATTCTTATTTACATTAAAATATTTGTTTACAGAAAATGCAAGAAATGCACTTTTAAAATATTATTTACAGGGTATGCAAGAGTTATTTTATTTAGAAGAGATACTGCTTATTTTCTACTGTTAATATGAAAAAAATTGCAATTCATTTAGTTTGTTTTTAAAACTGCAAGTTACTTATTTTGACTTTTTTATTAGAAAAAAAGGTTGGTTTTAGGCAAAGTGTGTTTAATTTCAGTTGTTCAATGTTGATGTTCAATAAATAATCATAGATAGTAGACAGTGTGTGTTTCCTTATGCACCGTTTTCTTCATTCAAACATCTCTCAATGTACAAAACTTGTCAGTAAACTATGAGGGCAACACAATAAAATAAATAAATGAAATAATCGTTCATTAATCGTAATCGAGTTAAAATGTTCAATTAATCCAGATTTTGAATTTAGGCCAAATTGCCCAGCCCTAACTGCTCACCAAAAATGTATTTATTTAAATAAAAAACATAGTAAAAACTACAATTGTGAAATTATATTACAGTTTAAGTTGCTGGCATCTAGTTTTCTGCAACTCTTACATGGTCGCCCACTGAAGCTAAGCAGGGCTGCGCCTGGTCAGTACCTGGATGGGAGACCACATGGGAAAGCTGGGTTGCTGCCGGAAGTGGTGTTAGTGAGGCCAACAGGAGATGCTCAACCTGCAGTCTGTGTGAGTCCTAACGCCCCAGTATATTGATGGGGACTCTATACTGCTCAGTGAGCGTCGTCTTTCGGATGAGACGTTAAACTGAGGTCCTGACTCTGTGGTCGTTAAAAATCCTAGGATGTCCTTCGAAAACGAGTAGGGGCATCCTGGCCAAGTTTGCCTGCTGGCCTCTCTCCATCATGGCCTCCTAATCATGCCTATATCATAAATGAGATGTCTCCTCTCCACCAATCAGCTGGTGTGTGGTGTGCAGTCTGGTGCAATATGGCTACAACCCCCCCCCCCCCCCCCCCCCTTCCCCCACCATTGTGTAAAGCGCTTTGAGTATCTAGTATCTAGAAAAGTGCTTTATAAATGTAAGGAATTATTATTATTATTAAAATAACTATGTAAAATCAAAAAGCGATATAAAGCTTAATATTCAGCATCATTACTCTAGTTTTCTGAAATCATGCAATGTATGCAAATCTACCATTTAAAAATAATTAATAAATGCTGCTTTTTAGCTTACCTTTGTTTTTGTTTTTTTGTTTTTTAAATATTTCCCAAAATGATGTTTACCATAGCAAGAAAATTTACATAGTATGTCTGATAATATTTTTTCTTCTGGAGAAAGTCTTATTTGTTTTATTTCGGCTAGAATAAAAGCAGTTTTTAATTTTTTAAAAGCCATTTTAAGGTCAAAATTATTAGCCCCTAGTTAAGCCTTTAAATATCACTTTAAGCTGTATAGAAGTGTCTTGAAGAATATCTAGTAAAATATTATTTACTGTCATCATGGCAAAGATAAAATAAATCAGTTATTAGAAATGAGTTATTAAAACTATTATGTTTAGAAATGTGTTGAAAAAATTTAATTTAATTAATTTTAATTAATTCCGTTAAACAGAAATTGGGAAAAAAAACCAGGGGGGGGCTAATAATAATTCTGATTTCAACTGTATGTATGTATGTATGTATGTATATATATATATATATATATATATATATATATATATATATATATATATATTTATATATTTATATACATACATATGTTTTTTTTTTTTTTTTTACTTAAACTTTGTGTTTTTAGTAGGCATGGTTATCAACAATGGTAATAACAGAATTCCTCAATATTGACTTGGTTCAATGTGTATAGCATGGTTGATAACAATATGAAACAAAATAAAGTATTTTAAAAATGATACATGTACACATAAACAGACACACATATACGAATATATAAACATTTGCAAACATAAACCTGTAAGCATATACAGTACATATAAAAGGTGAAAAAAAAAAAAAAGAAAGTGTCTAATAAAATTATTGTATAACAGATCAGACAGAAAACAGAGAGAAAAAGAAAAAAAATAGTTTGTTGTCACCTATATCTTAAAGGACATTTTAACGTTTCTCCAACGTCATTGTATTAAATCACTTAAGTTTTAATAATGGAGATCAAATTATCATATATTTGGTTTCAATGAAGAATTGTTAAAATCTTTGCTCAGTTAATTAAGGCAGTGGATTGCTATAGTCGAACAATGTCTATAAAGTAGTATAACCACTGCTGAACTGAGAGGATTAAGAGGGAACCAGGAACTGATGATTGTTTTCTTTGTAGCTGTTATTCCCGAGAATAAGCTTAGATTTTGATTCAAAATCAGAATTATTGAAGAATCATCCCAGCAGGCACACAGCATCATAAGTTGTTAATATTAGGTTAGATTTAGGTCATGACGTCAGGTGACCAAAAGTCAATGTCTAGTCAGCGTCTAAGGACAACGTTATTTTGACGTCCAATAACGACATCAAATTACGTTGCTATTTGGTTGATTTTAGGTTGAGTTGGAAAGTGACCAAAATCCAATGTTTGATAGATGTCATAGTGGTAATGTCCACACAACGTCAAGGTGTAACATGGTTAGATGTTGATATTTGGTTGATCTTAGGTTGATTGTAGGTTGGACATTAGACATTGACGTCTGCCTGACGTTGGGTTCTGACGTCAAACTGATTTTCATTTCCAAACAATCCAAGTCCCCACAACGTTGGGGTATGTTGGTGTACAACATCAATATGACGTCATGTTGACATCCTGTGCCTGCAGGGATCATTCAATAGAAAAAGGCATTCATGATCAATGGTAGGAACAAATATTTTTAACATTAATAATTACATTTGATAGTTGAGAACCAGTAACAACTTATCATAATTGAACAGCAAATCATTCATTCATTCATTCATTTTCTTGTCAGCTTTGTCCCTTGCGGGGTTGGCACAGCGGAATGAACCGCCAACTTATCCAGTGCGATTTTACACAGCGGATGCCCTTACAGGCCCGAACCCATCTCTGGGAACTTCCACACACACATTCACTATGGACAATTTAGTCTACCCAATTCACCTGTACTGCATGTCTTTGGACTGTGGGGGAAACCGGAGCACCCGGAGGAAACCCACGCGAACGCAGGGAGAACATGCAAACTCCACACAGAAACGCCAACTGACCCAGCCCAGCTGAGGTTCGAACCTGCGACGTTCTTGCTGTGAGGCAACAGCACTACCTACTGCGCCACTGTGTTCCTGAACAGCAAATCTTTATATTATAATAATTTCTGAACGATTGTGTGACACTGAAATCTGGAGTAAGGATGCAGACAATTCAGCTTTAAATCAACAAAAAAAGTACAGTTTAAACCATGTCCACACTCAAAAAAAATCAGCGGAAACAACACAATTCTTGTAATTATTTTGGCCAATTTATTTGTTTGATGTTCAGTCCACTTAAATTTGTAGACCATTAAGTTAACAAGTACTTTGTTTTGGGACAACATGAAAGTATTGTGTTGGTCCAACTAGCTGGTTAGGGGATTTGTAGTTCCCAGGATGCTTTGCATGGGATTGAATTAAGAGACGGAAATGTTGACAATAAAAGTAATCTTAGGTGTTTAAAGTTAATAGAAAGACTTGTTAGAGTTTAAACTTCACTTTAGTTTGAATATTTAGAAGATTTTCATGTAATGCTTTGAGTTTTGAGATTACCAACTTGCAGAAGCACCCATGCTTTGGGTGTTGGCAGCTTAATTAGCAAAAATGCAGTTTGTTGCTTTGCTCAGTGAGCAATAACTGTCCTAAAGTGAATTCTGAGATCAGTCTCAATCAACTGTATATGTATCTCATGAAATACAGTTGAAACCAGAAGTTTAAATACACTGTATAAAATGCTCATAACCATTTAAAAAAAAAGTCAGATGTTAATGTGACTAAACTTTTTCTCTTTTAGGTAAGTTAGGATTATCAAATTTGTTTCTGTTGTGCTTAATAGCAGAATAATGAGAGAGAGATTTTGAGAAATTGTTATAACTTTTCTTGAAAGTCAAGTTTACATACAATAAGATTATTATACCTCTGAAAAAGCTCAGATGATGGTGTCAAGGTTTTGGAAGTTTCTGATTTGCTAATTGACAACATTTGAGTTAATTGGAGGCACAACTGTAGAATAGTATTTAAGGAAAACCTCAAACACACTGCTTCCTTTTGTGACAACATGGGAAAATCAACAATCCAGAATCAACAAAAAAGCCAGCTTACAATTTGCTAAATTACACTGGGAAAAAGACAAATTTTTGGAGACATGTCCTGTGGTCTGATGGAACTAATATTAAACTGTTTGGCCATAATGACCAGTGTTACATTGGAGGACAAAGGGGAAGGCTTACAAGCCTAGGAACACCATCCCAACTGTGAAGTATGGGGGCGGCAGCATCATGTTGTGGGGCTGTTTTGCTGCAGTAGGGACTGGTCCACTTCACAGCATAGATGGCATCATGAAGAAAGAACATTATGTAGAAATACTGAAGCAACATCTCAAGACATCAGCCAGGAAATTAAAACTTGGCCACAAATGGGTCTTCCAAACAGATCATGACCCTAAGCATACTGCCAAATTAGTTAAAATGTGCTTTAAGGACAAGAGAGTGAAGGTTTTGGAGTGGCCATCACAAAGCCCTGAGCTCAATCCTATAGAAAATTTTTGGGCAGAGTTGAAAAAGCATGTGCGAGCAAGACAGCCAACAAATCTGACTCAATTACACCAATTCTGTCAGGAGGAATGGGCTAAAATTCCTAAACTATTTCAAACTATTGTAAGAAGCTTGTAGAAGGATACCCAAAACATTTGACCAAAGTTATACAGTTTAAAAGCAAAGCTAAAAAAAATACCAAGGAAATGTATGTAAACTTTTGACTGTCTAGAAATTAATTCAAAATTCTCTCAAAAAAAATTCTCTCATTTTTCTGGCATTTAGCAAATAAATGATTTGGGTAATCCTAACGGACCTAAAATAGTAAACGTTTAGTATGATTTACCATCAGACATTTTTTTTTTAAATGGTTATGTTCCTTTTTTTAGAGTAAATGTAAACTTCTGGTTTCAACTGTATGCTTAAAATGGCTCTTTTAGTTAATTTAGTATAACTTCAAAAAAAAAAAAATGAAATGTATGACACATAATAGAAAAACATGATAGTATTAAACCTTTTTAGTTTATTGGATGGAAATCCTGCCCTCAATTAAATTAAGTTCATCCAATGAGTTATTTTTTTGAATGCAGTTAGAAAACAAGAACTAACTACTGTATAGTTTTAACTATGTCAGTTCAAGCTATGTCTATTTAAAAACATTTAAAAATCTCACTCAAATTTTTGACTAGTAGTGTAGATTACATTCATTTCTGCTTTTATGCAACACAAAACATCTTTTGTGCATGTGAATACTTGAATAGAGAGATCTATGATATCATCTCTCAGCCATGCAAGTCTTTCCCCACTAATATGATTTTCTTTGTGTAACTATCACTCCTTCAGGAAGTAAATACTGGCTCTTCAGAGAAGCAGACGTGGAGCCCGGGTACCCTCAGGACTTGTTTCGTTATGGTCAAGGCATGCCTGAAAGAGTGGACACGGCCGTATGGTGGGAGCCATCTGGATATACGTACTTCTTCAGAGGAGACAGGTAAACAATACTGGGGCCCTCGCTGAAAAGACCAGATGTGTGAAGTGCTTGAGAGTTTGCCAACATAACAACATAAACAGCGAGGGTACTTGGATCTGGGATTTAAATTAAAGAAAATTTGTGTCAGTGGGTCGTTTGTCTATGAGACACAAGTGAAGTGACTGTTTTAATGAGTGAATCATTGAATTATTCATCTAACTAGTTCATTAAAATAACACTTGACTCTTTTGGGAATGAAACAAGTGGCTGACTTAATGAGTGAATCATTGAATTGTTCACTTAACCAAATTCATTAAAAGAGCACTTGATTCATTCAGGACTACAATAAGTGACTCTCCTGATGAGCCAATTATCAAATTATTCAGTTAATTTAATAAAGGGCACCTATTTTACCCCTTTTACAAGATGTAAGATAAGCTATTGGTGTCTCCAGAATGTGTCTGTAAAGTTTTAGCTCAGAATACCCATCAGATTATTTATTATAGCCTCCAGAATCTGCCTATTTTGGTGTCTGACTACAGTGAAGCTGTTGCTTGTGGCTTTAAATCCAAATGAGATGCTTCTCCCTGCCCACCGCTCTGACGTGCGTGTCTGCTTCTCGTGCGTTATATCAGATAAACAGCAGTCAGTGATAGAGACAGACACAGATGAAGCTGAAATACAGATCATTAGTCAAAATACCAAGTAAGCTTTTTCATGTATTGTTGGTGGAGTTTGTTTTAATCCCAGTTTATTTGCAAAAACTTTGTTCTGTGGACATGTGTATACATGTTATAATAGAATCATGGCATCTGTCAATCAATTTCTGTGGGCGGGAAAAACCCTACATCACGTTGCAATGGGCCTCAAAATCACTGGGATTTAAATACTATTTTAACGTCAGGAAATAATAAAAAGAGACTTTTTATAGATTTAGTTTCTATCACTCCAATATGACTGTGGACATACTATATCTACACACAGTTCTGTCCAAACAGCTTACAAAAGTTGATTTTAGTCATCATAAAAGTCATCATAGGTGCCCTTTAAAAGAACAATTAATTCATTCAGGAATAAAACAAGTGACCATCTTTATGAGTGAATCATTGAATTATTCACTTAACCAATTCATTAAAAAATAACACTTGATTTAATCAGAACTTAAATAAGTGACTTTCCTGATGAGCAAATTATGGAAAAATTCACTTAATTTATTAAAAGAACACTTGATTCATTTGAGAATAAAACAAGTAACCATCTTAATGAGTGAATCATGAATTATTTGTCTAACCTATTCATTAAAATAACTCTTCATTCAGAAACTAAATAAGTGACTTCCTAATGAGCGAATTATTGAATTATTTAGTGTTGAATTATTGAATTACTACAGAAAAATGTCTAAATTATAATTATCTCACATTTGACTTTTTTCCCTCCTAATTTTGAGAATGTTTCTCACAGATCTTAACTTTTTTACATCAGAATTCAGAGAAAAAATGTCAGAATGATTTTATCAGTTTATCTTATTTTTGCAAGTTTGTCTTGCATTTATTTTTTTCTCATGATTGTACGTCTCCGAGTTTATAGGCTTTCTCATAATTCTGATTTTACATCTTGCAATTCTAACAGTTTTTTGATATGTGAGATATAAACTTAGGATATAAGACAAAACTGATTTGTAAAAAGTAAAAATATTCAGAAATTGAAACTTCATTCATTATAATTATAGCGAATGGATGTAAATTGTGAGAAAAAACAGTTCTAAGTTAATATCTCTTTTCATTACAATAGTTTTTAAAGCAAAATAAACATTGTAACAATTTCAAATCCTGTTTCAGTACAAAAGAATCGATCTACAGGTGTGAAAGCACTCTTAATTTAGCTCTTTAGGAACAAGTTGTATGTGATAATGTAAATGTTAAATTACAACAAAAACACAACACATTTAAGAAATTATTAATTATTACTTAATTGTAATTTAGCATAAAGAAAGGATAGCATGCATGTATATATAGACAGTGCTCAGCATAATTGAGTACACCCCATTTTTAAAATGAATATTTTTATCCATATCTCAGTGAATATAGGCAAAGTATTTTGGTGCATTTAAACAAAACAGATTTATTAAACAGATACATTTATTAAAATAATATTTTAGTCAACAAACATATTTAGAAATATAATACAATTAAATTCAAGCAAAATATTGCAAAAAATTACAAACTACAAAATTTCAACTAAATTTTCCAAATTTTTTGCTTCTCTTGATTTTTCCTCTTTTTTAAAATCTGTATTTATTATTTTTCTATAACATATACATTTGGGTGTACTAGTTTTTAGACCGTTATCGTAAGTTACTTTAATACAGACAAGCTCCAGATTTGGCTTTAGTACTGACTAAAAATATCTAATGTATATGCACAAATATAATCAGTGTTGGGGAGGTTATTTTGGAAATGTAATAGATTACAGATTACAAATTACCCTATTTAAAATGTAATAAGTAGTGTACCTTTTCAATTACTTTATAAAAGTAAAGTAACTGATTACATCTGATTACTTTTAAGTTTTTATTTTCAACTAAATCATTTTCAAGCATTTATACCAAGCAGGTGTGACCCTATAGTTGCTCTGTTTACTGTTACAATTTCAAAATCTTTCCTCACTTGAATTAAGATTATATTAATTTAATTTTAAAGTACAGCCACCACAAAACCAGACCTTATAACAAAAAAAATTGTTTAATCTTGTTACAAAATCAAAACTTTAGTTAGTTGTGCAGGGTGATTTTTGTGGCATTTGCAAAAAAAAAAAAAATTAAAATACATCTAAGTTATTTTTGCAATTTTCATATTTAAATCAAAGCAACTTAAATCTAAGTCAATCACATATTGGTGATCAATAAAATTGTCAGTGAAACATGTGAGGCATTATTGTTCGGTTCAATTATTTACTGCGATTAATATGCTGTGCCAAACAGAAATCAATTAAAGTATATAACATCAAAAACAAAAAATCAGATACCAGGTGTTGCACCTTTAAAATACTAAAGTAATTTATAGTAAAGAGAAATATTTAGGAATGCGCTTTATATTGTACAGTATATATATATATCTACAACTCTTCATTAATGAATTACACTACATAATGTAGTATCATCAGTAACTATCATGAACTAATAGTAATTATCATAGTATACTTTAGCCTTTACTACAGTAAACTATATATAGACCTCCTCTCCCTCAGTCATCTTTTCATCAAGCAAATTTCTTGTGTTCGCTTAATTGGTTGGCGACGTCACTGACCAGAGCGAGAGGTGGCAGTAACACACCAAAACGTTTGTTATTGACCACCGAAAAACAGGAAGAAGAAGAAATTGTCATTCTCGCCAGCATATGGATTTACTTTCAGTAGCTAGAGACTGGCCTCACAGCTCTGTGAATATCGGTGCCGTCACTTATTGATCCGCGAATGGTAAATATAGCTTGCGTGGATGATACTGCACTACTTGACTAATAAAATGGCTTCGCTACTGAAAAGGTATTTAATTTATAAAGTAGAGACGCTACCGCCACACTACTAAGAAATGTAGTAACTAGTTACTCCCCAACACTGAATATAATATTGTATAGCTTCAAATGTATAGAGATGGATGGAAAAAAATATATAATATGCATTTTGCACATTTAATAATACATTTGTTGAATCAACCCAGTTTGCATTGAGATCGAGTGAGAAATTCTAAAATGACTAAAAGTTTTTTCCCCATTACTGCTTTCTTTTGAAGATATTGGCGGTTTAGTGAAGAATCTCGTGCCATGGATAAAGATTACCCTAAACCAGTGAGCGTGTGGGGCTCCATTTCTATTTCCCCAAAAGGGGCCTTCCTCAGCGATGATGGAGGTGAGTCAAGCTGCCTGAAAAAATTACTAGAAAAAAGAGAGACAAGTCCATCAATCCAAAACTGGTAGGGAAAATGTGACCTCATTGCTGAAAAACTGGGGACTTTTGACCTTTGACTTGAAAATGTTCTGCTCTCACTTCTAATTTCACGCCATTGTTCACAGTTGTCTCTGGCACGTCTTTTTATAGCCGTGGAATTCAGAGACCGCCTGTGGTTGACTAGAATCTCGTTTGATCAAAGATTTGGCGACAATGACATGGAATTTTACTCATATTAGTCACTGCTGTGTTTTCATTTACACTCACTGCCATTTGAACTCTTTTCCACGCAGCTTACACGTACTTCTACAAAGGCACCAAATACTGGAGGTTTGACAACAAGCGAATGAAGGTTGACTCTGGATACCCGAGATCCATTTTAAACGACTTCATGGGATGCCGAGTACACTTTGATGTAGAACCGGAGATCTATCCTGACCACCAATCGCCTGATATGACTGACAACAATCCAGACCCTGAGGACTACAAAAATGGCGTAGACGAAGAAGACCCAGATGATGACGAAAAGGATGAGAAAAAGGAAGTAGATGTTATTCTGAGAGTGAATGACAATGATAAACACATCATGACACTCATCTTGGTGATTGTGCCTTTGGTTCTGGTGCTGTGCATTCTGGGGGTGATATATGTCATCATCACCACACTACAGAGGAAAGAGACACCCAAAGTGTTAGTTCACTGCAAAAGGTCTTTGCAGCAGTGGGTCTGACAGCGTTCACACTCCTAAATATTTCCGCACATACGTTTTCTACGAGACACACACCTTGTCGTTTGATTGTTCCTGGTGCTCATCCAATCAAACTCCCTGTTCCCAAAGTAGAAATTGCACTTTTTATAGTTTTACAATTGTTTGCTTGTGATGTTGCGAGTGATTAGTCTGTCTGCGAGGTTTTTATGTTTTCCTTTTGAGCCTGGTCACTGACCCTGTGTCCAAATATACCTACTTCTATACTATGTAGTAGGTGACACTTTACGTGAGCCAAGTAGTATTTCCAAATTCATAGTACAAGAAGGTGAAAAGTAAGAGGACAACCAACTGCTTCCGATAATATTTTGAAGTGCACATCCACTGGTCACTTCAATGAGCCCATGCTGTAGGTCACATGACAGTGACACGTCTCATTCATACTACACTTTTATTAGGTACACTAGTTCAACTGCTTGTGAACGAATATCTCATTAGCCAACTACATTGCTGCATGTAGGCATGGCCAGGATGATCTGCTGAAGAATCAAGAGAATGACTTTGACCGTGGCATGATTGTTGGTGTCAGATGGACTGGTTTGAGTATTTCGGAAACTGCTGATCTACTACCATTTTCACACAGGTTACTGAGGATGGTCGTGTCTGAAAAAGAGATATTATTCACTTAGTGGCAGTTATGTTATTACAAATACCAAAGTTTATGGGAGAATGGCTAGACAGGTTGCAGAAAAGCATCTCTAAATATATAACATATTTAACCTTGAAGCAGATGAGCTACAGCATAAGAAGAGCACACCAGTCCTGTCAGCTAAGAGCAGCAAATTGGAGCTACAATTCAAACAGACTAATCAAAGTTGGTCAATAGCAGATTAAAAAAGGGTAGCCTTGTCTCCATTTCTGCTGAAACATTTGGTAGGTAGAGTCAGAATGTGGCGTAAACAACATCTGAATACATCCTGCTTTGTAAATGTTTGGCAAAAGAAGGCTACTTCCTTCAGGACAAACACCATGTCATAGAGCTCAGATGATTTCAAACTGGTTTCTTAATCATGTAAATGTTTACTAAACTCAAATGGCCTTAACGATCACCTGAGCTCAGCTCAGCAGAGCAGCTTTGGTATTTGCTGCAACAGGAGAGTCAAAACATGGACAAATCTGCTGAAACTGTGTGAGGATCTCATGTCAATATGGACCAAAATCTCTTAAGAAATAGTTTCCAGTTTCTATGAGTTAAAGCCTTGTGCACGTTGGGAAGTTTATTGCTTTCACTTTCACTTTGCTTGCAATTTTCACTGGTGATGAGCCACACGAAAGTTCAAAATCACTCACTGACCTTAGATGGAGCTTAAAGGTGCAGTATGTACGATTGACGCCTAGAAGTTGAACTTGGTATTGCAGTACAAATTCAAAAACATTGCATAGGGGTTTTTTTCCTCCCGCCTCCCAACAACGACTTGACGCACACATAGGCTGCCAAATTGACAACACCAACAGGAGCAGGCGTGCCTGATAACCTAGCATAACACTGTAAACTGATTAGCAAATCTGTATTTGTAATATTTGTATTGCAAATTAATAACCACCACATGTGGATTTTTAACTCTGAATCTGCGTCTCTTATCAGAGGCTGCTGCTGTCCTCTGGAGGTCACATTATCAGCTGTGACTGCATAGATTGAGGCAGCCTTCAAGACTGAAATGAAATACACTGTTTTCCGCCAAGGCAACACAGGAGGCTGAAATATAATTGGGTAAACTGGCAGTGTGCGAAGATAGCCAAACAAAGACATACGTTCAGACACACAACACACATTTTTAAATGAAAATAACTATCTTTAGCATTGTTTTTCAGATAAACAAGTATGTTCACTAGGCATGTTTATTAAATATCTGCAAACATATCATGGTATTGTTATGCTTTAGAGGAGTCAATAACTTACATAATGCACCTTTAATGAAGGACCCCAGAACACAAGGTGGCACTGCAAAATTTTCCGCTTCTAGTTGCCTTGAACTGGGCCAAAGCACGTTTGTCCCCCCTCCCGTCTCCCCCGACGGCCCACACTCACATTACATTCGGGCCTGGGCATGCTTACGTCATCGATGATGCGCTGTTCAGTAAGCGCTTTCGCTCAGCACAGTGGACATTTCTTTAGTTATATCGTTTAAGTCGTTTGATATGCGGTGAGACGAAACACGAAATTGGGTTCACTAGAACGACACGAGACGAGATTTTTACACTATTTTTAAGAAATCGTCTTTTATTCAACTAAAAAAAAATCACAAATTACAAAACTATTTAGGTGCTTTTTTAAATCAACTTGTAATGAATGTTATTTTACTTCTATTTTAATGAAATCTGTAAAGTAAAGGGCATGCAAACACTGCACAAAAATTTGCTAATAGCCTATGTGAATGGAAAAAAGTTTTTTAATAATTTTAAATATTAACAAAATATTTGCTAATATATGAACGGAAAAAAAGATTTTAATTGAACTAAAGAAAAATCACAAACTGCAAAACAATTTAGGTGCTTAAAAAATTTTAATTTGTATTTTACTTATATTTTAATGAATTCTATGCCATAAAGGACATGCAAACACTATATTTAACTATAAACTCTACTAACTGGCTTCTCGCCCAAGCAACCAAATGACACTTGTAACTCCGTGGCCAGCCTGGGTTGCCAGGTGTGAAAAGCACTTGATTGCAGTTCAAATACAATCCTGTCTCCAATCTTCAATGCTAATTTCACCCTCATGCTCCATCATAACGTCACAACTCGCGAGACAATTTTTCACCTCGACGAGAAATCTTATCGCGATTTAATCTCGCGAGATCTTGCCATACGAGATCTTGTCACACCTCTAATAGTTATGTACTACTACACCAAAGAGCATAAAATCACCAAGAGGTGACACTCTGTTGCTGTTTGGGAAACAGCCACTAGATGCTGCTAGTGTCACATGGCGGCCATTTTGGAATGAAAATTCCAATAGAATAACAGCACAGATAACCAACGTTAGACAGAATGAATTACAATATTGAGTTAAAATATTAAGTAACAAATAATAAATATAATAAAAAGTAACATTTTAAACAATATCTCAATGAAAACAGACAATTTCCAAAATGTTGACAAGACCAAGTTTACTATATATGGTATCTAAAATATCTTTTTCACTTATAACATGAAAGTAAGGTTAACAAAATAACTTGGAGTACTATTTTATTTTTTAGCTTTACTCAAATTAGAGTGATATAAAAATGAGGATGCCCCACAACAAAAACTACTTTAGTTTATATGGCCTCCATGATTTTTAATGACAGCATTAAAAATCATGAATAAAAAATGATGAACTTATGTGTCAGAATTCAATCATTTTGGTACAAAGTGGCTTTTTACATAAAAACTTTATTAGTCTTTCTTTAACAGACAACACTGGAAAAAATACTATATACTATTATAACATGCAACAAAAAGTACTGTCAATCTGTTATCAACAAATTTTATAATTTATTTAATTTAACATGCCAGTATTCATTTATATTATGCCAGTGCGTAAACTATTAAATTAAAGTAATTTCACCTAAAAGTGACAGTTCCAAGAAAACAAATATGGTCAAAATATATTAAACAAATCTGTACAATTAGCTATTAAAAGTGCTGACAATCACCAGTCTTTGATTGTAAGTGTTGTATTGTCGTCTTTAAAAACAAAGCAGCTTCTTGCCTTCGCGACAGCAATAAGATCCAATGGTCGGCTGATAGCTTTCATTCCAAAATGGCGGAATTGCAAGGCTGTTGCTGGGCGCTGCTGTCGCCTCTTGGTGATTCTAAGCTCTTTGACTACACGTACTATTACGTACTACTACATCCTACTATTATTAATTTTTAAAGAAAATTAAGTTAAATGATACTATTTGATGTGCAATTCCTTTTGTGCTAGGCTGGATCATTGTGTGCTTTAGTGCCACCAAATTGTGTTTTACTATAATTTCAGTAGCTCAAGGCCTGTGAACAAATGCACGAATCTCATTGGTCGGCCAGTTTTGAACGCAGAGCGTCAAACCAAAACAAATTAGCCATGATGTTTTTTTTAAGGACACTTTGATTCCTGGTGTTTTGCGCATAGGTGTGCAGTGCACACTCACATTAGCACCCTTTGTTTACTTACAAGGCATTAAACATCAGCGATAATCTCCTGCAATATTCGTCCTGGTGTGCGTGAGCGTTAAGTATTTTTTTATGGCAAAAGTGGTCCATTTCGGTACTAACAAAATGTCCCTAATAAAGTAGCTGGTGAGAGTATAAAGAACAGATTTTTGGAACGATCATCAATGGTGATTTCAGACACTGTGTGGGAAATGTTGGATGTACAAAAACAAGCCCAGATCAGCACATTTCTTTACATCCTTTGCTAACCGGCCTCAATAATAGAGGAAACCATAAACGAGGTCTTGCAGAGAGTGCAGGGTTAAAAGAAAGTCAGGCTTAATCAATTGTCCTATGCACATTTAGCTGGGTTTATAGTCTCTTCCCTGTGGAGCCTGGCTTGCATTACACAGATGTTGCTGATTTTGGACTTTATGGAGAGAAACAGAGGGGGAAGGGGGTTTGTAGTCTGCCAGCATTTCCTCTGCCTGAGTTCCACTGAGTGAGCAAGAGGAGGGGGAAGAGTTTTGAGGCGTAGTCGTACTGTCATCGTGACCTACATTAGCGCACCCCCTATACTTTCTCCCCCCTCATATTTGTCTTCCTGTGGGACTTTGTTTTCCTCGCTGCACTTCCAGTTTTGTTTTTGAGAGCCATTCCTGGCCTCGGATTAAGTCCGTCAGTGCCTTTCAAGGCTGAATCTGTGCCTTAATAGTGCAGACCATCACCACTGTGTTGGAAATGTACTTTATTTTCACTTTTTGCAGCATTCGCAAGGATCTGAGAGAAACAAGCAAATGTTTGCTGATGTGGCCTTTCGTGTTTTAAACCTGTGTCATTTTTGTTTGTATGTCATGTCAATATGAATGTGCTTTTTGTAGTGCCAATGAAAAACTCACCCTTGAATATTGATGTGTTGATTTGCATTGTTTTATATTAACAATCGAGTAAATCATGCAGGGCATGTATTGCTTTTGTTCACAGATATTATCTGGTATATAGCTTGCTCACAATAAAATGGAGTATACGGATGTAAGCATCCCTTTCATTTTGAACTTCCTCTGCTGATTCTGCACTTCCTTTGTTTGAGCACAATAACGCTTTCAATTATATGACGTGTGTTTTTATTCGAAGCATATCGGTTACCTTATGCTGGTGTTGTGTAAAAGATTTCTTCCTGCTATTGTGCAGAAAATGCCAAGTGCAGTCGACCACCCATTTATTCAAGTCCAAAGTCTTTCCATTTGAAGAAAGATCATAAAATGCCCTCAAATCCTATGTACTTCATGTATATATTCATACTTTATAATTAATATTTCATGCAGACATACTCATGCTTAAACTGTTGCATCTTTTAAATGAAATGTACATATAATAGTAATAGTAACCAAAACTTCAGTCTTGTTCTTTGTATTATTTTTAACTTAAACTTTCACGAAGCTTCTGCTTATACCATTTAAGACTACATTTGCTAATTAGCCTGCTAACTAAATGTATGTCCTTTGCAAATGTATATTTTTATGTAGCTACTACAGGAGTGCAGAATTATTAGGCAAGTTGTATTTTTGAGGATTAATTTTATTATTGTACAACAACCATGTTCTCAATGAACCCAAAAAACTCATTAATATCAAAGCTGAATATTTTTGGAAGTAGTTTTTAGTTTGTTTTTAGTTTTAGCTATTTTAGGAGGATATCTGTGTGTGCAGGTGACTATTACTGTGCATAATTATTAGGCAACTTATATAAACATATATATATAAACAACTTATATAAACAAATATATACCCATTTCAATTATTTATTTTCACCAGTGAAACCAATATAACATCTCAACATTCACAAATATACATTTCTTACATTCAAAAACAAAACAAAAACAAATCAGTGACCAATATAGCCACCTTCCTTTGCAAGGACACTCATAAGCCTGCCATCCATGGATTCTGTCAGTGTTTTGATCTGTTCACCATCAACATTGCGTGCAGCAGCTACACAGCCTCCCAGACACTGTTCAGAGAGGTGTACTGTTTTCCCTCCTTGTAAATCTCACATTTGATGATGGACCACAGGTTCTCTATGGGGTTCAGATCAGGTGAACAAGGACGCCATGTCATTAGGTTTTCTTCTTTTAGACCCTTTCTTGCCAGCCACGCTGTGGAGTACTTGGACGCGTGTGATGGAGCATTGTTCTGCATGAAAATCATGTTTTTCTTAAAGGATGCGGACTTCTTCCTGTACCACTGCTTGAAGGTGTCTTCCAGAAACTGGCAGTAGGACTGGGAGTTGAGCTTGACTCCATCCTCAACCCGAAAAGGCCCCACAAGTTCATCTTTGATGATACCAGCCCAAACCAGTACTCCACCTCCACCTTGCTGGCGTCTGAGTTGGACTGGAGCTCTCTGCCCTTTACCGATCCAGCCACGGGCCCATCAAGACTCACTCTCATTTCATCAGTCCATAAAACCTTAGAAAAATCAGTCTTGAGATATTTCTTGGCCCAGTCTTGACGTTTCAGCTAGTGTGTCTTGTTCAGTGGTGGTCATTTTTCAGCCTTTCTTACCTTGGCCATGTCTCTGAATATTGCACACCTTGTGCTTTTGGGCACTCCAGTGATGTTGCAGCTCTGAAATATGGCAAAACTGGTGGCAAGTGGCATCTTGGCAGCTGCATGCTTGACTTTTCTCAGTTCATGGGCAGTTATTTTGCGCCTTGGTTTTTGGTTTGGTTTTTCCACACGCTTGAGACCCTGTTGACTATTTTGAATGAAACGCTTGATTGTTCGATGATCACGCTTCAGAAGCTTGGCAATTTTAAGAGTGCTGCATCCCTCTGCAAGATATCTCACTATTTCTGACTTTTCGGAGCCTGTCAAGTCCTAATAATTAAGTTGCCTAATAATTATGTACACCTGATATAGGGTGTTGATGTCATTAGACCACACCCCTTCTCATTACAGAGATGCACATCACCTAATATGCTTAATTGGTAGTAAGCTTTCGAGCCTATACAGCTTGGAGTAAGACAACATGCATAAAGAGGATGATGTGGTCAAAATACTCATTTGCCTAATAATTCTGCACTTCCTGTATGTCTTTGCTTGATTTGGCATGAAACCATTATCTGAGTTACGCTTTAGTAGCTTAGCATATGTTAGCTTGTTTGGCAGTTTCTCTACACAGATTTATACATTAGATATCACATAGCGTGAGCATGCGTCAATAGCGCTGCCACATTTGTACAGTGCTCCCAGGACAAGTCATTCAACCGCAATAGTCAAGACAGTATGCCAATGTGAAGATGCTTTGTACTTTTGAGCTTAAGTAATGTTATTGATAATATTACAGTCACCTGCATTCACCATAAGGCAAAGGAGCACCAACTTGCACTAAAGTCTAGGCTTATGCTAGTTTTGTTGAATAAAATAAGCAAACAATGAATATAAAATATGACAAGATGCTGCGGTGCCAGAAACGAGTCGTTCATAACGGAGATTCATTCACAAACGAATCGCTCCCTCCGTCAGAATGAAAAGTGAAAGCAGAAGAGGAGGTGTGTTTCAGGACTCGGATATCAAATTAAACATGGAGGGAGAATAATACATTTCCATGCACGCAAACACACGCTCTTTATCAGCAATACCCCTGCAGTCACTTATCCATCAATGTAGAAAAGTGATGTAAAATTATAATTTTTCGTAATTTAAAAAATATTTGTATACTGACCTGATTCATTTCAAAGGAGTGCTACCCTGTACTAAAATGGCGGCTCTATTGACACATTCCTTCTGACAGATAGACAACAGCAGGGTAGGCAACATCTAATGTATATAGGCCTATCTATGGTTTTCTACTTTATACCCTTTGCAAATTGTTAAGTATGTTTTAATATAATATTATTTTTTGTGTGATGAGGTGTCACAACAACTACACCAGTTAAATTGTGTATACTTGCAATGGATTTTTTCAGCCGATATCGAGTACGTATTCCTTGACAAGTTGATCAACCGATACCGAATACCGATTCTGATGCCTCAAGCTTTAGAATGCATAAGCACATCTTTCCTCTAAATATGATACTTAAGTGGAGATCTTACCTTACGTAAGAGAATAAATTAGAGATGTTGTATATAATCCCTTAAACACATCTCTTTTTACTATTTAGGTGTGAACTATCATGACCAGAAGCAGCTTTACAGAAAATAACATACCACAGACATAAAAATGGGTAAGAAAAATTACAAACTACAAATTGCTCAGCTCATGTCACAGCAGCTCAAAACATGGTAAATACAATGATTGCACTTGCAACAAAGAGACCA
Source organism: Danio kyathit (assembly GCA_903798195.1). Taxonomy (NCBI): domain Eukaryota; kingdom Metazoa; phylum Chordata; class Actinopteri; order Cypriniformes; family Danionidae; genus Danio; species Danio kyathit. The sequence continues at coordinate 21,230,620 of LR812543.1, read as the reverse complement.
TCACTCACTCGAGTCGCACCAATAGACTGTATAAACAAAGGTCGCACAACATCTGTATATATTTTAGCTGTTGTGACGAGAGCGCATCGATCGCTCACGCATCATTTACCTCCTCACGTGTTGTGGCTGCTGTAGGCTATGCATAATATACAGGAGCACACGTGCGTCTTCCTCTGCTTGTAAACTCATGAACAAACACCTGCAATCGGTTCATGAGGTTGGCCAAATTGGCAAGTACCGGTCGAGTCATTACATGTGATTATCGGCTTATACCAATCTTCGGCCGATCGATATCGGATCATCCCTATTGCTTAGCATTCTAGTCTGTTAGCTTAGCTTATACAAAAAAATGTATATATTTATACATCATTGTTATGATTATCAGTGATCTAGAGGCTGCAGATCACTAATGGACTAAAAATCTGCCATTTATGGACTACAAGATCCAGTCATGCACATAAATGGTGGATTTGTAGTCCGTTAGCGATTTGCAGCAGCTACATCACTGATAATCATAACAAGCATGCTGTTAACTATTTAAACCTTCAGATTATCTGATTGTACACACTTCACAAATTTTCAGTAATACTGTTGTACACAAAATAGTTTTGTGTTATGAGGCATTACAAACCACTTACACAGCTTTTCCTTCAGTAATTAGCATAGCCATGCTGCTAGCCAATTATTCTTTTTTTATATACAGAGAGTTTTTGTTTGATCAGGCAATGCAAAAAGCTAGGGTTAGGGTTAGCTACTAATTCAGTAAACTAGCTTAGCATTTCACTAGCCAATTAGCCTGCTAGCATAGATTATACATTTTGCACATTATTTTGACATTTATTAATGTGTTAAATATTTCCATTTAATTAGGTGATTATAAACGACTACTCTGCAAGGTTTTCATTAAATTAGCTTCACATAATGCTAGTCAGTTAGCCTATACTTTTTGCAAAATGTCTATTGTACATTTTTATATGAAATATTTACCAGACATTTGTTTGTTTGATTCTTCCTGTAGTGTCATAAGTGGATTAATGGCTGGACTCTTTTTAAAACCTTTTTAAAAGTTAGATGGTGTAATTCCAACATCTGCCAGCAGTGGCTCATTGAAACGGCAGCCATTTTGGCTCTTTTTACTTGCCATCACACTTGTCAAATGAGGGAAATGCATAATCACCACAACATGCTCGAACATACCACATTTCTCAGCTTGTATTCAGAATTTACTTAAAACACATCACAATCAGTTATAAAAACCAGAGCAAGCCAGTTACGCCCTTTCTCATTTTAATTCCCAGACAAACTCATGGGACCTCCTCTCTTCACTCTCTCCAGTAATATCCTGTTAGAGGATTAGATTAACTCTCTTCTATGCTTCCTCCAATCAAACTCGAGGACGCAATGGCGACATGGTAGAGAGTGCTGAAAGAGGCACTCTTCAGGAACTTACCTGAGATCAGTTTATAGTTTATCTGAAAACGGCTGCGGTTTGTGTCTGTAAGGCATCAGCTTGCCCTTGATCAGTTGCGTCGGGCCTTCGCTGGTTCAGAGCTTATCCTGCCTTTATCCCATTATTGGATCTGCTGCCGTTTAGCTGCTCAGACCTGCCATAGCCATAGCATTGGCTTCTGAAAGCAACAAGTTAGATGCGGTCAATCTCAAAAGTCAATGAATCAATGTAAACTGTCCTACATTTTATGGGACCTGAATGCAGAGTTCAGGTGCTGGAAGCAGAAAGACAGTTTAGGTTAATGAATTTAGCGTGTAGCGTAAATTAGCATTCTTTCTGTTGATTCCTTCCTGTTAGCACTGATTAGTTAATTATATCAAACCCAAATCTTACCAGTTGTTGGCAAAACTGTGTTTTCTGTATGATACAAATTTCTGTCTGAAGCTTAGCTAAAGATTTAATCTCACTGCGGGGAACTGACGACGTAGGCTATCCTGCAATGTGTTTAAATCCCAGCTAACACCGCAGTTAAGTTAGCCCTCATACTGGAACTGAGATAATGAACTTTTTATATCATGTGTAGTTCACATGGATCTACTTCCTAGTTATTATTATTAGCTATATATGCTAATTCAAACTAGTTCTTAAACCAGGCCAAAAAGCAAAGCAATATAATAAAAATGTCAACACTTTTACTTAGGAAAAAAAAGTACATATTTTATTAGAGTCAAAGCTCTTAAGTGTAAATCCTATAAAAACATCTAAACTGAAACTTTACTATTTCAGAAAGTAGCCATTTTTCTTGACATTTACTATACCATTCATTGTATCTTGTTAACAGTTCCCATTGTTTTTAAGTATAATCTTCTGAGTGGTAGCACTGTCCTTCAAGATTTAATCCTGTTAGGCCAGTCCTGCCTCAATCCTAATCCTTACAGATTGCTGAAGTCCGCTCTGAATGGTGTCAATCCTCACGGAATGCCCAGCCACTGCTAAACATTCAGGTAAGAAATTTGTTATTATAATACTTGTTTATCGAGTCAAAAGTTTTGTAGCGTTATGATGATGGTGCAGCAGTAATTTAAATCTGACAAGTGTTTTAGGATATGACTTGTAATGATGTATATTAATTCTTTTAACACTAAACAAACAAAAATTTCATCAGTTTCTGTGGACTTTTTTTACATAATCGAATAATTTACATTATAGCGAGTTAGATGGAGGGTACACCTCAAAATATACATGTGTATCAAAAATGTACAGGTTTTTCAACATTATTTGACAAATATTATGTACAAAGGATCAACTTTTGCGCCAAATAGTAAAGATTTATGATGTTACAAAATATTTGTCAATTTTGAATTGCTTATTGAGTCTTTTCCGATTGAGCTAAATGTTACATAAGCTTAACCAAGGCCATAAGCATGTCTTGAGTCCTGCAAATATTTAAACATTTTCACGTCTTATTTATTACAAATTTGTTGAAAAATCAAAACTATTTTTGTCTGGTCACAAGGATTACATGAATCACATAAATTGTATCATATTTTCATATGAGTAAAATGTTGAATAGTTTGTATTAGTTACTGACCGTTGTTAAACCTTCTTATTGTAAACCATTCATTCATTCATTAATTTTCTTTTCGGCTTAGTCCCTTTATTAATCTGGGGTTGCCACAGTGGAATGAACCGCCTATTGTAAACCAACAGTTATATATTAGGGGCATTCTACCAGAAACATACATGATATGTCACTGAATTAAAAACATAAATACAGTGAATAAAAAGTATTTCATCCCAAAAATCTCTAAAATGGACTGATAGTTGATTTCTGTGAGTTGTTCTGTAAAGTAATTTGATTCTCAGAGTTTTTTTCTTTATTAAAACACTTTACAAATGTACAAACCCTGTCACTGAGCTTGTCTTCAGCTCAATTGAACCTACAGCTTTAATAGTTTTGTTATGCTAAAAACTGTTTAGAAAAAATACTTCGGAAATAGCAATTTTAAGTTCATTCATTCATTCATTTTCTTGTCGGCTTTGTCCCTTGCGGGGTCGCCACAGTGGAATGAACCACCAACTTATCCAGCACGATTTTACGCAGCGGATGCCCTTCCAGCCGCAACCCATCTCTGGGAATTTCCGCACACACACATTCACACTCAAACACTACGGACAATTTAGCTTACCCAATTCACCTGTACTGCATGTCTTTGGACTGTGGGGGAAACCGGAGCACCCGGAGGAAACCCACGCGAACGCAGGGAGAACATGCAAACTCCACACAGAAACGCCAACTGACCCAGCCCAGCCGAGGTTCGAACCTGCGACCCAGCGACGTTCTTGCTGTGAGGTAACAGCACTACCTACTGCGCCACTGCGTTGCCTGCAATTTTAAGTTGTTTTTAATCAATTAATGTGAATGATAACATGAAATTATAAATAAATTCTACAAATAAATACTACAAATATATAATACAAATAAATGTACAAGTGTCCCCATGTTTCGGTCAGTCCTATCACATTTGCCTTATCATTCATTTTCTTGTCAGCTTAGTCCCTTTATTAATCCGGGGTCGCCACAGCGGAATGAACCGCCAACTTATCCAGCATGATTTTACGCAGCGGATGCCCTTCCAGCCGCAACCCATCTCTGGGAACATCCACACACTCATTCACTATGGACAATTTAGCCTACCCAATTCACCTGTACCGCATGTCTTTGGACTGTGGGGGAAACCGGAGCACCCGAAGGGAAACCCACGCGAATGCAGGGAGAACATGCAAACTCCACACAGAAAAGCCAAATGACCCAGCCCAGCTGAGGTTTGAACCTGCTACCCAGCGACGTACTTGCTGTGAGGCGACAGCACTACCTACTGCGCCACTGCATCGCCCCATTTGCCTTATATTTAACATAAAATGTGTGCAATACAGCTTTAAGGCTATGATTTGAAAGTGACGTCATTTCATGGAGGAGAAGCTGACAGTGATCAATGCGTTCTGTCATTGAATTGTATGATTTTATGCTTGTTTATGTATGATTTTATGAGGACAACAAGCTGAAGGTCAGGCCCTGTCACATTTTTTATAAGTGAAAATGTACATTTCCGGTAGAACGTCCCATGAATGGTTTTGCTAATTCCATTTTATCTCGCTCTGTTTCAATAAAAAGATCCTTCACATTCGCACTAGAATTTTCACTCTGCTTCTGTCAGTTGTAAACCCCGCCTACTAAGATTGGCCACCTCAGTCATTTTGACATCACCCATTTAGAAAATTAAGGCAAGCAAGACACATTAAAACATTTTTGTTATTCTAACAACATATGTAATTTTGTGCCATTTTATAAGCTAACAGAAAAGTTAGCATCATGCTAACAACACCATGCTAACATTTTTTCTTAAAAACATAATATTTGGTTCTTTAAAAAATAACTGAACAGGAACCTAAAACTAGTGTTTTGACAATGTTTGATTTTTGCTGGACCTGTAGTGTTCATTTTGTTTTATATCACAAGGAGGACAGATTGAATCCATTCACCACTAGCTAATCATTGCTAATCATAAATGGCTTCCATAACAGACTTTAAGTATCCTTCAAAACATCCTAGTACCAGTGTGACATTTGCCTTCAAACATGTCTGACAATTTTACAGCAAGCAGTCATGAGAACTAATCCAAAAATATGTTCATTGTTCTATAACATGCTTATCAAACCTCTGTTTGCTAAAGGATGTGGCAAAAAATGACATCATTCTATTTCTGAATCTCTTGTGGGGTTTCTCTGAAAACATGCCCTTAAATTCGGACAAACAACTTCAACTTCATTGGGCTTTCCCAGAGATGAAATACTAGCAACAAGAGCCTTTAAATATTGCCGACTCGAGCAAATAAGACTAGCATTAGCACTGAGGCAGGGTCCTGGGTGTTAAGCTAAGCTTGACGAGGATGAAACATAATCAGTTGTAACTCATTTCAGGTTAAGACGTCCATTCTTACCCCATGTTGATTCAAACAATAGGATTTTATTCATCGTTACCAACACTGTATGTGTATTTAAGAGATATATTTATCCTGTTTTCCTCTCAGGATGTTTAACTGGGTGGCGAAGGTTGTGCCACATGCTCCTAATACACAGGATGATCTGGGGGACGAGGCTATCACAGTGGTAAACCCACAACTTTAACATGCACTCATAATACACACCTCAGTAATATTTGTGACTTTAACGCGGTGAGTAATTTGATTAATGTGTCCAAGGGTCATGGTGTTTATGTGGGTGATGCAAGTGATCTGATCCCAATCCATCATCACCACATCATTTTTTGCTATCCTTTAATATTACAGTGCTAACATTTTTGGAGCACTGCCCTTACAAAAAAATAACTGCAGTAAACGGAAGTAAAACTGCAGTACAACAGCAGTATACTGTATAGAAGTATAACAGTAAAAATTAAATACAATTTCAAATTTGTTATACAATGAAGTAAGTTCAAATACAGTTCAATAAAGTTCAACAGCAGTATAAGTTGCAGTAAACTACAATAAAAAAAAAGTAAACTTCGTCTTTACTCACTTGTGCTGCTGTAGTCTAATATTCTAATGGTATGGTAAGAACTGTACTGCACTTGTGTTTCAAGGGGTTTGTTCTTCAACATCTTCCAAGAATATTTTGTACTTTTTTCAGGTTTTTTTTTTAATTCAAGTAATTTTCTAATTAGAATTTTAAGAGTTTATTTGCAAAAACGAATAATAAAAAATAACTGCAGTGAACTGAACAGTACAACAGCAGTAGCCTATACAAGGATAAATGTGTCAAAATTCCATGCAACTGCAAAAGTGCAGTATAATGAGGTATTAACGCAGTCAACTACAATACAATAAAGTTCAACAGAAGTAAAATCTGCAATACAACTGAAGGAACAATATAGTGATATGTTATATAACTTATTGCACTTAGGTACATAAGTATTAGATTAGATCAGATCAGATTCAACTTTATTGTCATTACACATGTAAGTACAAGGAAACGAAATGCAGTTTAGGTCTAACCAGGAGTGCAATAGCAGCAAGTGCAGGATACAGGTATAAGTTATAAAGTGCAGTTATAGAAAAACTATGGTGATATTTACAGATGGATGTACTATGAACATTATATACAGGATGTATTAGCTATGAACAGAGATTTACAATAGATGGATATATGTACAGGTTGCTATTAATAATCAGAAGTGTGCAGATAGATAAAAATAATTACAAATGTAAATGTGCAGTGGGTATGTACAGTTCAAATAAATAAATCCGTGCAATGTAGTGCAATGAATATGTGCAATTTTTAAATGTGCAAATGTTAAATAGTGCAGTGATTATGAGGAGTATAATGTATATTAAAAGTGCACTTTAGTTTTATTATGTATTGCAGTATTGTAGATGGATTTCTGTAGTTAGTTATACTTCTGAAAAGTGCAATACAATATATTGTGGTAGTACTTTAGCAATACAACTGAAGTACTGAAACCTCATTTGGAAATATTGTCCAAATAAAGCAGTAGTTGTACTGCAGATGTACTGTAGTAGTATCTCTGAAAACTGAACTTACTTTGTTTCAATTCACTATAATCTTCCATGTGAAGCTGCTTTGACACAATCTACATTGTATAAGCGCTATACAAATAAAGATGAATTTAATTGAATTGAATACTTCAGTTGTATTGCAGTAGCAGTACTGCATTATAGTAGTTGTACTTCAGTACCATTGCAGTAGCAGTACTGCATTATATTAGTAGTATCCCTTCAGTTGTATTGCAGTAGATCTACTGCAGTTGGTTGTATTGTAGTAATTCGGTTGTATTGCAGTAATACCGCAATATAATTAAATAATGCAGTTTCTTCGTGTCCAAAAAACTGCACTTTTCAGAAGTTAACAAAAACTGCATTATTCTTTAAAAAAAACTGCAGTAATTATTTGTAAGGGTGTTAGCAGGTTCTAAAAAAATAAAGCACTACAGGTTTTTCTAGCATGACACTAGTGTGTTTTAGCACATTATTACCAAACAAACCTAACCTGTGCTCATCATACAGACTGTACCTGAATGTGATTTTTGACTAAATTTAACAGTGACAATATGCTGATTGATACGAAATGTTTCTCAGACTTTTTAATGAACTATTGCAAGCAGGTAGTTAAGAAAATTCTAACGCTATCTCATGGCAATTCGTGACTTTTTGATTTAGTCGCTAATTTGTATGAAATTGTACCATCTCATTCATATAATTTAGTATGATTAGCTTAACCCCACAATGATGGTTGGGTTTAGGGGTGGGGTTTGTCTGATCTCACGAGGAAACGTAAGTATTTACGTTTTGTCAGTTTAGTGGCTAAGTCGTTCGAAAATGTACGATTTTAAAAAGGAGGCATGGCACCCAACCCCAACCGTCATTGGGTGATGAGCAAATCGTACTAAATTGTACGAATTAGATCGTACGAATTCATACGAATTAGCCACTAAATCAAAAAGTTACGAATTGCCGTGAGATTGCGTTGGTTTAGTGCCACACCTCCTTTTTAAAATCCAACATTTTTGTACTACTTAATTCGTACAAATTTGTATGAATTAGCCACTAAACTGACAAAACGTAAGTTTCGTCGTGAGATCAAGCTGGATAATTCATGTTATGCTATATTCAGCTATTGTGTTAATGTGGGTAATGCTAGCACATTTCATAGAGAAAGATGTTTCTTGCTCGCTTGTCTTGCCCTGTTGCTAAGTTTAACATAGCTAGGATATTCTAATATGTTGTTAGTATGTTTTAGTTCTACACTATTAGCATCTCCTAGCACGCATTGTTAGTGTGATTTAGCAAGCATCTAGCATGTTTGCATGTTAAAATATTTCACTGTCCACTAGAATACTGTTATATTGTTGTTACAGAAAGTTAAAAACCTATTAAAACTTGCATATATTGACCTACCGTTTCTTAGCTTTCTCTTTTAAAATGTTAACAAGTATTTTGTATTTATGTATTTTTTTTGTATTACTCTGATTAAACCAGTGTTTATTCTTTCATAAACCCATATAAGAAACAGTCAATCGTAAAGAGCAAGAGTTTTTAATCTCCACATAAACTGTTTTCTGATTTGTACATTTTTTTAAACAGTGTCTCTTGTTTTTTCTTTTATAAAGAATGGAAAAACATCAAATCGAGGTACATTTACAACATTTTTTAGACATTATTGTAGCAGGATTATTTTAGCATCACCGAGATACTACTGTAGTTTTACACTGTAGTTTGAATTAGTGTTTATTTTAGTTTATGTACAGGATATTTACATGTACAGCTTTGAGATGTACAGAACCTTACCAGGTATGCCAGAAAAATGATAATATTTATACTCTATAAAAGTCTGATAATATATAATTTTCATTTCTTCTGATTGAAAATCAGGATTATTCAACCAAATATTGCTTTCATATTATAATGTTTGTTATGTTAAAGTTTTTTCCCTACAGCATGGCATTTTTCTATTCATTTAAACAAAAAAAAATGTGGAATTAAATTACATTTGTAGTTTATAAAATAAACCACAAATTATGATTTTTTTCAAGCACATAACTATAAATAGAAAAACAAAGAAAAAATCTGATAGATGTATATAGATATCTTTAGGTTTGTGTTTTTACATTTAGCTAACAATAATTATCCTGTAATCTTGAATGTAACACAATATTTTAATAAAAACACTAACCCATAATCTCTGTAATTGTCATGCAGACAAGGTCAACTCATCCAGACCAGGCAGAGAGGATGACCAATCGTCTCAAACCTCACAGGGCAGGTGAGTCTTAACCCGTGTCATCCACAAACGCAATCTGTGTATGTTTGAATCTGAATATCGGCAATATCTGTGTCTGTTTCAGTGTCCAGGCTGGTATGTTAAATTGGCTATCCAATGGTTTTGCGAGCGCACTCCCTCAGCCAGCAGGAAGTCCACTTCTCCCAAGAGCCAGCTCTGATGCTAAAGTACACGATTTTTCATAAGTCATTTTTAATTCAGATTATTAAAGCAGACACTGGAGGTGAACAGGGTCAGAAATCAAGTAATAGCGTTCCACAGTTGATTGAATACATTAAAATAAATAATGCAATGAATTACAAGTTATTAGATATTAAAAAATATGAAATTGATGCGCTATTTATTTTGTTACAAAAGTTAAAACATTGTCTAAAATAGACAATCTGTATTGTTTAATCAATTATGCCCTCATCACCCATCAGATTGAGAAAATACTGAGAAAACAGCCATAAAATAAATAAAACATCTCCTTTTTGAAATATTTCTGAGCAAATTATTTATAAACAACAAATTCTCTGTACAAACCCACAGAATAGAGATATAAATAAAACAGTGAATTTTATACTATATGTAACCCTGCCGGTCCTGAACCACCCAACCCGCTCCGAGCTGGGATCAAACCGGCGACTTTCCGTATGGTAGTGGGTTGCTCTAACAAAGGAGGCTAAAGACCATGACCTCTAGTGTCTGTCGCTAGAGAACCTTTTAGAGGTCAGAGGAGTGAGGTTTACCTGCACAGCACTTCACTAGCTGGCCTCCGTTACACTCACCCCCTAAACCTCACTTCCATCTGGGTCACGGCACCAATGTAACCCCGCCGGTCCTACACCACCCAACTCGCTCCGAGCTGGGATCAAACTGCCGACTTTCCGCATGGGGGTCGGTTGCTCTAACAAAGAGACTAAAGACCATGGCCTCTAGTGTCTGTCGCTAGAGCACCTTTAGAGGTCAGAGGAGTGAGGTTTACCTGCACAGCATTTCACTAGCTGGTCTCCGCTACATATGCATGTTCTTATTAAATAGTTTCAATTAATTCGATTGCTAGGATGTCACTGGAATGTTTTGGCAAGTTGTATGTTGCTATCAAATTTGCACATCTTAGCATAATTTAGCATGTTGTTAGCACGTTTTAATATTTCACAATACATTTTTTATTTCATAAAGGCCATTAAAACATGCACATTTTATAACTCAAATATGTTAAAAGTCCAATTGTTTTTAATTAAACTGATGTGTTTATTCTTTATTAAACCCTTATAAGAAACCATCAGTGATGGAAAAAAAATAATAATGTCAACATAATTTCTCGGTTGATTGATTCATTAAGATAAAAAAAATGTATGTTTAAATATGCCAATGATGCAATATTTAATTAAATATGCCGTATTATTACTCCATTATTGAGAAATACAGTGAACAGGCATAAATAATTACAATTTCTAATTTCTTTATATATTTTTAAACAAATTATGTGTGCAGAAATCCCTCTGTAACAACCAACAGAATACAGATATAAATGAAAATGTGAATTTTGGTTTATGTTTAGATTTATGGCTCAATGCAGGAGAAAATAATATTCATTTCCAAGAAAATGAGTTGCAATTGAAATCTGCAGAAATAAAGGGACATTTAAAAGTGAATTTTAGATATTTTCCTTTACATTGTTCTGAAAAACACTTTAGGAAAAGCCAAAAAATCGACCTCAAAATTGGCAGATGAATGGTAAAACTGTTCTTACATTGCATTAATGTGCTCTTTTTTGAGTTTTTTTTTATTTCTTTCATTTATCTTTTAGGCACTGCAGGATGAAGGATCTGGAGAAAAGTAAGCCAATAACACTACTCTTTCTCTTATCAAGCACACCAGAATCATTTCAGCTATTTGACTTGTATATGTTTGACAGGACTGGTGTTATTGGCTGGATCTCACAGGGAATTGGAAAGGTCGTCCCGCAGCCGGATGAGAAATACATGCGGGAAGAGCCTCCAGAATCAGAAGAAGTCACAGAGGTTAACAAACGAAATGTGCAAGACTTGATTTTCAGCAGAAATTAATAAACAGAGTGTTAGAAACAACTGAAACAGATAAACATCTTCTACACAGTATATCAAATATTAATTTAGAGAAATAAAATATATATATATATTAATATTTTATATACTTAAATAGTCATAAATTTAAGAAAAGAAAATCTTTAAATTATTATTATTTAATAAAATAATAACTGTTTATTTTATATGTATAATTAGAAAAGGAAAGTAAAAACTTCTGTTATATGTATTAGAATTATAAAATTAATTTATTAATTTTTTATATAGATTTCACATTTTTGTCCATTTTTAGGTTATATTTAATTCACATGAATATTTCATTTAAATTATTAATATCTCGATTAAATTATTATTATTATTCATTTGTAAACAAATACTATTTAATATGATTCTATATATTATATATATTTGTTTTAAACTATACTTGTCACTTTTAGAGTTTAAATGAATTATAATTATGACTAACAATATTTTATGATGCATTTTAAAAAATACAAATGAATCAAGATGGAAAATTTTCTGCACTTTCATTTGTCTTATGTTCTGTTTTCGTTGCGCTTTTCTGTTGACTTCAGGTTTATGATGTCAAGGACCTTCCAGGTGTGAATCAGTCAGGTTGCATTTTAAAATATAGCAAAATCATGAGCTGAACAGTTGAGCTATTTAGCATTTTAACTTCATGGATGTACTTTGTATATTTTTTTTACCCCAGACATGGAGCCTTTGCCACACATACCAGTAGTAGAACTGGTGTCAGAAGATGAGGGACCTGAGGAAATCTCTGCTCAGTTCCCTCCAAAGTGAGTGTCATTCTTTGAAAAGAGCAGGAAAAAAGTTTATATACAGTTGAAGTCAGAATTATTAGCCTCCCTTTTAATTTTTGTTGTCTTTTTGAATATTACCCAAATGATGTTTAACAGAGCAAGGAAATTTTCACAGTATGTCTGATAATATTTTTTCTTCTGGAGAAAGTCTTATTAGTTTTATTTCAGCTAGAATAAAAGCAGTTTTTAATTTTTTAAACACCTTTTTAATGACAAAATTATTAGCCCCTTTAAATTATATATTTTTTCAATAGTCTACAGAACAAATCACTGTTATACAATAACTTGCCTAATTACCCTAACCTGTCTAGTTAACCTAATTAATCTAGTTAAGCCTTTAAATGTCACTTTAAGCTGTATAGAAGTGACTGTATATATATCCAACCCATAGATTTTCTCCCAAAGAAATCAGGAAAGTGGTCAAAAGTGGACAAAAAACAACTGCAGTAAAAGTCTCCTTTATCTACTTGTGATCCAGTTACCAAAACGCCTTAAAGGAACACACTATTTTTTGGAAATTTACAACTCTCCTACAGTTGAGTTTTTACCATGTTTTAATCTTTTCAGCTGATCTCCGGTTCTGGCGGGAGCAGTTTTAGCTTAGCTAAATAATTGATAATAATCAGATAAGTCCATTAGCATCTCACTCACAAAATTACAAATAGAGTTTTGATCATTTTCCCATTTAAAGCTCAGCTCTTCTGTGGTTACATTTTGTACTAAGACCGGAAAATGAAAAGTTGCTATTTTGTAGGCTGAATTTTTTGAGTGGGATGCTAATGGTCTAATCTAATTCAATGATCTATGCTAAGCTAAGCTAAAAGTGCTCCCACCAGACCCGGAGATCGGCTGAATGGATTCAAAAATGGTAAAACTTGTCAATGGTAAATCGTGTGTAAACAGACTGGCCTAAGTAACATTATTGTCTTCTTTTGATGTGTGAACAGAGTAATAACCTGGATAAAGAACGCATTACCACATCATGTGGCCAGACACCCAAACTCCAGCTCTTCCTCACAGCGTTCCTCACAGTGCTCAAACAAAGGTATTGTTCTAACCGTACACTCTTAAAAATAAAGGATATAGTTTTATATATAAAAGATAAATTAAAAAATTAAAAAGAGCTGCATAATACCAGTCATCTGTGATTGGTCTAAAGCTTATAGTATGTGTCAGAAACCAAACACACAATAGTAGTACCTGAATTGTAGCACTAGAAACTTCCTCAACACCTTGATATGCATAGCAATGCTATTGTCAATTTCACCGTATCCGTTTGAGCGACTCCTTACAGTCCTAATTTTGTTGACGAAAATGTTTCTACTGACAAAAACGAGACTAAAACTAAATCCAAATGAAGTGATGATGAATTTTCTTTGGATGGAAACATGACTATTGTTTGTGAATACAGAGTTAACAATAAATGACACCATTATGCAAATTATTTAAAAACATATGTAACATTGTACAAAGAGCTTTATAACTTTCTACACACTTTAAAATGTGATTAGTTTACTTAAAAAGGAAAGTAGCTAATAGCCAAAAAATGACATTTTTTTTTAAAAGAGATATTCACCCAACAATTTTTATTACATCATCATTTATTTCCCCTTGTGTGAAACTTTATGAGTTTCTTTCTTTTGTTGAACACAAAAAGAAGATATTTTGAAAAATGCTGGTTGCTGGCACCCATAGACTTCCATAGTAGGAAACACACTTAGTCAATGGATCCAAGCAACCAGAATTGTTCTTGTGTGTTCAACAGGAAAAAAAAACTCAAATAACTTTTGAAAAAGTTAAGGGTCAGTAAATGATGACAGAATTGAATTTTTAAAAGAAAACTATCCCTTTAAGTACCCTAATAGCTCACTGTGAAAACCCAATTTGAAAAAATTTTCATTGACTAAAGCTACATTTTAAAAGATAGTGACTGTCTAGCTTCATATTTGTACAAACACAAAACCATATTTCTTAAATTCAACAGTTTATTCACCTCCTCCTGAATCAATAGCCAGCGTGACGGAGATGGATTCAATAACTCCCAGGTGGGTTCATGTCAGGTTTGCTTCTTGTGCATTTGCACACAGACATATTGGCCGTAGGTGTCCAATCAACATTTTTTTCCCCATCTTGTTTGCAGTGTGGTGGGCAGGATTGTTCAAGGCCTGGGTCTCTCAATGCCGGTGCTAAAAGGCAAAGAAGGATGTTTGGTAAGTATTTTGAGATCATTGCCTCAGGTTTATAATAGTCCTTTCCTCAAACTGACTTCATTTCTTTCCTTTATATATAATCAGGAAGACGGCAGGATTGTGCAAAATGGTGAGTAAAACGTTCCTCTTTCAACACTGTTTACTCTGTTACTCATAACAAACTCTTTAAAAACTCTAATGTGGTTACGCTAGAAAACGACAACACGTAAAGATCATTGCATGCGTAGCAACATGACCCACTCTGAGAGACACATCAAAATTTGCGTAGAAAGACTGGAGGGTGAGCTATTCTCATAACTCAGTCCATCTTCTCCTTCTGTTACAGGGGGGAGGACTCAGTGAACCCCTGTCAACAAAAGGAGAGAGAGAGAGAGAGAGCGAGAGAGAGAGCGCAAAACAACATTACACAAAGTCACAGTGGAGACAGTGAAAATCATTTGAAGGCGAATGGAGGCTTTGTAGCGCTCTTGAATGACGAGGCAGCTATGAAAATCTACTCAGTGTTAATGCTTGACCTTCTCTGTACTGTATAACTAAGTGAAATCATATTTATTTTAATTGATCTTTGCAAATAATGACTAGCTGGCATCTATCAGATGGGTGTTTGTTGTTACTGCTGTGATCTTTATGAACTGACGTACAGGTTGGCATGGATGTGCATGTCTTAAAACGTTTATGGGCCTCATGAGAGGTAATTATTGTTCATTTGACTGCGGGTTTCCTTAGTCGACTAATATGTTCTAGAAAAAATGTACTCAAATGGAATAGGTTGAAAGAACCCATTATTTCAAAAAATATATATTGCCTTGACTACTTCAGTACATACGGCTGCTTTTATGACATGTACACTCCTGTTCAAAGTTCTGGGGTGTTAACATTTGATATAAAATTTGATCTTAATATTTTTAAATATTACAGTTTTCTATTTTAATAAATTTCACATGATCACATTTTCACATGATCCTTCAGAAATAGTCTTAATATGATGCTCAAGAAATATTTCTTCTTGTGATATTTACCTGTTTATTTATTGTAGAAATCATTTTCAGTATTGTCTGAATAGAAAAATGTAAATAATTTGTTTGTTTTTTATTTATTTCTTTATTGTGGAAATCCTTTTCAGTAATGTCTGAATAGAAAAATGTAAATCCAAATGAAAAACGTATTTAATATATAAAAATAATTACATTTTAAATTTAATTCCTGAACAAAAGTACTAATACTAATAAATCAATCGATCAACAATAAAGAAATATTTAAGATATCAGACAGAAAACTTTTAAACAGTATTGTAAACTATTCTGATTACCTGTAATCAATCTTTGTGTATTTAATGTATATTAATATTTAATATACTGTACTTAATGTCAAATATGTATATGAGATCAATGCATTGCACTAATAAAGAAAAACATATTGTTGTACTTGTGTAAATGATTGAATTTCTACAAATTAAATTCCTTGATGCTGAAAGAACACATGCAGATCTTTGCTCTCAACCCCAATAGGTAAACATAAGTAATAAAATAAATCAAATCCCTTGTGATTTAATTTGAACACTAAATTAGCCTTTATATGTTCCCATTTCTAACGTCTAATCGCTCAAATGTCATTGTGTCCTGGTGTTTGAAATGTGATACTGCATTTCATAATAACACATAATAATGTATTATACTATTAGAATACACTCACCGGCCACTTTATTACACCTTACTAGTACCAGGTTGGACCCCCTTTTGCCTTAAGCACTGCCTTAATCCTAGACTCAATAAGGTACTGGATATCTTTTGAAGAGTTTTTGTCCATATGAGGTTGCTGCAGATTTGTGGGCTGCACATCCATGATGTGAATCTCTTATTCCACTACATCGCAAAGGTGCTCTTTTGGATTGAGATCTGGTGACTGTGGAGGCCATTTGAGTACAGTGAACTCATTGTCATGTTCAAGAAACCAGTCTGAGATGATTCACGCTTTATGACATGGTGTGTTATCCTGCTAGAAGTAGTGATCAGAAGATGGGTACACTGTGGTCAAAAAGGGACAGACATGGTCAGCAACAATACTCAGGTTGGCTGTGGCATTGACATGATGCTCAATTGGTACTAATCGGCCAAAAGTGTGCCAAGAAAATATCCCCCACACCATTACACCACCACCAGCAGCCTAAACTGTTGATACAAGGCAGGATGGATCCATGCTTTCATGTTATTGATGCCAAATTCTGACCCTACCATCTGAATGTCGCAGCACAAATCGAGACTTAACAGACCAGGCAACATTTTTCCAATCTTCTATTGTCTAGTTTTGGTGAGCCTGTGCGAATTGTAGCCTCAGTTTCCTGTTCTTAGCTGACAGGAGTGGCACCCGGTGTGGTCTTCTGCTGCTGTAGTCCAAGGTTGGAGGTGTTGTGCGCTCAGAGATGCTCTTCTGCAAACCTCGGTTGTAATGAGTGGTTATTTGAGTTACTGTTGCCTTTCTATCAGCTCGAACTAGTCTGGCCATTCTCCTCTGACCTCTGGCATCAGCAAGGCATTTGCACCCACAGAACTGCCGCTCACTGGATATTTTCTCTTTTTCTGACCATTCTCTGTAAACCCTAGAGATGGCTGTGCATGAAAACCCCGGTAGATCAGCAGTTTCTGAAATACTCAGACCAGCCCGTCTGGCACCAACAACCATGCCTCATTCAAAGTCACTTAAATCATCTAGCTTCCCCATTCTGATGCTTGGTTTGAACTGCAGCAGATCATCTTGACCATGTCTACATGCCTAAATGCATTGTGTTGCTGCCATGTGGTTGACTGATTAGAAATTTGCGTTAATGAGCAGTTGGACAGGTTTACCTAATAAAGTGGCCAGTGAGTGTATAATTATAATACTACAGTATATTTTTTTGATAAACGTTAGGTGCTATAGGTTCAAAAGGACGCTGCTTTTATACTCTTCAACAACAATATGGGTCATTTTGGTTAAAACGTATAAATACTCAATACATATCAAACAATATGTTACAAACAAACTAGCAGAGACAGACTGTAACACTTTTACTGTAAGATCCAATATAGTCGGCACTGCAAATATGCTGTAAAATGAAACAGATCGTTTCTTACCGTACTAATGTTACACTGGATACAAGTAGTGTGACGCAACTAAAGAAAACAGAACTAACTATAATCAGAGATTCTTTCTACACTGTAATAAATGCAAGGTTTCCCACAATTTATTCAGGTTTTTTCAACACAAATAATATGTTGTCCCCCCAAAAAATCTCAAGAATTGTGTTCTTTATCCCTTGTGTATTGTGTAACAGAAAAGATTACAAATTTGACCTCTTCCCAACAAAACAAAAACAGCAACAATCAAGAATGCATGATAATATGGTGTCATGCTTTGCAAATTAAAAATGTTATAAAGGAAGTGAATGGGGCAAAAAACAGTCCCTAACATAATGAAAGGGAGTATTTGCACAGAGTGTATTGAGTTTTTGAAAAATTTCAAAGCAAAATATGTCGAAATCACCAAAAATCATTCCATTTGCTGAAACAACAGAAAGTTGTGGCTAAATTAAGACTCAAAATCCCCCCAGAGTGAATGAAAACATCCCCAACAGCACACAAGCATTAAGATCATTTTACATAAGTAGTTTGAACAAGCTTTTTTGTGTACATTTGATTCAGCACAAATCTGACGTTAAACTAATGTGATGTTCTGGTCAAAACAGGCCTAATTTTTACACGTAGTGCATTTCCCAAAACCATTTTTGGCCAACTACTATCATGAGTTCCAACATGACCAAAGTTTCCCGAATCCACTGTTCTAATAAACATTCACAAACAGCATCGCAGACTTGTGGGATTGGAACTACACCTCTGGACCTGTAGTCAAAAGCAGAGTGGGTGTGTTCTATTCTGAGTTATCCTCCCTATTCCTTATTCCATCTAAACACTTCAACATCCACTTTAAATGATTATGAAAGCCTAAAGTTGCCTTGCTTACATTTTATGCCCTCAAAGTCTGACAATTGTGTTTGCTACTTGGACATGACTCGTGATGAAATGTGACTTTTTTATTTACCAGCAAAAAAACAAAACACATGCAGAACGTTAGTTTTAATTTGTTTTAAAAGTAGGCCTTTCTGTAATGTACTTACTGTATATGCAACATTTCTGCAGGGTTTAGAGTATAATGACTACAGAGTATAATGTCAAAAACTTAAAAGTAATTCAAATAAAAAACATGACTTTTTTTTCATTTAATTTTCAAAATCAAATGTAATTTTATAGACAACAAATAAATACGTTTTTTTTTCATGTGATTTTATGGCAATATATCTGATTTGTATATGAGACATGTTGTTGCATTTGTTTACAATAGTAAAAGAAAAACATGGAATATTCTCAATAATATTTGTAAAAGAAAGGAAATGTCTTGTTTCAATTAAGTATGTAGGAAAAAAGATATAAAGCAAGGCAAGCAAACAAACTATTTTTTATTATTATAACTTGTAAAGGATTACATTTTTGTTTAAAAAAATAAATGAAAACATAAAATTCATTACATACAGTTAAAGTCAGAATTAATAGCCACCTTTTTAATTTTTTTTTTCTTTTTTAAATATTTCCCAAATGATGTTTAACAGAGCAAGGAAATTTTCACAGTATGTCTGATAATATTTTTTCTTCTGGAAGAAGTCTGAAAGCACTTTTAATTTTTTTGAACAGATTTTAAGGTCAATATTATTAGCCCCTTTAAGCTATATTTTTTTTCGATAGTCTACAGAACAAACCATCGTTATACAATAACTTGCCTAATTACCCTAACCTGCCTAGTTAACCTAATTAACCTAGTTAAGCCTTTAAATGTCACTTTAAGCTGTATAGAAGAGTCTTGAAAAATATCTAGTAAAATATTATTTACTGTCATCATAGCAAAGATAAAATAAATCAGTTATTAGAAATGAGTTATTAAAACTATTATGTTTAGAAATGTGTTGAAGAAATCTTCTCTCCGTTAAACAGAAATTGGGGGAAAAAATAAACAGGGGGGCTAATTATTCTGACTTCCACTTTATATATAATATTTTGTATTTAAAAAATTATATAAAAAGCATCTGTTGCAGATTTTATCTAAATAAGTTGTTACTCACCACCTTGTTCAGTGTCATTATGGAAATTTTACATTTTAGCTAATGTGGATCATACAATAGGTCTCTGACAGAATTTGGGAAAAGCTTTTCCCCAGTTTATTTCCTAAATGATGGATCAAACATTGATAGTTCAACAGTGAGTTACATCATTTTTTGGAAAACAAACTAAACTTAAAAACTCTAAATCAAGCACTGTGATGCAAATTAAGGCAAGACACGGCAGGTGAATAAAGTAGAACAATTAACTAAAATAGTTATCACCATACTTCACCAGGTGATTAATTAAAGTAGGATGTTTTCAAATTAAAACCAAAAATTATATTATTAGCAATTTTAAATATGGAAATAATTATTTAAATATGGACATTGTTTTATTAAATATGCACTAATTTGCAAAAACTCCATAGCTCGAAAACATGAACATTGGATACAGTCAAGTTTAAGCATTGGACAATAAACAGTTTCAAGGTTTACCGCGGTTTGAAAAAGTCAAGGTTTTAAAACCTCTCAAATTTTCTGTTAAACCGTTCCGACGATATATGTATGTTTTTTTGTTTGTTAATTTTTTACGTCCTTTTGCGACTGTTTTATTTAGTTTTTTAGGGCAACAGTATCAGTCAATGATTTATTTTCATTGTTTAGCCATATTTACTGGTCCAAAATATTTAAATGTTTCTTAAAATAAAATATATTATGTTAAATGCGTAAAACAAATTTTTTAACCAGATATTTAGAAAGAACATACAGCATTTTAAAGCAGTAATCACAATACCATGATATTTTTATCTAAGGTTATCATACCGTCAGAGTCTTATACTGGCCCATGCCTAGTCAGGTTTGAAATTCTTGTTTTATTTATTTACTTATTTTAGACACACTATTAGAATCAAATTTATACAGAAGATATTTTGGGAATATCTTTTATCACTTACTAATTCAGAAAATGGGGTGGCGCAGTGGGTAGCGATGCCACCTTACAGCAACAAAGTCGCTGGTTTGAGCCTCGGCTGGGTCAGTTGGCATTTCTGTGTGGAGTTTGGATGTTCTCCCCGTGTTTGCGTGGGTTTCCTCCGGGTGCTCCGGTTTCCCCCACAAGTCCAAAGACATGCGCTATAGGTGGATTGGGTGAGCTAAATTGTAGTGTGTGTGTGTGTGTAAATGAGTGTGTATGGGTGTTTCCCAGTGATGGGTTGCAACTGGAAGGGCATCCGCTGAGTAAAACATATGCTGGATAAGTTGGCGGTTCATTCCGCTGTGGCGACCTCTGATTAATAAAGAGACTAATTCGAAAAGAAAATGTATGAATTAATAATTCAGAAAACAATGCGAACAGCCAGGAATAAATTTAATTTAATTAAATAAATAAAAATAATAATAAATTATGTATAAATAAATAATAATAAACAAAAAAACAAAATATTGTATATAGTCAGGAAAATTACACCATTAACATTTTTGTAGGTTACACAGTATTTAACTATAATATGAACTGCATTTGACGCTAGGACAATTATGCAGTATGTTACCGTATTTTAAAGTTGCATTGTGAAAATGGCTGTACAGTATATTTTACAGTAAAGATATACAATAGTGTAAATGCATATACAGCAAGATAATCGGTGGTGTACATGTAATTATATTATTTTTGCTGTAATTGACTTAAAGTAAATTACTGGCAAACTGCTGCCAGTAAGTTACTGTAGATTCTACAATGATTTGTTAACAATGTATACATGAACAAATCTCTTAGTAAAAACCTTCAGAATATAGATTGAATATAATGAAGTGGTGATGTATGGCTCAATACAGGAGGGGAAAACTCATTTTGAGAAAATATAAATCAAATGAAATCTAAAGGCTAAAGGGTGACAACAGAAAAACTTAATTATGTTTCGGATATATTATTTTTCCATCAAATATTGCTTGACAGGTGTATAAAAACCTGTGTTTTACCTCATATTTTACCAAACCAAGAATGTCAAGTGTCCTTACAAGCTTCACGCATGGTTGTATCTTTAACAGGTGTTGGATCGGATCTCATTCTAGAGGAGGTTGATTCTGAAGACGAAGCCCCGGCGAAGGATACATCTTCACAACCTCAATCCCAACCGCAGACACCGTGGTCACCAGAACAGTCCCTTCCAGCGAGCGTGGTTACACCGTCACAGGCACACATTGAGCTGGAGGACGCGGAGACGCAGACCGCACGATGGACACCGATGATCGAGAGCATAAGGAGGGAGGCAGAGGACACTGCCATACTGATCATGGAGGAACGGTAAGAGCTGGAGACCCACAGTGGATGCCTGAAGATCTGAATGTTGAAGTAAGTGTCAAAAAAAAACAGAGTTGTTTTCTGCTCACAGGTTGATACAGGAGCGTTTAGCAATGGCCCGGATGGCTGAAGAAGTGGCGCGGCACACGGCGGAGTTGGCTGTGAGAGAGCTGGCACAGGCCCGCTTCGGCATTCAGACCATTGCGGAGGAACCAGAAGATGTTGATCAAGAGTAATTCATACAAAATCAGACAAACAACTAAAACATTTTAAAAACTAGATCATTCTAATTTTGGGTTATAGAGCTTTGGAAAAATATTAAGAAAATATTTGAACATTTTCATTATTTTTCCGGATTTATGATTTAAGGTATAGTTCTGCGTTTGAGTAAAATATTCAATTCTATTGAATTCATTTTTATTTCTATAACGCTTTTATTGTGTCAAAGCAGCTTAACATAGAAGTTCTAGTAAATTGACATTGAAACCAGCCAGGGGTGCGTTTCCCAAACAACGACATAACTCGCGGCTGAACTATTAAAGTGCGATGCATCGTTTGGCAAAAGAATGATGTAGTGACGATCGTTTCCCAAAACCCGTAGTTTCTCTGTCACAGATCTATCGCTTGAACCACGTTAGTTACAACGTAAAACGCCCATAATGATGCTCTAAACGGGGTGGAGTAACTTCTTTAGAGAACAACCCCATCATTTCTTTGTGCAAATTATATTGTTTTACACAAACACGCATTTAAAATCAAATCCAATATTAGTTTTGGTAAAAACATGCACTCGCTTTCCATATTAATTGAAATATATGTAAATGGCACATATAGGGCCAATGTTTGCTTTACTAATATTATTGAGAAGTTGAACATTACATATTCTATTCTATAACATAAAATCACTTACAAAAGCTAACACTATTCTAATATCATATATAAATCATATAAATAAATAAATAAATAATGAGGCTATTTATTATAAATATATTTACTTTAATAATAATATTAATGATGATGATTATTATTATTATTATTATTATTTAGGATATTGTTTATTTATTTTAAAAAAAATACAATTTGACACATGCAAACCACAGCAGAAAGTTCTAACCAACAGACCCATGTCATATACAGTAGAGATACTTAATAAATAACCCACTATAAAATAAAAGAATTAACGTCTGCTATGTTTTTTATTTTCACAAGCTTTGGAGACGTAACATAATTTCCACTTTTAAATATACCTATAGCTTTCACCATGAGGCTGTGTTCAAAAAGATATCAATGTTTTCAAAGTGCACTGCGAAAGGAGCACAATTGTAAACATGAAGATCGCTAAAACTGAACTGTAAAAATACTTTGAAAGCAAATTACACCTAAGAGAGATGACTTTAATGCTTTTTCATTTTTAATAATTCCAACTTTGAATGTTAGAATGTTCTAAATGAATAGGGCATAGGGGAAATAAGTGGGAATAGAACACAGCCAGGAACTATGCTTCTAACTACAGCTCCAGAAGTGTCGTTTGAAGTGCTCAAGTTTGCGATGCAGTTTGCGAATGTTCGTTGGAATGATGGATTCGAGAAAACAGCAAATCAACAAACTATGTTTGTAACGACGGAACTTGCGACCTTAGTTAGCTAACGATGGTTTTGGGAAACGCACCCCAGTCCAGTTTTCTGAATTAAAGTTCAATTTAGTTCAGTTCAGTGTGGTTTTATTTTCACTGCTGAAAGTCCAAACACTGAAGAGCAAATCCAAAATATTGTTTTGGTTTTGCTCTCTTCAGTACTGATGATGTTTCTTCCAGATTTGAAATACAATTACCTTTGCTTAAATTACTTATAGGTGACATTTTCTTAGATGTTTTTTTTTTTTTTTTTCATTTTTAGACAACACAGTGTCAAGGTCTTAACTACTTTAAGAAAATCCATACTTGGTGGAATAATCCTCATTTTAAATTACAACAAATGAAAGCATTTGTATTTCTGGCTAATTTCATTTCTATAAACTTTTCTAAATGACAATCATTTTAACAGTCTGAAATTTGGAAGAAATGTTACATGACATTTTTAGAATAAATTGTGTATTAACAGTTTACTTAACCAAATGAATTCAGTAAATCTAAGAAATTGAGAGAAAAAAAAAAAAGGAATTCAAGAGATTTACAGAAATTGTCAAGTGATCTCTTTTTTTTCCATTCTGCGCCAAGAAATATTAAGCCACACTATTTCAAAAACATTATGATATTTTATACGGTTATATTTTTATATATTATGAATATATAATTTTTAAAATAATTTTAATATATTCATTTTTCTAAAATAGTAGTGTACAATTACTAATATTTATATAATATTACAAATAATCATTTGATATTTTGTTTATTATTACATTATTTATTCTAATTGTATTTATTATAATTTTTTTATTTCTAAAATATAATAAGATTTATTGATAATTTATTTATGATGTATTCAAATTTATTTAAATATTTGTAAAATATTACAGTATAAGATTTAAAAGTTTTGATATTTTAATACCTATATGCAGTGAAATGTGTGTATATTTTACTTCCTGGAGGCCCTCTCAGTCCATCCTTATTGTTTCCAGTGACCAATATTTCACCCCGCTGTTAACTGTTTTGTAGCTTGCTTGATTTACAAACAAAAATTTAATTAACTTTTTTTTTTGCCACAGATTACAAGTGCTCCAGGAGGAGGAGAGTGAAATAGAAGCCATACGGAATCAAATTACAGAGTAAGACATCTGAATATATTAAATATGTCTCTGTCTTTTGTATATTTGTGTTTGTTTATACAACCACATAACTACAATACCCACATTTCATACCTGCTGCTTAATATTTAAATTGTATTCAGTGTCCTAGCAACTGCATTATGGCAAGCCAATTTAACATTTCAACAGTTGTCTCAACATTTCAACTAGTACTTTTTTTAAAATCTTTTCTATCGAGTATTATTGGGTACTGGCTCCTTTTTAAAATCTAGTAGGCTACCTATTCGTCATTATATAGTAGTTCTTATTCATAACATGCTGCTTATTAATAAGATTCTAGTTCTTATTTATAAAATACTAGTACTCATTCTTTAGATATTAGTACTTATTTAAGAGATACATACTAGTACCAGTATTTTAGATGCTATATTCATTAGATACTAGTACTTATACTTAAGATAGTAGTATTTTTTTCATTAGATGCTAGTGTTTATTACTCTAACGACATTGCATTTATTAGTTGAATCAAATTAACTTTTCTAGTCATCTCAACTTATATCAATCAAACTGACTAAAAATATTGAGTTAAACTTTGTATAACTTTAAAAATGTAGTTGAAACCTGATTAACTTATTAAAATAGCATAAATAGTTGTTGTCTTGAATTTTTCCTGTTATTATTATTTATTTTTTTACAGTGCAGTGTAGTGTTTTCTTAGATGCTATAGCATCTATTATTACGTAATAGTGCTTATTACAGTCATCAGTCTTTATATTAGTCTTTATTCAATAAATATTAGTTCTCATATGTAGATACTAGTATGTATGATTAGCTGCTAGTAGAACTTATTTAATGTTTTCAAAAAAGAGTCAAGAACTTGTACAATTTTTAGTTCATGTCAGCTTATAACTGCTTTTTGAAAATATTTGTGGAAAATTCCTCCCTCCAGTGGTTTCTTAACAATCATGCATTTAGCATATATACATTATTGGTCATGTAAAAATACTCACTTGTATCATGTGATGTATGAGCAATTTTGTCATTATACCCTTAGGTGCTTTTTTTACCTTCTTACCAACAGAAATTACAACATCACATGATTCAGTGTAAATAATTGAATGCATATGACCAACTGACTGTCCAAGAACATATGACAGTAGGAACATGTGATATCTGGGTAAAAGGTTAACTGTAAAAACACAATTATTCATGAATTGATAAAATACATCAAATGTATTCCAGTTAGTCGATTTTTATATTAAATGTGACTCTGGAAACAAAACCAATCCTATGTTGCATTTATGTATTTGTGGGAAATGTCAAAATTATAGATTTTCATTTTATGACAAAAATCATTAGAATTTTAGGCAAATCTCATGTTCCATGAAGACATTTTATAAAATTTATATACCCTAAATATATCAAAACTTGATTTTCGATTAGTAATATGCATCGCTAAGAGGTTATTTTGACAACTTTAAGGTCTGAATGAATACAAAACAAATAATGGTTATTTTGCTAACGCACATTGTTATACTTTAGATGAACAAAAATGTTTGTTTTGGTAATCTTCAATCAAAGTCATATAATTTGCTTCCATGTTTGGAGTGAAGCTTCTTCTCTGTTGACTTTAATCAGGTTACACACCAAGCCTTTACATGTTTTTTTATACATTTCTAAGCAATGCAAACAGACACTTAATGGTGGTTTTGGTTTTCGTACCCTCATAGAAAATTGTGTTTTCAATTGTAAAAGGCATGGCGAGTCAAATCAGATGTACAACTGCAAGTTTGCAATGAGGGAATGATGCAAAAAAAAGTCCTGCCCCTACTCAATATTCAATTTCAGTTGCAAGCAAATCGTCAGATTTTGATTGATTACACAATGTTTTTTTGTCAATTAATAAAATCTGAACACACTAAATGTTCATCTAAAGAATATTAATATGTGCTAGCAAATTGAACATTATAAATTTAGATTTTACGTGGACTGTAAAGTTGACATGAAATCTAAATTTACTCTTATTACTTTTTTATGTATAAAGTAGTGCTATTTATAAATAATGTATTATTATTTTGTAAAATTGAATTTTCCCTCATAATCTTTAATCAAATACCACAACCCTCCCCCCTCAAAATGACTTTTCTTCACTTCTGGTCACATGGAATGCCTTTAGGGCGGGGCTATCATTGCGTGTCTCATTTCTAATCGTCAAATCGGGGGCTTGGTTCGGGTGGCTTGTTCGACCCACACAGCCAAAAGGTCCTGAATTTGTCCTTTTAATTATTTTATGTAATTTCATATAATATATTTATTATATAATCAATATAATGTATTTATATTTAATTTATATTGTAATAAAGTGTAATTTTAAATAACTATGGGCAGTAATGATGCAATGTCCATACTGTAACGCTATGAGTCGAAAAAAGCAAGAGAGGCAGAAAAGGCAGGCAGCGGCGTCATTATCACAAAATATTGAACATATGTTCAAAAAGACTGCCAAACAGGGTAAGGCTAAAGTTACTTACTTCCTAACAGATGAAAATATGTCCCTGTCCATGAAGTTCTAGGCTAACTGGCAGCATTACCCGGGACGTCCTGTATATTTATTGACTTGTCCAGTACATGACCTCCCTTTCCCTATTTTTGCCATTATTTTTTTTAAATAACTGTCCGACAAAGGCTTTAATGGCAAGCGGAGTCCTCAGCCGTCAGATGTCACTTCACAGCAAAAGACGCTATCCGTTTTTGAGGCTGTTTGGTCACTTCATTCGTTTTATTCTGATTGGATATAAATCTGATCGCTCAAACCACTTCAGAAGTGATCTGGGGTGCATTCCAGATGAAACTGGACAGGTCGAATCATTTTTTAGACAAAATTAATATAGATAAAATAAATTATGACCTGGAGAAAATCTGACCTGCACCTGAAACACCTGTAGGTGCACTTTTAAAGCCATAATTCTATTAAAAACATGTTTACTATAAGCATAAAACATGTGTTCGAACTTTTCAGGCCTGTAGCCAGGGGGGTTCGGAAGACCCACCCCTCACTGACAAAGGTCCAGAATTTGTCCCATACATGAGCTCATTTGGCCTATTTTGACTGCTATGCCATCACAAATAATGAAAATAATCCATCGAAAAAGGCTTTAAGACCAAACGGAATTCTCTGTCGGCTGTTGTTTTGGTGGGACTATAATCTGATGTAAGAGAAGTCTTCTTTCACTACTGTGTTGTTTTTAAACAGAGAAAACATTTTACAGGTAACTTTTATTCTAAATCTTGGACCTTATTCCTGAAATAAAAATGAGCAATAAAAAGGAGTGAAGCACCAGAAGCGGACCATATTAAATTAATATGAATATATTTTGGCTATTGTTGATATCCAGGAATTTTCAAATGTACTTTTTTTTACCAAAGAGGCTAGAAAAATTCTGAAGAATTCATTATTATTGTTGTTATTATTATTATTATTATTATTATTATTATTATTATTATTATTATTATTATGTTTTAATGATTATTTTTATTGAAATGGCCAAATTGTGACTGAGGTTGAATGTGCTGGCCAGTTTGTTTTTTGTCTAATAAATGACAGTAGGCTACAGTTTTTTTTTTTTACTTTAAAACTTTAACAGATTCCTATTTTTATGATGTAATAAATTAGTATTTTAAAAATTTGTCTTGTTTTAATTTTTCTTTATTGCAATTTTTAGGAAATATTTTTAGTACATCAAAAAGTGAGGTTATGATGAGATCTGACTAGCTAATCGAGCAAAAAAAAAAAAGTACTGCTTAAAATGTCACTGAAATGCAGTATTTAAATCTCATAGTTAAATAGAAACTAAGGCATATAACTGCAAAAAGTTCCAGTTTTTTGAGAAAAAAGAACCACCTCTTTCACCAGGCTGGCTACAGGCCTGTCCATTTTATTAGCAACGTCCTTCTTCCTATTTTATTTATTTTTTTTATTTCAGGACCGTTTGGATGTACGTCAGAATAAGGGAAAAGGGACAATCTTAATTTCCGTTTCATACGACTTTAAATGTTAAACCGGCTTGCCATACACGTACAGCATCTCATCCCATCGCTATAGTAACTAATCGCGCCTCAGATGCTTGTTTTCTGTCTCGTCTCTTTGAACGATGGCGCAGATTCTTCACTAATAAAATGCACGTGTATTTCGTTCTAATTAATCGCCTCAAAAACATTATGAACTTTATATCGCAATAATTTATGTGCAAACGCCACAAATATGGATGGATATGGACGCTGAACCACCTGTTGCGCTCAGAAAACGCGACTGACGTTGAAGTAAGTTATTATAATAACACGATGATAACGCTAGCGTGTAGCTTCAGTTTAGTGATATCTTGAAGTGCATATATATGACCACGCAATTTAAAGGAGATATAAGAAATGAAAACAAGCATATGCTAATTGTTGTTTGACGAAGCGAGAATTCTGCTTATATGTGTGTATTAATAGCTGACACAGATGTGCTAGTTGCGATTAGCCTGTTGTTTATATAAACGCTGATTGTCTGCGTCATGCTGTGTGAATCCACAGGTGTCAGTTACCTTCAGTTAAAGAGTTTGTTCCAGAAGGACCGGAGGAAGAAGCTGTACGGCCTGCTTTCACAACTGAAACCCCTGTGGAGGAGTTCAAGCCTGTAGAGGAGGAAGCAGAGGCTGAATCTGAACCTGAAGAGCTTCATGAGGAGGAAGAGGAGCAGAGGGACTCCAGCGAGGCTGAAGAAGAACCAGACTCCATCACTAAACAACCCCAGTCTGTTACCTGCAGCTGTGATTTACGAAGTGTTTCACCGGTATTTTGATTACCCTATCCCTCTAACATGCTGATGATTCAGGTCATTGAAAGGATAGTTCAGCCAAAAATGAAAATTCGGTCATAATTTACTTGCTCTTGTTACAAACCTTTATGAGTTTCTTTCGTTTGTTAAGCACAAAAGAACATATTTTGAAAAACGTTGGAAAACTCACTGTTGACCTCCATATAGCTCCATATTGACCTCCATATAACTCATCACTTGAGGAGGGCGAATAAATAGTGAGTAAAATTTCTTGTTTGGATGACTGTCCATTTAAATTGTGCATAAAACTTAACATTGTTTAACTTAAATAATATTATTTTCACTCCCCAGTGATGGGTTGCAGCTGGAAGGGCAATCCGCTGTGTAAAACATATGCTGGAAAAGTTGGCGGTTCATTCCGCTGTGGCGACCCCAGATTAATAAAGAGACTAAGCCGAAAAGAAAACAAATGAATGAATATTATTTTCAATCCACAACCTCAGCAAATAGCTCTGAGTTTGTTCATAACAGTCTGAAGCACAATGGTCTTGGTCCATAATAGCATTGAGATTTTTGTGTGTGCATAATTGGTCCTTATGATGAATTATTAGCAGTTTAAATTCTAATAGTAACAAATTATTAGCAATTATAATTTTTTTTGGTGAACTATCCCTTTAAAATCTCTTGTTTCTTAGAATGCACCAAGCACCGAAACTCCCTCTGGAGTTGCACTGAACTAAGTACACTGTGCTCACAAGCATTGTGCAGCAGTCATCATACTTTTCCTTTGTATTTGTGCTCCTTTTTGCTTCTTTGTGGGACAATGTTTGAAATAAATATCTCACATTTCCATTTCTTTGCTTTATATAGGTTGAGAGTGCAGCTGCTGAAGAGGAAAGTGTTGGTGAGTGTTTATCTCAGTTTTTCAGAACTGATCATTTAAGATTTTGATCATGTCAAGATCCGAACACTGTAAAAAGCCAGAGCATAACATATTTATTCCACTCTTTTATTACTTGGTATGTAAAAGTGTTTATGAATTTGGTGTCTTGGAGTTTTTCAAAAATATAGTGTATATGCAGTCATGTGAAAATTTACGACACCCTATTAAAGCCTGGGCATTTTGTAATGTTTTTAATATATGGTTATTTAATCTGAATTTTAACAAGGCAGAAAGATCAACATAACTAAACAATTAAAAAAACAACAATATTTATTTAAATTTAAGATTTAATTCTACAAAAATGCATATTCTAACTGAGGAAAAAGTTAGGACACCTCACATTTATTCACACTTAAAATGGCTCAGGCAATGCAGTGGCGCAGTAGGTAGTGCTGTCACCTCACAGCAAGAAGGTCGCTGGTTCGAGCCTCGGCTAGGTCAGTTGGCGTTTCTGTGTGGAGTTTGCATGTTCTCCCAGCGTTCGCGTGGGTTTCCTCCGGGTGCTCCGGTTTCCCTCACAGTCCAAAGACATGCAGTACAGGTGAATTGGGTAGGCTAAATTGTCCATAGTGTATGAGTTTGAATGGGTGTGTGTGGATGTTTCCCAGAGATGGGTTGTGGCTGGAAGGGCATCCGCCGTGTAAAAATGTGCTGGATAAGTTGGCGGTTCATTCCGCTGTGGCGACCCCGGATTAATAAAGGGACTAAGCCGAAAAGAAAATGAATGAATGAATGAATGAATAAAATGCATCAAATCACAGACTGGTGTACCACAACAGGTACACGTTATTAGTAAATTGTTACTCAGCATTTTGAATGAGGCTTGGCCTTTCTAAACCTCTGAAATGTATTATCTCAAAAGATTTTGAAATGAGCCATTCCATTGTCTGTAAGATAATCTACAAGTGAGGGCTTTCAGAACAACTGCCAACAGGCCCAGGTCTGGTCTAGCAGACTGCAAGATGCTAAAAGAGGTCTCCAAAAACCCTCAAATGTTTTTACGGGACCTACAGCAGGCTCTGGCTACTGCTTGAAGAACAAGTGAGACCATGTGTCCGAAAATTAAAGCTGCAACGAAACTGGCCCATGCAATACGACAAAAACTCAAAACACACCAGTAAATCAACCGAGGACTGGCTGAAAACTAAGAAATGGAGAGTCCTGGAATGGCCAAGTCAAAGCCCAGTACTTAATCCCATTGAGATGCTGTGGGGTGACTTGAAACGAGCTGTACATGCGAGAAACCCCTCAAACATCTCACAGCTAAAAGAATTCTGCGTTGAAGAGTGGGCTACACTTTCCTCAGACTGGTAGATAGCTACAAGAAACGTCTCACTGCAGTTATATCTAACTTTTTCCTATGTTAGAATATGCATTTTTGTAGAATTACATTTACAGAAGATCAGTTTTAATTGTTTAGTTATGTTACCTTAATCTTTTTGCATTGTTAGAATTTAGATTTAAACAACCATATATTTAAAACCTTACAAAATACCCTGGCTTTCATAGGGTGTCCTACTTTTTTCACATGACTGTATATGTACTCAACTTATGTATACTCAAGACCATTTCAATGTGGTCATGTCATTGGCCCATGAACATTTCCTGCTTGACGTTAAACTATTTCCTAACTGTAACAAGAGGCAATTCAATCATAACTTGATTTTAAATCAGCCGTCATAACACTATTTATCAATATGTGGACCTTTTTGGATACTCAGAAGCAATGGAAATTAAAAATGTAAAACAGGAAATACATTAGGACCATTGTTTTTGTTTACATCCCTCAAAATGGTCTATATTCTAATTTTTCACAACATGTGAAGCACAACATTAAACATTTAAGCAAATTTTGAATCAAAGAAGTCTATGAATATCAGACAAAAAGACAAAGGTACAAAATTGTGAGTTTAATGGCTTTTATAGGAAAATAACAATTTCATAAAACACTGTGAACTTATTGAGAAATAGAAAACTTTGTTTAGTTTTTGGTTGCATCTGTAGAAACAATGCATTTTATATTTATTGCGAAATGTATACACATATGTATTTTGATAGCATAGATTGACCAACTTGATTGTGTAATTTGTGGTGCTTCATGAAACCGTGTGGTACTATAGATAACTTTTGAAATGCTTTCCTTGCTGATTGGTGACATTTTCTATATAACATCATAGATAATGTCATTTTTATGTATAAATTCTACTTTTAGACATGATTGTTTTAAAAGAAACTGAACTGATTCAAACAGATGGGTTTTTAAAAAAGCAAATACTATTTGGCTATTGTTAAAACTTGCTTTCCATATGGAGAAAATGAATGGCTCTGTTACTAAGATAGAATATGATTGACTATGTACTGTTCTCCACACAGTCCCTTCCAGATGTAATGCGCTGAAGAGCTGTTGCTTGCGTATACCATTTGCGCAACAAGCCCTGGACAACTTCAACCAGTTCCTGATAGACATTGAAGTCACCTTGCCCACAGTGCCTTCCATGCCCAGTCTCCCTCCTGTTGTAACTCAGATAATTGAGCAGCTGCCTCCACTCCCTCCTCAGCTGGCACAGCTGCAGCAACAGATCTCACAGCTTCCTCAACAAATTTCCCAACGATTCTCCAAAATCACCCCAGAATTCCCAAATAGTGCTTCTCAGATTCCTGGCTTCCCCGTGCAGTTATCCAACCTCTCCCAACAGCTGTCCAACATTCCGCAACAAATATCTAACCTTCCACAAAAGTTGTCAAACCTTCCACAAGTCCTTCCACAGTTTTCCATCCTTCCCCAACAGATCTCCAATATTCCACAACAACTCTCCAGCATTCCGCAGAAAATATCCAGCATCCCTCAGTGCGCCCAACAGTGCTACACTAACCTTCGGAGCCGTCTCAACATACTTAAGCCAGATCAAGATGCCGAAGGATCAACCACAGAGCAGTAGGGATCTGGAGTTGGACCATCTCGTCCGGCAGTCCCCGCTCCATTCCCCCCGTACGCCTTCACCATCTTCCCCAAGCTCCATCCTAGACTTGCCCAATGTGCCCACTTACCCCCGTCTGCCACCCATCGCTCCTTCGCGCCAGTTATCAAGCGTCTCCAACACAGCCTTCCAAACTGAGGACAATCCCACCTCTGCTAGACCTTCAGGTGACCCACTTTGTTGCCTTTTTCTCTTAGATAAGCTTGTGCTATGCTTTGCTGTACAGTGCTATGCCTTGCTGCCGAATGTGTCTTGTAGTGCCCTAAGTGACCTCTTAATGTACCAACCACTGACCTCAAACTCAAAGGTTCATTTAACCCCCAAGGTAAGTCTTAAAAAAGGCGTTACTGTCTGGAAGTATTGAGGTTTCTTTGAAGTTGCTTTATTGCGTATCGTCTTATCTCTAGTGAGCTCCAGACTGAGTGTGCACCCGGCCGTGAATGTGGAAGATGTTGATTCCGACCTAGGAAAAGGAGGAAAAAGGTCTCGCCCCATTCCCCCAATTATAAACCTGCAGGACACCAACCTCAAAACCCTCACGGTGCCTGGTGTCCGTAAAGCCAGTCGGACTAGGTAAATATCGTCTTTGGCTCTTGACAATAGCCTAGTGGATAAGTGTGCCAACATATAGCCCTTATGGCGACCTGAGCTCAATTCCCGGCTCAAGGTCCTTTGCTGACCCTTCCCCTCTCTCTGCTCCCAATGCTTTCCTGTTTGTAACCTCCACAACCCTATCCCAAAAAAAGGTGAGAAACCTCTAAAAAAATAATCATTATCAGTGCAGTAACGTATGAAGAACAAATCGCATGGCATTTCAAACCAAGCAGTTTCTGTTGGTCAGAATTTACATGACATTTACTTGACCAACCATAGAATTGTGGTGTGGTAAATAATAATAATAATAATTCCTTACATTAATATAGCGCTTTTCTGGACACTCAAAGTGGCAAAATTTGGCCAGGAAACCGGGTTAAACCCCTACTCTTTTCAAAGGACATCCTGGGATTTTTAATGACCACAGAGAGTCAGGATCTCGGTTTAACGTCTCATTCGAAGGACAGCACTCATTGAGCAGTATAGAGTTCCCTGCACTATTCTAGGGCGTTAGGACCAACACAGACCACAGAGAGAGCACCCCCTGCTGGCCTCACTAACACCACTTCTGGCAGCAACCTAGCTTTCTATTGGGTTTCCCCATTCAGGTACTGACCGGGTGCAGCCCTGCTTAGCTTCAACAGGCGACCATGTGAGAGTTGCATAGAGCTAGCTACCGTTATAGCTGCTATAATAATAATAATAATAATAATAATAATAATAATAATAATAATAATAATAATAATAATAATAATAATAATAATAATAAATACACATGAAATATCCACAAGTTTGTATAGTAACAGAAAACTTCTATGTAATGAGAAAAACTGTTCGATCTCTGTGTGATGTACTCAATCAAATCAATGTTATATAACATTTATATTAATTATTACTTGAATATGCAAGTCTGATTGTTACAGTGTGAAAACGGACAAATCAACTCAGGGTGGGCAGTGAGATTAAGCGAACAAGTTGAACTCTGAAAATTCCAATCAATATAAAAAGTTTCACTTTGTTTTGTTTTTCTGCTATGTTGTCTGTGCACACACACAACCTTATGCAGAGACAGAAAACCACAGACAATTTGGACCAAGATGTAAGATACTTTAAATCAGTTCATGTCAGGACTCATCACAAACCACTCCATCCATATCCTCCACTTCATATTCTACATTTGTGTGCATATCGTAAAGGGGCAATATGTAGAAATCAGAAACCCTTGTTTATTATCGACACCAGTGGCCATTAGGTGAACTGCAGTTAGCAAGTTATTGCTTGCGCTCATGCACATGTAACACACAAGAGACTAAATTTGATTCAGTGACTCACAATATACTCACAGCAAAGACATTTTAACATTATTTGATTAGAGATTTAAAAAAAAACATATATGCATAGAGTAAACATATAAATATAAACATATATAAAAAGAGTAATTAAAAAAAAATAATCTAAAGGCTGTAATAGGTCACCTAGGAATCTGGAAAATGTAAAAAAAATTTAAGTTTTATTGGAAGTTTGTTACATATTGGCTCCTAAAAAGTATAATCTCTTTAAATGTGTATGTAAAGATTTACTCATTACCTTGTATCATTTACTTCATTTTGTTACTTTATTTTGTTGTGCTACATTTATGATTCCAGTTTGTGAAGTCTTATAATAACTTTCTCTTGTCTTCCTCTTACAGCAAGAGACTTTACTCACAAGATGACGAGGAAGAGGAAGAGTTAGAAACTGCAGTCCGGGCCTGGCCAAGTCAGAGTAGCATCTCAAGCGCAGATGATGGGTAATAAACATGCTGTATAATACAATATAATGACAAAATAGAGCATAATATCATATGATAGACTTTTTATTTTGCACATACCATATATATTGTCATATTGCACAGCCCTATGTAAAATGTACATGAATGGAAATAAACTATATTGCTTTAATATATTTTGTGAAATATACAGTTGAAGTCAGAATTATTAGCCCCCCTTTGAATTTTTTTTCTTTTTTAAATATTTCCTAAATGATGTTTAACAGAGCAAGGACATTTTGAAAGTATGTCTGGTAATATTTTTTCTTCTGGAGAAATTCTTATTTGTTTTATTTCGGCTAGAATAAAAGCAGTTTAAAATTTTTTAAAAAACATTTTAAGGTCAAAATTATTAGCCCCTTTAAGCTATTTTTTTTTTCGATAGTCTACAGAACAAACCATTGTTATACAATAACTTGCCTAATTACCCTAACCTGCCTAATTAACCTAGTTAACCTAGTTAAGCCTTTAAATGTCACTTTAAACTGTATAGAAGTGTCTTGAAAAATATCTAGTAAAATATTATTTACTGTCATCATGGCAAAGATAAAATAAATCAGTTATTAGAAATGAGTTATTAAATCTATTATGTGTAGAAATGTGTTGAAGAAATCTCTCTGTTAAACAGAAATTGGGGAAAAAAATAAACAGAGGGGCTAATAATTCATGGGGGCTAATAATTCCGACTTCAACTGTGTATATAATTATAGGATTGTTTTGTTTTTGTCTTATTAAGGCTTAATCAGCGGCCATCATCTTCCGCCAGCCAGGCTAGTACCGTAGTAAACGAGAGGTTACAGGAGCTGGTCAAGCTTTTTAAAGAGAGAACAGAGCGGGTCAAAGAGAAACTGATTGATCCAGACAATTCAGATGATGACACACCACCTGCCAGTGAGTCAAGGCAAAACAAACCATTGAGTTTTGATATCATTGGTGATCCATAAAAGGCAAATCATAAAACTGCCAGCACTTTTGGGGGTAAAAAATAAGTTAAAACCTGCACATGACATTACATAGAGGGCTTATAAAGTAAAACTATTTACAGCTGGTCTACAGCTGTTCTCTATAGAATGCAACAGGCCGGGTAAGCTCATATGAGTTGTATTGTACATTATTGTACAATTAACCACACACTACCTTCTTGAACAAACACTGTGAGCTCATTTGTGAATTGGCATCAGCACATACAACATTATATATGTTGTAAACTAGATAAGTGAAATTTGATAAGAAACTTTGATGTTGGCTTGACAAAAGCACCTGAATTAACATACTGCTAGCATGCCCTGGTATATTAGCATGAATAAGCATTTTTACAAGCATGTATCTAGGATGAATTGGCATATTGCTATTATTTTTTTAAACATGAATTGGCAGATGGGTAACATGTTATTTACTAATAGCATTGTGGTGGTTGTAGTATAAAACTTTTTGTGCTTAAAAGCAGTTGTGTTTAGAAATTATTCTCGGAAGGAGAAGAAAATCAATAATAATTTAATAGAATTTCAGTTTGTAGTTTTTAGTTTGTTGCACAGAACAAATTTGCATTGCCCGTATATGATTTTTGGCTTAAATCCCTTTAGCCATTGGCCCAAGTTGATTAAAAGTAATTGATAAAAATAAATAAAAGTAATAAACTAAATGCTAAGAAGTTCTGTAGCATCATTTGTTTACAGATACCACCTGTTGTATATGTATTTTTTATGTCATAAATAATTCTATGAAATTCATATGTATGCATGTTTTAAGAATAACTCCATCATCCAAATATTTTTTTAAACCCATTATATTTTCAAAGTTTACATACAAATTTTTTTTTTCTGAACAGCCCCATCTAAGCAAGCTCCAGCTCCTCCTCCTGAACCTCCAGCAGAGCCGAAAGCAGAGCAGCAGGCGCCCGAGGCTCCAGCCGAGAAAGAAGAGGAGAAGACAAAGTTCCTGTGCTTTAAAGTGAAACCTCAGTCTAGGATTGGCCGGCTTCTGCGGTACCGTTTTCCAGCCAGCATCGACCCCTTCACTAGTAAGCATTCCTACGGTCTCCTCTCTTTTCACTGTAATCCTGTAGACTCATTTACCTACAGCTCTCTACATTTCAGCTGTCTTGGCATTCAACACTCACACACATACTGTAAATCCCATCAGTTTACTCATTTTCCTTATTCCTTGGTTCTTTTTTTACACCTTTTTTTACATCCCCCCCCCCCCGTTTATTTTTTTCCCCAATTTCTGTTTAACGGAGAGAAGATTGCTGTGTTTACATGTCTGTACTGAACTTCAATAATGCGACTAAAATCGGCATACTCCACATGTCTTAATCAGATTTCTGTTTTAGATTATGACCTTAATCAAATTAAATTAATAAAAAATCACTGTTTACATGGTAGACTCTTGATCAGAGTATTGTTTTAATTGTATTAAAATCCGATTATTGGTGTCCATGTAAACGTATTCAATGTTTTGTCTCTCCCAATTCTGACTATTTCTCAAAATCTTACAATTCTGAGAAAATATCATGCCTATAAAGCTTAATATCATTAATATTATTTAATATAATTTTTAGGTTAATATCAATATCAAGTTAATATCATTTTCCCTTCAATATGATTTGCTCAGAATTGCAGTTTTTATTCTATGACAATTCTGATTGTATTTCCCAAGATTCAAAAAGAAATCAGAAGTTTGAGATACAAATGGAATTGCAAGAGAATTCTGAGAATATTTTTACAATTTTCCAAAATTTGGCTTGCAATTTTGGCTTTTTTTTTCTTTTTCAAAATGATCAGAATTGAGACTTTATTTCTCACCATTGCAATTTAATTCAATTCATCTTTATTTCTATAGCACTTTTACAGTGTAAATTGTGTCAAAGCAGCTTAACATAGAATTTCTAGTAAATTGAAACTGTGTCAGTCCAGTTTTCAGAGTTGAAGTTCAGTTTAGTTCAGTTCAGTGTGGTTTAAATTTCAATGCTGAAAGTCTAAACACTGAAGAGCAAATCCATCGATGCGCAGCTCCACTAGTCCCAAACCATGCAAGCCTGTGGCGAGGAACAAACTTCACCAATTGATGAAAGTGAAGGGGAAAAAACGTGAGAAACCAGGCTTAGTTGGGCATGACCATTTCTCCTCTGGCCAAACCTTTTGTTCAGAGCTGCAGTCTAGTCGCCGAAGGCTGAAGAAAGTTTATTCGCTTCTCTGAATGATTGTTTTATTTCTCAGAATTCTGATGTTTTTGTGAGAATACTTTATTTCTTACAATTGTGAACTTATTGGCATTCTTGCAGTTCTGTTTCTTTTTCTCCCAATTTTTTTCTCACTCAATATTTTTTTATATATATATAGCAGAAGCATAGTTAATATTTCTTCATTAAACATGATTTTAATAAATTAAACAATTACTTTAAAACTCTCTGTAGATCTGTTCTATGTGCTCTGGCTGTTCTGCGTGTCTTTGGCGTTCAACTGGAATGCATGGATGATTCCTGTACGTTCAGCGTTTCCTTATCAAACACCGGATAACATCCACGTGTGGCTGTTGATAGACTACTTGTGCGATACCATCTACATTCTGGACGTCCTGGCCTTTCAACCCCGACTGCAGTTTGTCCAACATGGGGACATTGTGGTAAATATACTGTAGCTTAAAATATTAGAACAATTAAAATAAAACAAATGCTTTGTTCAATCTGTGTTTTGTGTAATATATTTGTTTTTAGAGCGACAAGAAAGAGATGAGAGCTAATTACATCAAAACAGCACGTTTTAAGGTAAAGAGACATTTATTCTAGTTACTGTTGTTTCATTATATCAATATTTTTGGACTTTTTTTTTGAGGTACTGACACATGTAGTCTAAATAGGGTCTCATTTCCTGTGTTGCAGCTGGATGTGCTCAGTCTACTTCCTCTGGAGCTTCTCTACTTCAAAACAGGGATTAATCCGCTCCTCCGCTTGCCCAGAATCTTAAAGGCAAGCTGATTTTCTGTCATCTAACTTGCTTTAGCAATATCAGTCCATGAGAAATCCTGTTAAATGTGTCCTTCTTTTGTACAGTTTATGGCTTTCTTTGAGTTCAACAAGCGTCTGGAAGCTATCCTTACCAATCCTTACATTTACAGGTTAGTTTATAGTTTTATAGTTTTTAGAAACTTTTGTATTGGGCATTTGTTTAGCATTGTAGAAATTACTGCACATTTCTGGTTTTGTTTATCAGAGTCATTCGAACCACCACTTACCTGCTGTTTGCTGTCCACTGCAATGCCTGTCTGTATTACTGGGGCTCTTCATACGAAGGTCTGGGTATTTCAGAATGGACCTATGATGGGGCAGGCAATAAGTAGGTGAATGTGTTGTGGTGTTGACTTTTAATGTCAAATCTCAATTGATGTATTTTTATTTTTCTTATTTTAAAATGTGCAACTTTCTTGTAATTCAGATTTTTTTCCCATCAGAACTGCAATACAAACTCAAAACTGCAACATTATAACTTAAAATTATAAGATACAAAGTATATATGAAGTATAAGCACAAACGAAGGTCATTGTTTATTTTATACTGTTCTCTGAGGTTCACTTAAAAGTTATCATTAACATAAAGTTATCATTAAAGACTTTTACATTAAAAAACTAAAAACCTCTGGCGTGATTTGCTTAGTTTACATATTAAAGGTGCCATATAATGAAAATAAGGATAATTCCTAGCTGAATAATAAGAGTTAAGTACATGAAAATTACATACCATAAGCCTCAAACACCATTTTTTCCTCATTCTAATGCAAATCCTGTGTAAAATCCAGATGAAAAACTGGCTAATCAGAATAACAGGATAATTAGTATGTAGGCCGCAGGCCGTGTTTGGCCACTACAACACTGATAGATTTCCCCTTATTTTTAAATTGATCTAAGCTTGTATTATACTTACTATGTATGTTGGACTCCTATTATGAAAACAGGACAGGCTTTTAAAAAGATTAAAGGAGCGGTTTTGTGAAGCAGGCAGTCATGCATGACCATGGAATTTTCACAGCTCAATGCACAATGCTGGATATACAGATTTTTTATTTATTCAATGCCTCCCCAAAGAGAAATAAGGTCTGTTTAATGCACCAATCTTGGTCATAGGGGAAGGTGTTTCTGTAGAGTTTAGCTCTCCAACTCGCCTCAACACACCTGCCTGATTAGCTTGTCCAGGTGTTTTTGATTAGGGTTGGAGCTAAACTCTGCAGGACACTGACCCTCCAGGAACAAGTTTAGTGACCCCTGTTTCAATGTGTCTTTTGTTAGTTTAACGTGTATAATGGGAAATTTGCCATGTATGTTTGTAATGATGCAACAAACACATAAACTGCAATAAAGAAAAAACAAGTATAATGTGCTTAATGTGTCTTTATGCATCATGTCATATCTCTCAGCTCTTCCTGTGATTTTTCTGGAGTGAAATGATGCCAGTAAACTCCATAGGGTTGATATGAGGTTGATGTTAATTCCTGCCTCTGTGTTCAGATATGTTAAAGCCACAAAATACATCTCTAAAAACAGCTTCGTGGACTCATTTTATCAATTATAATAATAAATATAGCTGCAAGCAGCAATTACCGGGGTTCAAGCATTTTAGCAGCGTAAGGTTACTTGGCAGTTAGGAAGCTTGTAAGTAGTTTATTCGACAATGAAATATATAATAAATAGAGTGTTAGAGTTTATAGATTGAGCTAACAATTGTTTGATTACACACTCCAAAACAGCAACTTCGGTTTTTGCATATTGACAAATCTTTAATGAACATTTTGAGTGACAGTTTATGTCAAAGTATTCAGTATAAGCAGCCCTGTGATATAATGTGTAGATCAAGTAATGGCACCTTAGACAAAGACACTGGATGTTAAACTGCAAGTTTGACCTCTGGCATATGTGTAACAAGTTTGGTGAAGATATTTTAATCCATTCATGAGTCATTTTAGCTCTTCCCAATAAAAATGACAAAAGAGCAGTGAAAAAAGCTATTAGTGATCTCCTACCGCCATCTAGTGGCCACGGTGTAATTTCTTGTGATTACAGCCTTTTAGGTGTGCATAAATATATCCCTTTTATGAACAAGCATGTTGAAACTATACAAAAGAAAGTGTAATGTTTTATTAAAATAATTAATTATTTACAGAGTAAAAAGTGTGACAAGCTTTGACTAAATTTGATCTTAAATGCATTAACCGTGTTTATGCCATGTCCGTTTGGGATTCAGAATGCATTCTTTGCTACAGAGCAGTAAAATAAACTATAAGTGGTCTGTTACTGCCATCAAGTCGCCACAGTTGTGATTTTTTTTCATATGTTTTAGAGCAGGGGTGCTCAACCCTGTTC
This sequence comes from Danio kyathit, assembly GCA_903798195.1. NCBI lineage: Eukaryota > Metazoa > Chordata > Actinopteri > Cypriniformes > Danionidae > Danio > Danio kyathit. The sequence goes on along the minus strand of LR812543.1, from coordinate 21,188,573 downwards.
CTGGCGATCGACCTTCCAGCTGATTTCAGCTCCAACCCTGATCAAACACACCTGAACCAATTATTTAGAACGTGAGGAGCACTTGATAATTACAGGCAGGTGTGTTTGATAAGGGCTGCAACTGAAAACTGCAGGAAGGTCGATCGCCAGGAATAGGGTTGAGCACACCTGTTTTAGAGCAAGGTCTTTAATTATAGATTCAGTTTTGCCTATTAGAATTATTATGAAGATTTAAACTGGGACAAAATTTGGTTTTTAATGCATAACAGTGTTTACATCATGTCAAAATGTCATTCGGAGTGATCCTAAATGCAATTTCAATGACTTTAAACTCTAAAAATGTAAAAAAAACAAAGGTATGCAAATGTTATGAACAAAAATTAAGTGGTCTAGTGCTGACATCTAGTGGTTAAAAATGGTAGGTGACAACTAAACGTCTGTTTATAGTGGCAAAGATTATAGAATATTAAAAATATGTGTTTTTGAGACCTTTAAAACATCCAAGATGGACTAAAAATATAACATGTAAATAATTTAAGTGATAAGTTTGTACTAAGCTTGTTTAAAATGCAAAACCAGTGTTAATACCATGTAAACATGTGATTCAGAGTGATCCTAACTGCTACTTCAATGACTTTGAACCAACAATAAGTGGTCTTCTGCTGTCATCTAGTGGCTACAAACAGTAATACAATTTTTAGACCATTTGAAGATGCATAAATACATGCTGTGTGTGTACATAAAGTTAATATTTAAAAAAAGTAAGTTTATTTTTCATAATTATTGATCTAGGCAGTCCAGACATTTGTACAACTCTGGTTTTATTAAGAAAAACAGGGACTAGTTCCCAGAAAGAGTTTTTGAAATAATGGTAAATAATTAACGAAAGGTTTGAGTGACAGCGGTGGGTTTTGTGCCAAAGCATTTAAAATGAGCAGGCCTATGATATGATATGTAGATTAAGTGTGTTTGTGGAAAAAGTGTGTAAATGAAGCACATTTACTGCATTTTTAAGCCATTTAGCATGTTTTTAAGACCATTTTTACTATTATAGCGCCACCTATAGCCCGATCTCCACAAAAATTTGCATGGTTCTTTATATTGATATGACATATGTGTTGACCAATTTCTGTGAGGTTTTGAGTTTTCCTTATTGGTGTACAGGCATGTAGGTTCAAGTAGACACGCCCCTTTTGTAAATAAGCCTGTTACAGCGGTTAACAGTAGAAATTTCAACTTTTTTTGATAATTATTGATCTCCTCAGTCCAGAGATTCTAACAACACTGTTTTTGTTGCGATTGAGCTAAAAACCAGGGACTAGTTCACAAAAACAGGTTTATCATATATTGATGAATTTTTAACGAACGGTTTGAGTGACAGCAATTGTTTTAGTGTCAAACTGTTCGGTATGAGCAGGACTATCATATGATATGTAGATTAAGTGTGTTTGTGGAAAATGTGTGTAAATGAAGCACAATTACTGCATTTTAAGCCATTTAGCATGTTTTTAGGACCTTTTTTACTATTATAGCGCCACCTATAGCCCGATCTCTACAAAATTTTGCACGTTTCTTCACATTGATATGTTACATGTGCTCACCAATTTCTGTGATGTTTTGAGTTTTCCTTATGGGTTTACAGGCATGTAGGTATGTGTAGACACGCCCCTTTTGTAAATGAGCGTATTACAGCTATCCAAAATGAAAAGTTCAACTTTTTTTTGATAATTATTGATGTACTCAGTCCAGAGATTCTAACAACACTGGTTTCGTTGCGATTGAGCTAAAAACCAGGGACTAGTTCGCAAAAGTAGGTTTTTCATATATTGATGGTTTTTTTGCGAACGGTTTTAGTGACAGCAGTGGTTTTAGTGTCAAACTGTTCGGTATGAGCAGGCCTATCAAATGATATGTATTTTGTGTGCCTTTGCATAAGGTTGTGTGGTACACAACCCTTTACACTTTAAACATGCGTAAAATCGCCCCCTAGTGGCCGATTTTTTTCAAAACTGGTACAGACGTCTAGGACTATGTGTCGAACATGCTCACCAAGTTTCGTTTTGATCGGCCATCGTTAACCTTGTTTATAGGGTGGTCAAATTTTGATTGGCTAATGGCGGCCATTTTCTGATGTGGCCTTGGACAAAGGCACTGCGTACCAAATTTGACGTTAATCGGATGAACGGTCGCTTAGTTATGTGTATTTTTCTATTTTTTAAGCTAATAGCGCCACCTCATGGCAAAAAACCGGCAAGTTTTGGTATGTGACCTCAATTTGACCTTATACATATGTGTGCCAAGTTTGGTGATGATAGCTCTTTCCGTTCAAAAGTTATAGCTACAATTAGCATTTAGCTTCAATTAGCATCGAACAATTTTGTGTACAGTTTCGCGCGGGAATAAAAATTTCAACTTTTTTTTGATAATTATTGATGTTCAGTGTCCAGAGAATATTACAGAACTGGTTTGGTTCAGATTGGGTGAAAAACCTAGGACTAGTTCGCAAAAGTAGGTTTTGGACAAATCGCGACGTAGCGGAAAAACGGAGCGTCCTAGAGAAAAAAGTTCGCCTGTGCACTTTTGTTCGGGCTATCCCAAGGATTCAAAAAATGTAAAGTTTTTGAGTGTACGGCAAGCGGTGTACAAATGGCGGTCAAAAATGTCCAAAATGTTGGTTTTTGGCGCCATAGCGCCACCTATGGGCCGATTTGGCTGATTTTTGGCGAGGACGTAGTGAAGCGGAGTACTACCATCTGACCAAGTTTGAGCTCTCTAGGACTTACGGTTTGGTCGGACCGATACCAACTTCGGCAGAAGAATAATAATAATAATAAATATAGCTGCAAGCAGCAATTAACGGGGTTCAAGCGTTTTAGAAGTTTAAGGTTTATCAGTTAGGAGGCCGGTAAGTAGTTAATTCGACAATGAAATAAATGAATAGAGTATTAGAGTTTATAGATTGAGTAAAATGTTTAATTACACACTCTAAAACACTCAAACTCGCCCTCTAGTGGATGATTTCTTTCAAAATGTCTACAGACCTCTAGGCCCATGAGTCCAACATGCCCATTGAGTTACATTCTGATCGGCCATCGTTAACTGTGTTTAATGGGTGCTTAAAGTTAATTCACTAAAGGCGACCATATTTTTATAGCATGTCAGTCCATTTTGGGCAAATACACTGCATGCAAAACTTCAAGCTGATCCATCTAGTGGCTAAAATGTTAATTGAAACACTGTATTGAGCATCAACAGACATTGAAACACTATGTTTTTGAGACCTTTTCTACTATTATAGCGCCACCTATTGTCCGATCTTCACAAAATTTTGCATGCTGGTTTACATTCATGTGCCACATGTGTTCACCAATTTCTGTGATGTTTTGAGTTTTCCTTATGGGTTTACAGGCATGTAGGTTTATGTAGACACGCCCCTTTTGTAAATGAGCCTGTTACAGCTATGCAAAGTGGAAAGTTCAACTTTTTTTGGATAATTATTGATCTACTCAGTCCAGAGATTCTAACAACACTGGTTTCGTTGTGATTGAGCTAAAAACCAGAGACTAGTTCGCAAAAGTATGTTTTTCATATATTTATGATTTTTTAATGAACGATATGATTGACAGCTGTGGTTTTAGTCTCAAAGTGTTCAGTATGAGCAACCCTATCTTATGATATGTATTTTGTGTGCCTGTGCAAAGGTTTGTGTAATAAACAATCAATTACAACCTCAAAAAACACAAAATCGCCTTTATAGCGCCACCTTGTGGTTAATGTCTGTGCGTTTTGCACTGCTACCTCAACTTGACCTTATACATGTGTGTGCCAAGTTTGGTAATGATATTCCAATCCGTTCAAAAGTTATACCTACAATTAGCATTTAGCTTCAATTAGCATGAAACGTTTTGGTATACTGTTTCACGTGAAAATCAAAATTTCAACTTTTTTTTGATAATTACTGATATTCAGTGTCCAGAGAACATTACTGACCTAGTTTGCTTCAGATTGGGTGAAAAACCTAGGACTAGTTCGCGAAAGTAGGTTTTTTATATATTAATAACTTTTGAACGAACGGTTTGAGTGACAGCAGCGGTTTTAGTGTCAAAGTGTTCAGTGTGAGCAGGCCTATCATATGATATGTATTTTGTGTGGTTGTGCAAAACTGTGTGTAGTAGACAATCAGTTAGAACCTAAAAAACTCAATATCGCCCCCTAGTGGCCGATTTCTTTCAAAATTCTTACAGACATGTAGGACAATGAGTCGAACATGCTTAATGAGTTTCGTTTTGATTGGCCAACGTTAACCTTGTTTAATGGATGCTTAATCTTAATTGGCTAATGGCGGCCATGTTTTTTGAGATATGCCAGTGTCCTTATAATATGGCATGACAACTTGGACAAAGACACTGCATGCCAAATTTCAAGCTGATTGGACTAATGGTTGTATGGTTGGGGCTTTTTTATAGTTTTTGAACTTTATAGCGCCACCTTGTGGCCAAAGTCTGCGGGTTTTGCACTGCGACCTCATATTGACCTTATACATGTGTGTACCAAGTTTGGTAATGATATGTTATGTGGTTCAAAAGTTATAGCTACAATTAGCATTTAGCTTCAATTAACGTTGAACATTTTTGCGTATTGTTTTGCGTGAGAATTAAAATTTCAACTTTTTTTTGATAATTATTGATATTGAGTGTCCAGAGAACATTTATGCACTGGTTTGGTTCAGATTGGGTTAAAAACCTAGGACTAGTTCGCAAAAGTAGGTTTTGGACAAATCGCGCCGTAGTGAAAAAACGGTGCGTCGTAGAGGCCAAAGACCGCCTGTGCACTTTTGTTCGGGCTGACCCAAGGATTCAAAAAATGTAGAGTTTTTGAGTTTTGGACAAACGGTGTACGAATGGTGGCCAAAAATGTCTGAAATCTTAGTTTTTGGCGCCATAGCGCCACCTATGGGCCGATTTGGACGGTTTATGGTATCTGAGTAGCGGTGCGCATTCTGGACAATCTGTCTAAGTTTGAGATTTCTAGGCCTTACGGTTTAGGCTGCACGAGTCACATTAAGGCAGAAAAATAATAATAATAATAATAATAAAAATTCTTACAATTACAATAGGGTTTCAGCGCTTCGCGCTTGAACCCCTAAAAATCTTAACAAATACAATAGGTTTCAGCGCTTCGCGCTTGAACCCCTAATTTGGCATATATTTTATCAACAACACAAATTAGGAGCAAACTAGGTTACTCTAGTGGCATAAAGATAGCTTAATCACTCCTTCTAGCCAAAATAAACTTCTGTACTATTTCAGTTGAAAATACTGTCTTTTAACAAGGAGCCTACTCAATTTGTTCAAATGTTTTTTAACAACTGAAATGTGATTATTTGCACTAATTGTTCAGAGTGCATCACATTGTGTATGTGTGTGTGTATGAACATCAGTCACTGACTTGAGCTGCTTGAGCATCAGAGTAGATCTCATTAATATTCACCAGCTTTCCAAATATGGTTAAAACCAACTATATTATTTTAGGGACAATTTCTAATGTTGGAAATGGACTTGTAAAACCTTACAAAATTTATTAGGTTATCTGTGTGTCCTAGGATTGTACGATACTGGAATTTAGTATCAATCGATATTGAAGTTTTAAAAACGTCTATTTCCTGCTAACATTTTAACACTACTGAGCACGTTCTTAAACAGTGCTGATTTGTGATTTGTGGCCAATCAAAGTCATTTCTGTTGAGCACGTGAAAACAATGGCGAATCAGTGCTGTTTAAGAACATGTTCAGTAGCGCTCAAATGTTAGCGGGAAATGGACGTTTTTAAAACAGTATCGATTGGTATGGAATTCCAGTATCGTGACATCCCTAGTGTGTCCGCCGATGCAAACTACACCTTTTATAGATATTTCTGTACATTCTATTTGCTGTAATGTACCCTACGCTGAAGTAGGAGTGAATTTAGATCCACTAAATGGTGTTTCTATAACTACAATTGTTCCTGCAATGTGAAAGCATCAAAATATGGGAATTCCCACCACTAGTTCTAGGATCTATGAAAAAGTACCTTAGGTGTCAAAGCTCCTAAAAGGAACATGGGTAATAGGAACTGAACACTGGGAACAAATGAGGGCGGTAAATGCATTTCAGGGAAAAACAAACGAGGAGAACAGAACAGTTTTATCTTTTAATAGAGTAACTTAAATATAGTAACTTTTCTGTTTGCTTTCTAGTTACATTCGCTGTTACTACTTTGCTGTGAGGGCTCTGCTGACTATAGGTGGCCTGGCAGGACCCACCACCCTTTTTGAGATGGTGTTTCAGCTCATCAACTACTTCAGTGGAGTATTTGTGTTCTCCATCATGATTGGTCAGGTAAGGTCATTATTATGGATCTACAGATGAGTTTTATTCTATATGACTGACTTAGGCTTGTATTGTTTCAGATGAGAGATGTCGTAGGCGCAGCCACTGCGGCGCAGACAAACTACCGTGCCTGTGTGGATAATACAGTGAAGTACATGGCCTCCTACCGTATCCCTAAAGATGTGCAGAAGAGGGTGAAAACTTGGTATAGCTACACATGGCAGTCCCAAGGCATGCTGGGTAAGGCAGTGGAACAGACGTCAACATTAATGCATAATACCTTTATCATATGATGATGAACTTTGACCTTTTGTGTTTTCACTTAGATGAACAAGAACTACTAGATCAACTACCTGACAAGATGAGGCTGGATATAGCAGTTGATGTCAGCTACTCCATTATTAGTAAAGTGCCGCTCTTCCAGGTAAATGCTAAAAGTAAATAACTAGGGCAGCATGGTGGCTCAGTGGTTAGCACTGTCAGCTCACAGCAAGAAGGTCGTTGGTTCGAGTCCCGGCTGGGCCAATTGGCATTTCTGTGTGGAGTTTGCATGTTTTCCCCGTATTCATGTGAGTTTCCTCCGGGTGCTCCAGTTTTCCCCATAGTCCAAAGACATGCGGTTTAGGTCAATTGGGTAAACAAAATTGGCTGTAGTATATGAGTGTATGTGTAAATGTTAGTGTGTATGGGTGTTTCCCAGTACTGGGTTGTGACAGTAAGGGCATCCGCTGCATAAAACATATGCAGGAATAGTTGGCGGTTCATTCCGCTGTGGCCAACCCTAATAAATAAGGGACTAAGCCGAAGGAAAATTAGTAATTGTGTTTTTTCTTCTTATTAACCAGACTATACTATATACAATACCCCATAATGACAATGTGAAAAAATATTTTTTGAAATTGTTAAAAATTTATTAAAAATAAAAAACCTGAAAAATCACATGTACAGAAGTATTCACAGCCTTTGCTGTGAAGCTCTAAATTGAGCTCAGGTACATTCTGTTTCCACTGATCATTCTTGTGATGTTTTAGCAGCTTAATTAGAGTTCACCTGTGGTAAATTCAGTTGATTGGACATGATTTGAAAAGGCATACATCTGTCTATATAAGGTCCCAGGGTTGACAGTGCATGTCAAAGCAGAAACCAAGCATGAAAACAAAGGAAATGTCTGTAGACCTCCGAGATGGGATTGTCGCGAGGCACAAGGCTGGGGAAGGTTACAGAAAAAATTCTGCTGCTCTGAAATTTCCAACGAGCACAGTGGCCTCCATCATCTGTAACTGAAAGATATTTGGAACCACCAGGACTCTTCCTAGAGCTGGCCGGCCATCTAAGCTTAGTGATCGGGGGAGAAGGGCCTTGGTCAGGGAGGTGATCAATAATCCGATGGTCACTCTGTCTGAGCTCCAGCGTTCTTCTATGGAGAGAGGAGAACCTTACAGAAGGACAACCATCTGTGCAGCAATCCACCAATCAGGCCTATATGGTAGAGTGGGCAGACGGAAGCCACTCCCCTTCTGGAATTTGCCAAAAGGTATCTGAAAGATTCTCAGACCATAAGAAACAAAATTCTCTGGTCTGATGAGACTAAAATTGAACTCTTTGGAGTGAAGGCCAGGCGTTACGTTTGGAGAAAACCAGGCACTGCTCATCACCAGGCTGATACCATCCCTACAGTGAAGCATGGTGGTGGCAGCGTCATGCTGTTGGGATGTTTTTCAGCAGCAGGAACTGGAAGACTAGTCAGGATAGAGGGAAAGATGAATGCAGCAATGTATAGAGACATCCTAAATGAAAACCTGCTTCAGAGTGCTCTTGACCTTAGACTGGGGCGACGGTTCATCTTCCAGCAGGACAATGACCCAAAGCACACCGCCAAAATATCAATAAAGTGGCTTCACGAGAACTCTGTGAATGTCCTTAAGTGGCCCAGCCAGAGTCCAGAACTAAATCCTATTGAACATCTCTGGAGAAACCCTAATATGGCTGTACACCTTCGCTTCCCATCCAACCTGATAAAGCTTGAGAGGTACTGCAAAGAGGAACGGGCAAAAATTCCCAAAGACAAGTGTGCCAAGCTTGTGGCATCTTATTCAAAAAGACTTGAGGCTGTAATTGCTGCCAAAGGTGCATCAACAAAGTATTAAACAAAGGCTGTGAATACTTATGTACATGTGATTTTTCAGGTTTTTATTTTTACTAAATTTGCAACAATTTAAAAAATCTTTTTTCACATTGTCATTATGGGGTATTGTGTGCAGAATTTTGAGGAAATAAATGAATTTAATCCATTTTGGAATAAGGCTGTAACATAAAAAATGTGGAAAAATTGAAGCGCTATGAATGTTTTTCGGATGCACTGTATATAACAGGTGAAATACTACTATGTTCCATACTTGCTCCATACCTGTTATATATACACATCTTTTCATAAAGAAAAATGAAAAGATGCTAAATTTTTAGTACATCATTGTCTAAACATATCAGTAATGAAGGCTTTAAGTAAAAAAGGTTTGTGTAAATGCAAGCTGTTAAAATCTGTCCACTAGTGTAAAATCTAATGTGTAAAAAATTCCAGCTTTGAGGCCAAAAAATCTACAGAAAATTATAATAAATATATTTTTTTAATTAATACATTACATAATATTTTACAAATGTTACATACTATTTTAAAATAAATAAAGTATATTGTTAAGTATATATAAAACTGCATAAAATAATACATTTATTTAAATTAATTATTACATATATTGCTTTTTACAAATAATACATAATATAACTTTTTACTTTTTATGTATCATAAATTTAAGTTGTGCAAAAATGCATGCGACAACACAAATGACACACTTTAAAAATTAAAGAAATGTAGAATGTTCTATTGTGGTTTACCTCTACTGTAATTGTATACAAATATTTTTTCTTATACAAAGAGAACACATAACTCTTTAACCTGCCACTTTGCCACTGTCGTCTTCATCAGCATCTCTTTCTTTTTGTGTGTTTTCAGGGCTGCGACAGACAGATGATCTTCGACATGTTGAAGAGGCTCAAATCAGTTGTGTATCTTCCAGGAGATTATGTCTGCAAGAAGGCAAGAAGCATAAATATGCAGCACACTGAAGCCGTAAAGGAATAGACATATTGTTAATCTCTCACTTTAACCTTTCATGATGTTGCAGGATGAAGTGGGCCGTGAGATGTACATCATAAAGGCCGGCGAGGTGCAGGTAGTCGGCGGTCCGGATGGAAAGACGGTATTTGTGACTCTGAAAGCAGGAGCGGTGTTTGGAGAGGTCAGGTGAGGATGACTGGATCTGGTACACTTGTCATACGGTGCTCTCCACTGATATTGGTACATTTGAGCAAATATACGTCTGCGAAAAAATTATTTATTGTTTAACTGTTTGATTTTTTGCTAAAAATATTAACAAAAATACTTGAAATAGTTGAAAACAATTGTATTCGTTGTTAAATATATTTGTGACAATTATTGGCAGCCCTATGAGTTCATGTGAGAAAATATTTTTTATTATATTCCCACTAATATTTTGACTTTTATATTTTTTATTATTTTTATCAGGAAACGGTTTAAAGAGGCCCTATTATGGGCTTTTGAAAACGAGAATCCATGCAGTGTGTATCACAGCACTTACAAGTGAATGAAAACAGCTGAGGTTCAAAGCTGAAAGTGCACCGTGTTTAAAACTATTAATTCTTTAGCGAAACAGTCGACTCAGAGTTGAATTAATTAATCGAGTTGGGTTCGGATCTTTCCTTTGAATGCATCAACGTCGATATGGTACATCAGCAAATATGTAGTTCCAGATCCGGTAAAATGTGAAAGCGCTTTCCCTTCAGACACTAGCGGAGCACGGGAGATCACGGGACTGATCATGACGCGAAGATGACGATCATTGACAGATGGAGATTTGCCTGCGGAGAATAAAGGGTTAAAGTTCATTATCACAACAATACCACAGTATAGCTAAACTAGTGCTGTGTTTGTTCCTGTCATTTTTCATACAATGACCTGCGCTGCTGTAATAAGGGATTAGACGCTTCAACGGAGTGAGGATCCTATGCAGGTCTTTATTAAATGGTCAGGCAAGCAGTGGTCAAAACAGGAACACACAGATGTATATGGGCAATCCAGAGTCGTAGTCGTAATAGCAGGCAGATGGTCACAATGCAGGCGGCACACAGGGATAATCAAACAAAACAAAGCAAAGGTCTAAACACAGGAATCAGGACAAGGGAAAACGCGTCGTAATGCTCACTATACAGGATACAAGACTCAGCAACATTGTGTGTTTGTGTGCTCTCGTTATTGTCCATGTAATCAGTTCATGAGTGGCTTCAGCTGTGTGAGTGCAATCAGTCAGTATCTAGAACATGTGTGTGAGCGGAGTGCATGTATGGATATGTATGTAGATATGTGTGTGTGTTAACCAGCGATCTCTGGCTGTGATCGCTGGTGATCGTGACAGCTGCAGCGTGGGATCTGCCAGTCGTTTGCTATTAAAGAAAGGAGCAGCAGAGACTATTATGTATGGGACTTTGTCAGACTTTGACTGGGACTTTGTCAGTAACTGTTAAATTTCATATGGACCAGTTTCTTCTTTCTCCAGATCATAACATGTAAGTGTAACTAAAATTGTTGCCTCGTTTTGTGTAGTTTGCAAAATATGTGTTTAATTGTGTGTTGTAATCACATATCTATCAGTAGATCAGTGCTTGTATTGTATCTTTTAAGTTAAATTAAAATAAGTTTTGGGGCTATTCACATTTTGTGTCCAAAACCATGTTGGAAAGCAATGTGTGCTTCTTCCTTTACCAATTTAAATGCGTTTCTGAACTCACAATCCTCTGCCGTTTGTCTTTGCTATGACCATCGTCAGCTGGTCCTACACACGCGTGGTGCGGTCAATTTTCAACATTTGCCAATGTGTGGATTAATACTAAGTGTGTGTCGTTGTTATTACTTGGGGTTATGGTTAAGAGTAGAGTAATCTGCCGGTGTTTAACTGCATTGCTTTATTGCATTCCTGGACTGGGCTCTCACATACTCTCTGGCTGCTACTTCATAGCTGTGGTGGGCATGTCTCTCCCGTCTCGCACTGAACCCAGTCGACCAATCACAACAGACTGGGTCATCGGACCGATTAGCGAAGAAAGCTGTGGTCACGCTAGAGTTTGAGCATGCGATATTCTGTCGTATGGCACTTGGCACTGCGAAAAGGGGCGGGATTAAACAAGATGATTAGACATTTAAAAAAGTGAGCGATCGCTCCATATTTAAATTTCTGTCCAGAGAGGTCATGTTTTGATTCTCGATTGGTCTCACGCCATCATGTGATGCGATTTTGCAGGTCAGAGTTCACCAAGCTTGAACTTTGCAATGCAGCGAACTGCGAAACTTGCCGCATGACCTTGCGTTTACAATCTGATGCATTTATGTGCATATGAATGGAAGTCTATGGGGGGAAAAGTGCAGTGTGACCGCAGCTTTAGGAGGGGTTGGGAACAAATAAATCGCTGAACGAATCATATGGGAGTTGTTGGGATAATTAGGTAAAAATAAATGCTTTTTATAAGACAATGAAAGTGTTTTTTTGACATAGCATGCATATCAGCCTGTTGTTGGAGACCCCAAAACTAAATTATGACCTTTTATAATGCAAAATAGTGGCTCTTTAAACATCACTAGAAATATGAGGTAAAACACAGGACAAGCTCAGTCATTCCTCTCAGTAGGCATGATTAGGGCAATCATTTTTCAGAAATCCATCAACCGAAAGTGATTTATGAATCAGCCTGACACATGACTCTTTGTAAACACGATGTTAGGGCTTGTGCACACTGGGACAATTACTGGTGCATATCACCAACATTAATGCATTTCCACTGTCATTGTGCAGTGTTTCAAATGCTCACACAGTGCACTATGGGATTGAAAGGGGTATGGAGAAAGCATTCAGAGTGGCTGAGATTGCCAGAAAGGTTGGGCATTTCTCGACGTTTTGCAAATATCAAGTGAAAAATGCCAGGCAACAACCAGTCTATATGAAAGTAGCCAAGGCAAGTTTTTAAGTGTTTGTGGAACTGATTCAAATCTACCTCCATTTTGATTGCAATGCCCAAGGACAAAATCATGCACCGCCCTACATTTTTTACTTATTTCAGAAACTATTTCAATTAGACATACAGGTACGTCACGATATGGACAGTCTTCATTTCCATTTTATGTTGACTTTAAGCTCCATCTAATGTCAGGGAGTGATTTGGCACGTCCACATGGGAATGAATGTCGAAAATCCTAAAATATTTTTAAAAAGCTTGCGATAAGTGTGAGTCATAAACTTCCCTGTGTGCATGAGGTTTTAGGAGTATGGTTTAAATGGCCCAAAAATCTCCAAAAATTACAGCTGGTGAACTACAGAAGTTAGATTGTTGTCAGAAAGTCTCCAAATCTACAATCTGATTACAGAGAGTGATTTTGCACATTCATCTGCTTTATCGTCAGTGAATATTGCTTGGACATGATTTTCAAAAAACATCTCAAAAAATGCTGGGAATGAGCATGAGCGATCAATGTCCCCATGTGTACAAGACTTTAGAAGGATAGTGGAGATTTTGGAGTGGCCAAAAATCTCCAAGAATCACAGTTGGTGAACTGCAGAAGTTGTCAGAAAGTCTCCAAATCTACAATCTGATTACAGAGAGTGATTTTTGCACATTCATCTGCTTTATCCTCAGTGAATATTGCTTGGACATGATTTTCAAAAACATCTCAAAAAATGGTGGGAATGAGCATGAGCGATCAATGTCCCCATGTGTACAAGACTTTAAAAGGATAGTGGAGATTTTGGAGTGGCCAAAAATCTCCAAGAATCACAGTTGGGGAACTGCAGAAGTTGTCAGAAAGTCTCCAAATCTACAATCTGTCGTCACCAACATCACCACACATTGTTTGCACGCATTTCAAGCTAAACCCTCTAATTTCCAATTTACTAATTTTAAGCAAAAAATCAACGATAAAGACAATTTTACACCGCCTTATTTTCTTGTATTTACCAAGGATGCCAATATTAGTGGAGGAATCTGTAGATCACTGATTGTCAAATGTAAACTGTGTTTTTTTCCTTCAAATGAAGCTTGCTTGCTGTGGGTGGAGGGAACAGACGAACCGCTAACGTTGTAGCTCGGGGCTTTGCTAACCTTTTCATCTTGACCAAAAAGGACCTGAATGAGATCATGGTTCACTATCCGGAGTCCCAGAAACTGCTCCGCAAGAAAGCAAAGTGAGTGCAGCTGTTGGAAGGAAAAGCATAAGCCATAAAGATTTCCCCTTTTTATGTTTTTTTCCAGTGTTATTTCACTAGGTAATTTCCAACCATAGCTTTTGTTCAAATGACGTGTGACCTGCTGTTTGCCCTGAAGGAAAATGCTGATGAAGGATAAAAAGCCGGCTGAGAAGAAGGGTGAAGAGAAGGAGCCCGTCCCAATTATTCCTCCTCGTGCCGAGACTCCCAAACTGTTAAAAGCAGCGCTGGAGATGACGGAGAAATCAGGAATAAGAGGAACATGGACCAAACTGAAGGACAGGGCCAACAGATCAAGTGTCTCGCTACAGGTGCAAACCTTGTACCTTCGTATTGTTCATTAATTATGAGATTATAAATTAATTTGTGTTTATTTTCTACATATTTATATATATATATATATATATATATATATATATATATATATATATATATATATATATATATATATATATATATATATATATATATAATATATATTGTCATAATATTTAATATGTATACAGTGGTTCCTCGTTATTAGTGGAGGTTACATTCTAAAAATAACCAGCAGTAGGTGAAATTTTCGAAGAAGTCAGCTTTATTTTTACAATTATTAGATGCTTTAAGGCCGTAAAACCCCTCACTACACACTTTATACACTTTTTTTCAGACAGACATTAACTTTTTCACACTTTTCTCTCTAATTTAAACACTCTCAAAGTTTAAACCTTCATAGAAAAATAAATCCAATATTATAGAATGAAACCAAAGATTGAAACCATTTGATCTTCATTTATTTATCCTGTAATGGCTCCTACAGCCACGCTACTTCTACCTTCCTTTAGCATGTCCAGAAGTTCAACTTTTTGTGCGATGGTTAGCATCTTCCTCTGCCTTTTGGATGCTACCGCAGGTGCCTTTGATGGTGCAGAACGTTTCGTCGAGATTAGAGAAAACTTCAGAGCACTTCAGAGTCACACTGCTAGCAATCGAAGATTTATGTCAATTTGGCAAGCTGAACTGCGTTATATCGAGTGATCACTGTATATGTAAATCTAAATGTATTGTTTTATTTATACATAGATGTAAGTAACGTTTAGAAATGAGTACATACTGTAAGTATCATATTGTGTGTGAATATAGATTTTGTTTATATTATTCATTATATATAAATAAACAATTATATTAGTGTACAGCAATTTTTCTAAATCTTAAGGTAGATTTTTTTTTAATTTGATTGCACAAATTATTACTATATACACTGTAAATCAAATTTGATTACTATATTTTGAACAAATTTGATTTCATGAATAGAATATACAAATACATATTTAGAATTTTTCAGAAGTTTGTTTTCGTGTTAATGTTTGTATTTGTAATATAACAAATTTTTAGATTTAAACAGTAAAATGTAAATTATAAAAAATATTTTACATTACTAATTATTATATATATGTGTTTGCTGTTTATTTTTGCATATTTTTAACTATTCATATATATATATATATATATATATATATATATATATATATATATATATATATATATATATATATATATATATATATATATATATATATATATATATATATATATATATATATATATATATATATATATATATATATATAAAGCTTCTCCTGCTCACCAAGGCTGCATTTATTTAATCAAAAATACAGTACAAATTGTGAAATGTTATTGCACTATAAAATAACTGTTCAAATGTAGTTTATAATTTAATTTATTGTTTATTTCCAGTGATTTTAAAGATGAATTTTCAGCTTAATTACACCAGTCTTCAGAGTCACATGATCTTTCAGAAATCACTCTAATTATTATTCATTCATTTTCTTGTTGGCTTAGTCCCTTTATTAATCTGGGGTCGCCACAGCAGAATGAACCGCCAACTTATCCAGAACATTTTTTACGCAGCGGATGCCCTTCTAGCCGCAACCCATCACTGGGAAACATCCATACACTCATCCACACTCATACACTACGGACAATTTAGTCTACCCAATTCACCTGTACCGCATGGACTGTGGGGAAAACCGGAGCACCCAGAGGAAACCCACGCGAACACAGGGAGAACATGCAAACTCCACACAGAAACGCCAACTGACCCAGCCGAGGTTCGAACCTGAGACCCAGCGTCCTTCTTGCTGTGAAGCGACAGCACTACCTACTGTGCCACTGTGTGGCCCTCTACTATTGGTAATAGTATTAAAAGCAATAATGACTGGAGTAATAATTTCATTTGAAATTATACACAATTAGAAAGCAGTTATTTAAAATTTTAATAAATATTTAACAATTAAATTTTTTTTACATTTAATAAATGCCGCCTTGATGAACAGAATAATTTTACTTAAAAACTTTTGACCGGTAGTGTATATAACAATAAAATATATTATTATAATAAATGAAAAATATGTAATAAAATGTAATCACATGTATGTCATTTACTTCTTTTACCCATGTAGCGCTCCATCTCTTCTTCTGCGGCACCCAACTCACCAGTCCATGAACCTCATTCAGATCAAGACGCAGACTCTCTGTCTCAGATATCAGACAGCTCCATGCAAATCCCCACCACCCCCACCGGCACTGCAGTCGGCAGCATATTCACTGAAGAGGACCAGATCAAATAGAAAACATATAATCCATCTGTAATGAAATATCCCAGGCAGCTGAGACACCAGATATATCAGCAGGACAGTGTTGTTCACAGTCGGGTCATGGGGTCAGGTACAGTCACAGAAAACATCTCAGGTATGCAGACAACAGTTTTCTCGTCTAAACCTGCACAGTTTCAGTGTATTATACTAATCAATATAGTAATAAGCATACAAACAATGTTCATGCACTGGAGATGAAAATTACAGAACAATTTGCAAACACTTGGTATAAATAATGTAATATCTTCGTTTTGAAGGACCTTAAGTTGTGCTATACCAGTGTTTCTCAACCACGTTCCTGGAGGACCACCAACACTGCATGTTTTGGATGTCTCCTTTGTCTGTCACACACATTAGAGGTCTTTCAGTCTCTGCTAATAGGTTGATGATCTGAATCAGGTGTGTTTGGTTTAGGAAACATGGAAAATGTGCAAAGCTGGTGGTCCCCCAGGAACGTGGTTGAGAAACACTGTACTATACCATACTTTTAGAACAGTGTTTTACAAAATTACTAAGACACTTCAACAAAAACCTTTTTATTTTGTGGAAACACATTAGCTATGTTGCATAAAAATGTGATTACATGTGTGTATGTAAATGACACAGGCATATCTAATAGCTCATAGTAACATGTGTTAGCTACCTCTTTGCAAATATTTTGAGCATATTGGCAGGTTTGATGGATCCCCATTGGCTCCATGGTGAAATGCATGTTGGTAATGCTTAAGATTACACAGAGGAAATAAGACTCAGGCCACTGTCACTGTGTTGCTGTGGTTACTACTATTGTTTGAAGTTACAGTAGCACATTTTTTAGAACTGTGACAGGAACTACCTGTGTATTAGATCATTTTTTGCACACTTTTCAGCCAATCAGAATCAAGAATTTCAACAGACCATGGCGTAAGTATACAATATCTAACTTATGAACTATGCTAAAAATCTGCTCTTTAGCCCCTGTTTGCATAACATCAACAGGACTAAAATCTAAATTTAGGTAATTGTATGTTGTTCTTTAATTTAGATCTCCATTGTATTTCTCTTCCTGGAGTGTTGGAGTGCTTTTAGCATTTGTCCAATGTCAATTCTAGTATACCATAGTGATTTAAAGAAAAGGTCATCTATACAAATAACATACATCGCTAAAGAAAAACATCATGTTTGTAAATAAAAAAGAACTGAATCTTCAGGTTTACCTCTATTTGCCCCTCCTATCCGAGGGATATGTGCCTTAATAAACCCTGAACACTGTAAAGCACCGTTCACTTCCTTAAAACCCAGATTTTTAGCAGTTTGTAGCATTTCTGTAAGATGACCACACGCCTCATATCATGGTGCCCCTGACGGGTCACGTAAAGGGATAGTTCACCCAAAAATTCTAATTTAGTTAATCTACTCGCTTCAATTGAAGATGTAGGTGACGTTGTCTTTGAGCAGAACGTTAAAGAAGATTTTTAACTGAATTCGTGGACCTTATTTGTTCATATAATGCAAGTCATAAACACCCGTTTTTGAGATTAAAAATGAACATTTACAAAAGAAGTCCAAATCATTCTCCATGGCTCCTGAGGATACGATAAGGTCTTATGAAGCAATAAAGTGAACATTATTTACAATATTATTAGCTGTAACCCACATTTCTTGGCATGTGCATGAGTGTAGTATCCGCATCTTGGACAATCACAGGTAGAAACCATTTTGGCAAAAACGTGCATCCTCACTGTTGTCACCTCGTGTCTGTGTGCACACTCATGCATATGTCACTGTGTGTGAAGCCTCTGTTAAAAACGCTCATCTACCACCTATGCTCAAATCAACAGGCGACTGGGTTGTAACGTATGTTGCCAGGTTGAGGTCAAAAACGGTTTGAGATTTGAATATTTTTGGATATTCGCCATACAAATTACAGGAGTTTCCCAGGTGAAATAACAAAACGGGAGGGTGGTTGGAGATATATGTGAAATACGAGAGATTCCCAGGAAAAACGGGAGTGTTCGCAGGTGTGCTGTGTAAGTGTAGTTAGTTAACTGTAAATTTTTATTTTTGGGTGAACTCTCTTAGAAATGTGATTACTTCGGCTTTGAAGCACTCAATCTCTAAAGCCCAAAGTATACTTCAGTTTTCAAATGTAAAAAAAGTGTGTTTTACTTTTTGTTGTTATAACTTTTGGAGAGAAAAAACACAGACAGTAGATAAGGCCAAGCAATCCCATGGGAATTTGCAACTTTATAATTTAGTGGCTAATTCGTATTAATTTGTACGATTTGTACGAATGAGGGCTAGGGGTGGGGTTTGGGGACACGCCTCCTTTTAAAATGGTAATTGGCTGGATGAGACTGAATCTTTTTAGTGTGCATGCACTCCATCAAATGAAGTATACTTTGAAAGACTCTATATTCAACAAAATGATATGCAAAACTACACCATAAGGCGTTTTCTCAAATGTCATAAACTGCATTGTTATCTGGTTATTAGATTCTCTGTTAAACATCCGTCTGCGTATCAAAAAGTCAGATATAAGCATCTCTTCCTGATATAGTTGTAGGCAAAAATTGAATTTTCCTTATTTACGATGTCTAAAGGGTTTCCTGCCAGCTTTTTTTTTTTTTTAAACCAATAGAAGATGAGTTGTAAATGTAAATGGCCTCTTTTTTTATTATAAATAATATCTGATCATTTGAGCTTCCTTAATATGTAAGGCTGCAGCAAACACTGGGAAGTTAGACTTGTTGACAATCATATCTACAGTAAAAGAGAATATACACTTAGGGCTATAGCAGCTAGACAATATGTACAGCATTGTATGTTTTATTTATTTTTTAGTATTATTCATTTTTGTAAATCTCTGAAACTGTTTGATTGTGGAATATTTCATTGTATTATATTGCTGTTGCAGAATGTTTAGTGTGTGTTCTTTTCATATTGAGCTGCTGAAATGTTTATGGCCTGAGTGACTACTGTGTAAATAATTAAATAACTGTATATAGTATCTCTGTAGGTCATTTTTTTGACAAGGAAGCAGTAAATTGTGTCTTAGAATTAAAATAAATTGTATATTTGTGCATCTTTGAAGTTTCACTCTTCTTTTAAAAGTTTCTTTTTTATGACATAATTATTTTACCTCATGACAGAAACACATAATCTGTGACCTTGACATAAAAGCATTGCAAAAAATGTTGGTACATATTTATGCTTTTATTAATAAGGTTGTTCATTTTCATTATTTATTATTGTAGCTTCATATTTTACTGTTTTGATTGCTAATCCATAAGCTAATTAATGTCAATCAGAAATGTAAGAAATTTTAACTGTTATGCATAAAAATACTATAGTAATTTATAGTCAATACATTGTTTTTGAACCATACTGTTATAGTGTATATATTAGAACATTTTGTTGACAAATGCTACAGCATACTGTAGTCCTAACTGTAGTTAGCTGATATGAGTTAAGTATATGATGTGGTAAACTTAAGATTTTACTACAGTATGTGATTGTGCAGGGCCAGACTTAGTGATTTGGGGACAGAAAGCAATTCCAGGTATGGGGTCCTAGCATTGAAACTCAAAACACTCTTCTTTATAGATTTTTTCTCTGTAGATTAGTTTTGTGTGTGTGTGTAAATAAACTGCTTGTTAAAAATATATTTAATTTTTATTTAAAATATATTTTAAGTGAAACCTTCATCTTCAAATTAAATACAATAAATTCACAAATAAAAGCACGTTCACAAATACTCTTGATTAGCCATATATGTAATATTTGCAAGTGCAGTACGCAATGAACATTCCACTATTCCTGGGGGCCCCCGGTTTTGAAAATAAGTATGGTTATAGACAGATGTGATAGAAATAACATGATAGAAAAGTTATCAAAGAGCTATATGAATACAGTTTTTCTCAGTGGCTTTGGTGCATTTCTCACAACACTATTTACATTTGCACAACAGTTAATGCATCTCTCAAAACAATTAGTCAATTGTGCACATCACAGTAGCAGTTTTTTCATTCCTTCCAACAAATGACAAATGCTTTTGGACATGCATCAATTGCTTTCATACAACTCTCTGCTGTTTTATAACATTATCATTTGCTTATGGCATGTCAGTCAAAATTAACTAAACTTGTGGATGCTGAATAGTCATTCCATATGAAACTAATAGTCCTCATTTCATTACTTGAGTCATTACATACAAAAATGTTGAACTAGTTGTCAAAATCTGTCAAGCAAATTTCATTAAAAATGTATAATCTTTTTTTTTTTCCCTGAAAATGTCTTCTGAATTGAACAATTTCATGAATGATTTACAGAGCTGTGTATGTTGTAGGTTCAGTTCCAATATGTACTGCAATATTGTTTACAGTTGTGCACAGCTCTACCCAAAGAAAGTTTATATGTTTGTTGTAAATAAGGGTGTATTTATTCTTTTGCACGATGCTGTGAATAAATTAGAATTGCCAAGAGCATTTACAGTAAAAATGTGAAACTTACATATTCAGTGTCTTGTACTCAGATACCTCAGTAAATGCAGTGATGTCTAACTTTACTGTAGTTTTCAAATGGCTGTGCAAATAGTATATAGTGCTGTCTTGAGCATTTTCAGGAAGTCTCACTAAAATCTGACTTTTTTTGCATTGGAAAAAATGTACAGAGTAAACTGTCATAATGAAAACATGACTAAGACATTTGACTACCTTCATTGTTTACCTTCATTGTTTACTTCATAAACAATGGTGTCAGGACATTATCTTGATGACACTGACACTTTCATTGACATGAATACTTGCTTTTGAGGAATGAGCTCTCCATTTTGCAGGTTATCAACTAGGTTTTGTAGTTTGTACTAATTGTATTGAGAAATGCATTAACTGTTGTGCAAATGTAAATAGTGTTGTGAGAAATGCACCAAAGCCACTGAGAAAAACTGTAATATAGACTGCTTGGCATTGGTCGGGGCCATAGACTGTAAAAAGGACCCTCTAATTCCCTGGGGCCCTAAGCAGCTGCTTACCTCACTTATTGGTTAAGTCCACCCCAGTGTGTGTGTATGTATTGTATGGAGGACCAAACTAAAATAAATGCACACAGACAGACAGACAGACGGATGGACGGATGGATCTAAATGTAGACAGACAGACAGACAGACAGACAGACAGACAGACAGACAGACAGACAGACAGACAGACAGACAGACAGACAGACAGACAGACAGACAGACAGACAGATAGATAGATAGATAGATAGATAGATAGATAGATAGATAGATAGATAGATAGATAGATAGATAGATAGATAGATGTAACAATAAAAATAATAAATATATGACATAATACAACCGAAATATTTTATTTTAAATCAAATGTAATCCTAAATTAACTTATTTTTTCTTCATTTATTATTTTCTCCATGCATTTTTAATTTATATTCTATTCTTTCACAATTTAATATATTTGTTTTTTTTATTTATGTGTTCTGCATATTTATTTTTGTATTTATTTATTACTGCGTTTATTTATTTCGATATTCATGCTTGGACTTCTTTTTACTTTTACGTACGTCGTAGGTAAAGTGCGTCGCGCGTCACACTTGGTAATGGTCACCGGTCACCGAAAATGGCGTCTAAGCGCCCGTTTACCGATGAGGAGTTTTCTTGTCCGGTGTGCCGCGATGTCTTCACGCATCCCGTGGTGCTTACCTGCGGGCACAGCTTCTGCAGAGGGTGCATTGAGGAGCTCTGGAACTTCAACCACACGAGAAGGTGTCCGGTTTGCCGACAAACTACAGAAAGAGAGCCATCCCTTAACTTCACCCTCAGAAACCTGTGCCAGTCGTTTGTGAACCACAGAAGGTTTCTAGAGGAGCACTGTGAAGTTCACCAGCTGAGGAAGACTCTGGTGTGCTGTGAAGACGAGCAGCTGATGTGTGAAGGCTGTAGAGACACCGAAAACCACAAAAACCACACATACCGTCCAGTGCAAGAGGTCGCAAGGGAACGCAAGGTATGATGATGTGTCGACACTTTTAATTTCACAATGATTACTTACAATATTATAACTTAATCCAATAATAAATCACATCAGCAGCTGACTATCAAAGTACAACATTATCCAAGAGTCAATAAAATAGTAATAATGTTGGTTTAAAGTCACACTCACAAACTATTATGTGTGTACAGTATACAATGTACTTAGCAGAAATTATGAGAATTAAACTGCACAAGCCAAAAGAAGTAATAGTAATAAAAAGGATAAAGATAAAAGGATAAGGATATTTTAAATATTTTGTGATCTGTTTAATCAGCCTACCCTTGCAAACATGAACCATGGGTTTATTATTCTTGATTATGAAAAAGTCAGCATAGTTTTGGTAGAAATAAGATTAAAAATAATACTATTATACTAATACTATTAAACAAAATAATGTAATTTATTTAACTTTTTATTTTACTTACAAAAGTGCAAGAATTATGAATTATTTCACTGACCAAATTACATTTTGTTCTGCGATTTACAGGGGGGTCTGACCCCCCTAATTAACAAAGGGCTATATATGCACAGCTAGTGTGTTTAAGCCAATGATGAACTTTCGGTGAAAGCTTTATTCGATTATTTTCAATTTCAGAAGTTTCCTTTTACAGCATCGATGTTGTAATGTAATTCAAATACAATCAGTCAATTAGACTTCAGCATCCATTTTGTCACCTTAGAATTATAAGGTTCTATCTGACATTTTTGTCAAAATTGAGTTATTGACATATTCTTATTAAAAACAACTTATTTACATTATAGGATGTTTTTTTATAAGTTGTTTACATTTAAAGACTTTTTATTTAAAAAACAAATGTTACACACATACTGTTTGGTATGGAATGCAAAAACTTTGAAGCTCAATATCACAAATTCATTCAGAATGCAGATAGAATATAATTCCAAGGTGACGATTTGTTTTAGCGTAAAAAGAGACGAAAGACGGTTTAAAACCCCGGCACCGTCATTAGCAGCAGGCTAGCGCAGAAATTCATAAGTGTTCACAAAACATGTTTCTTGTAAAATAGACGTTTTTAGGTGTCCGTAAAACTAGATGCATAGTTTGTATTTTATTATACACTTGCTTGCACATGGAGGCTTAATCAATAAAATCAAAAAGCGTACAGTCTTTCATGGCTATCCATTAATAGGTGCAGGAATGCTAACCATTTATTTAATATTACAAATATCATTAAGAACTACTCAATATTCTTCAAAACACTGAAAACATAACAAATTTGATTAATAATAAATTTGGATGTAATTGAATTAAATAAATTTCGTTCACTGAGGCATTTTATCGAACATAATCAAAAAAACTTGATCCTCCCCCCGAACCTCAATGTATAATTCGCACCCTGGATATAAACCAAGTTTTATTTCTGCAACACAGTCCAAAAACGTGTTTTTGTGTAATTTATATTCAGAATCAAAAAATAATCATTTAAGACTCCCAGTGAAAATAATTTTGTTTAATCAAAATAAATTTAACAGAATTAAAAAAGTAATCACAAACTCTTGCTTTTATTGAATTTTTTTTCAGAATTGAGGTTGTACAAAAAAAACATGGTAATTGTAGTTAAAACACGGTAACCACAATTGAATGGTCAGTAGCTATGTTTCCATCCAAAACTGCAAATAAACTTTATGTGCAAAACCGGATTATCACACAAAAGACGTGCGAATAAAGCAGCGTTTAAGCAGTCAAAGCAAACTAAATCGTCACTTCCTGATTAACTGGCGCCAAATATCAACAGTAAAAAGAGAATTTGCTGCGGTGGGAGAAGCTGCCAATGACCGAAATGACCAAAACTACATTTCAGATGTTTTACAATGTGCTAAGCCTGCTGGTTTGTCCATTCACACACATTTTATCATCACATGATCTCTTATAACAAAATCACATGACCTTATTTTAATGCGCATACTGGAATTTGCTCAATAAAAGTGTTTCCATCGTAGTTTATAAGCAACTTTTCTTATCGAATAAAAAGTTTATCCTACTCTGTTATGCTCATACGTTTTTTTTGTGTGCATTTTCAAAACTTTTGCTCATTGTGGCATTTCCGTTAACCGTTTTTTTTTATGTGCATATCTAAAATGTGCATAAAAATAGGTGGATGGAAATGTAGCTAATGATGATCTCTCCAAAAAGCAAATATGATTCCAATGACTTAATAAAGTCCATCAAAAGCCAAACAATGAATTTTTTATTTTACCAATGCAAATTCATATTAAATTCAAAAATATCTATTTAAAAAAATCAGGGGCCTAAAATTGAAAACGGTGGAAAAAATCGTTTTCATGTAAACTCCGAAAAGGGAGATTTGTGACTTCATGCGCATTATACTTGAATACCTAAACAACAATAGCTACAATAAATTCCATCAAAACATGCTAATTAAATTTATACGCATAACTGGATTATCGCATATAAGATGTGCGAATAAAGCAGCTTTTCCATCCAAGTTGTCAAAGAGACCAAACTCGTCACTTCCTGATTAACTCGCGCCAAATAACAAAAGTAAAAACAGAATTTGCTGCAGTAGGAGAAGCTGCATGAATCTTTTTGTTATTTAATAAATTACTTGCGCCTCAGAAGACAAATGGCGACATGCAATGAACGCTTAGTGGCGTTTGAAGGCATCAGACGCAGAGCACAGATGATCTTGACAATTCTGGAGGTAATTAATAATGTAATACCACTAACACTGAAACGGTTAAGGCATTTTAGAATGACCAAAACAACATTTCAGATGTTTTACAGTGAGCTCAGCCTGCTGATTTGTCCATTCTCACACATTTTTATCATCACATGATCTCTTATAACAAAATCACATGACTTTTTTTTTTTTGTGCGCATGCTGGAATTTGTTTGGTAAAAGTGTTTCCATCGTGGTTTATGCGCATTTTTTCTTATCGAATAAAAAGTTTATCCTACTCCGTTATTCGCATCCAAAATGCACAAAAATAAGTGGATTGAAACATAGCTAATGCTGACTGAATGTGTGCAGACTCGTAGTGCTACTTGACAAAGGTACATTGCCCTCTACTGGCCTGGCACAGATTTGCTTTATCAGGGTCATTCTAACAGTGTTGTCATACGTTTTAAGTGCTTCATCAAACTCCCTCAATTTCTGTTTCAAACTGTAGGAAGCTCTTCGATCACAGCTTGATTTATTCACAAATCAAAGGAAACATTTGCAGGATGCCAAAGCTGAGTTGGATTACAATTCTGATCACCTATTGGTGAGTGTGAGCTTTTTGCTTTTACAATTACATTTTAATTTCTACTCTTTTAATTTAAATTTCTTGCCTTGTATATTATTAATAGTAGTAGTAGAGTTCTGTAAAATGATGCTCAATTCTGTGAGAAGTCTTTAGTTGGCATAAAATTAACTCTCCACTTTTAATAGAACCAGCTGTGTTATCTGTTTATAGTGAATGCATTATAGATGTAATTTGAAGTCATGTGTTTTGCTTGTTCAGAAACAGGCCGATTTCATTGAGAGAATGATCAAGGAGCAATTTGAACGTCTCCATAAACTACTCAATGAAGAAGAACAGCGCTTGCATGATGAACTCAAACTGGAATTAGAAGAAAAAGCACAGAGGATCGAAGAGAAGGTTCAGAAGATGCAGAGCGACATCGTTTCCTTGTCTAGCAACATCGTAAACTTCAGAACAGTTTTAGAATGTGGAGACATTGGCATTGTTAACGTGAGCTCTTTATTATTATTATTATTATTATTATTATTATTTTGTCATTTTCTTTTTTAAGTGCAATTTTTAGAGCACAGATGTTCAGTTAAAATAATTAAAATGAGTAATAATTTAATCTATAAAAATTAATTGATGGATATTGTGAAGCGTTCATTAACTTTTATGTTCTACATTTTAGAGCTTTAAAGAAACATTCAGGAAAGTGTAAGTGTGATTTATTATTATTATTATTATTGTTGTTGTTGTTTCCTCATGACACCCTGTTGTTTATATGACGTTTGAGTGTTTATATGAAGCTTCTTGTTCTTTTTTTTTTTCTTTCTTTTTTTAAGACCCCAGTGGCAGCCTCAGAATACAGACTCAACAGAACTCATCGACTCTGCCAAGTACATTGGCAACATTAATTTCAATGTTTGGAAGAAAATGAGAAGCCATGCTCATTACAGTAAGTCACTCCATGTACAGTTGAAGTCAGAATTGTTAGCCCTCATGTTAAATTGTAATTATTTTTATTTTTTTCTTTAACGGGGAGAAGACTTTATTTGCAACACATTTCTAAACAAAATAGTTTTAACATCTAATTTCTTTTAACTGATTTCTTTTTGCCATGATGACCGTACATAATATTTGACATATTTACTATTTTACTAGTTTTTCAAGCTGCTAGTATTTAGCTTAAAGTGCAATTTAAAGGAATAACTAGGTAACGATGGCTTGTTCTGAAGACAATTAAAAAAATATATTGCTTAAGGTGGCAAATAATATTGACCTTTAAAATGTTTTTTTTAAATTTAAAAAACAGCTTTTATTCTATCCGAAATAAAACAAATAAGACTTTCTCTAAAAGAAAAAATATTATCAGACATACTGTGAAAATTTCCTTTGCTCCAAAAAATATCATTTGAGAATTATTTGAAAAAGAATAAATATTTCACAGGAGGGCTAATAATTTTAGTTGATACCAGACAAGATGCGTTTTTCCTAGAGAGCACTTGTGCTTTAAATCGAAAACATTTACGCCATTCTGTAACTTTCACTCATGTCATTCCAGACGCTTAAGAAATGAATTCCTCTTGGGAACACACATACACATAAACAGGTATTTGTATTCAAGTCAATTGGATTAATCCAAGTCTTTCAATGTAAAGACAAATCACTCAAATTAGATTTCAAAATACCTTAATTTACGTTCTGAACAAATTTCTTTTGGGTTTTGAACAACATGAGGATGAGCAAATGATTGAATTTTGAGGACACTGTTTCTTTAAGAACAATAGTACAATGAATACTGTATGTATGAAATAATTCTTTTTGTAGTTTTATAGTTTTTCTTTAATGAAGGTACACACAACAAAGACGTGTACATGCAAAAGTATTAAATACAACATATGCTGTAGGTTTTAAGTTTTAAAGTCCATATAGTTTTATGCGTTTTAAAATATTACTCTTAATGCATTGTGTAATTTAGCCACTTAATGTGTATCAGGGTATCCACGGGGCCTTAAAAACCCTTAAATTCACTGTAACATGGTCTTGGAGGTCTTAAATCGTTTTAATCTGGTCTTAATTTTTTTTATTTTTATGTAAAGCTACCCAATCAACCCAACACACATCCAATCACCAACAATACATCTCCATAAAACGTTTAGCAAAACTAAATTCATAACTAATATTATAAAAGTCTGCTGTGCATACAATTAGTTTTTAAAGAATTATTTATTATGTTTTTGTTATGTTGAAAAAATGTATGTATACAACTAGGCTCTGCTCGTTTTGACATTATTTAAAATATGTGGCTAAGAAATAACTAGAATGAATTTGAATTTGTTTTTTAATGGGGCAAGTACTTTTTTTTTGTCTCCTGGGCGATTTAAAAACTCCTTAGTGTTTAGTCTTTATAAGTCTGAAATTTCATTCTTCATGGTGTTAAAAAGGTCTTAAATTTTGCTTGGTGAAACCTGCAGAAACCCTGGTGTATAGAAAGTCTGCAAAGTTATAAAGATCAAAAGTGCATTTTTTATTTATTTATAAATTCTTATTGAACTATTAACTTGACTATTAACGATGAACCATAAACTTGCCAAAATGGTCATTTTGAAATCAAGTTTAACTTAAACTTTGTCATTTGTTTATTTATTTACAAAGATTTGTTTCAAACTATACTAAAACCAGCTTATGGTGGTCATAATTAATAACCTTAAAAACCATTTAAAACTATTATTAATCAAATTATATTAAGAGTTTTGTCCTGATTTTGTTCAAAATGACGTCATTTATTCATTCATTCATTCATTCATTTTCTTTTCGGCTTAGTCCATTTATTAATCCAGGGTTGCCACAGTGGAATGAACCGCCAACTTATCCAGCATATGTTTTACACAGCGGATGCCCTTCCAGCTGCAACCCATCATTGGGAAACATCCATACACACTCATTCACTACGGACATTTTAGTCTACCCAATTCACCTGTACCGCATGTCTTTGGACTGTGGGGTAAACCGGAGCACCCGGAGGAAACCCAGGCGAACGCAGGGAGAACATGCAAACTCCACACAGAAACGCCAACTGACCCAGCCTAGGCTCGGACCAGGGACCTTCTTGCTGTGAGGTGACAGCACTACCTACTGCGCCACTGCGTCACCCTATCACGTCATTTAGGTTCTTCAATTTTGTTTTAAGTATATCAAGGTCTTAATGAAGTGAAATGATTGGTCTGCAATAACCTAAACAATATTACCCTTAATCAATGACCTCTGTAAAAAGTGCTTAGTTTTGGCTAATAGCCCGTTTCCACTGAGTAGTATGGTTCGGTACATTTTTATGGCTGTTTCCACTGTCAAAAATTACCAAAAACTGAACCGTACTGTACCACTTTTTGGGAACGCTTTCCAAAGGGTACCTAGCACAACAAAATGGTACCAAATGGCAGAGCCAGACACGCAACTGAACGCTATTGGTTTACAGAGATGCGTCACTCGCTCGTGCACAAGCAGGAGAATTAAAACAAACGAATCACCATTTTTAAATACACAAATGAGACATTACACCTTAATAATATATACATATAATAATGAGCCATGGTCGACCTCAGCTTAAACAAACCTTGTTGTCATCTTGAAGAACAGCAGCAAATCCAAGAAGAAGAGAAGAATCGACCCTGTGCCCCATTGTTGTTTACAAGGCCGTCTAAAGCATGAGCAGTTTAACTTTTTTTCTCTCTCTCTCTCTCTCTCTCTCTCTCTCTCTCTCTCTCTCTCTCTCTCAGAGAGAGAGAGAGAGAGCATGTGCGTCTATATTTGAAATTATGAACTTCTTGAGCTGATGATAAGAACATGCGCGTGATTATTGATGTGCTTCTGACATCCTTTCAGAAATGGACAAACGTGAGAGTTATGTATGAAAAAACAAAGGAGAAGCCGAAAAAAACATAGGAGTAAATGATTGTTTCAGCAACCTAAAACATGAACAAACTGCTATGTTTTAACTATTATCATCACCTTTTGGGCTATTATGAACTCGGAATGATGAAATTATTTTCTAACGGGGGTTACATGTGCTGCTGAAGATTAAACATACAGATGAGTGGTTTGCACTGACTGTGGGCTATATGTTATGTGTTGTTTTTAAATCAAATAAGGACTAAATGTATGCTGTGTGTAGTTTTTCTGTAATTGGTAACATATTGGAGACTGTAAGGGTCTGTACGTGTTCATGTATGTTCAACTTATTTATTTATTTTATATGATTGCAGACGTTACAGTAGGGTCATAATTGATCTGCAGTTATAATCAAATCATGTTTTGATTATTTGAAGTGCTTCTCATATGATATGTGAACGACCGGTACAGCTTTACTTTGACATTTCCTTGAGCGAGAATGACGTTGACTGAAACTTTCTGTCGTACACCGGGCCGTATCATTGGTACCATTTTGGCAGTGAAAACGCAAGCCTGATAAAGGTGACCCATACCATACCACTCAGTGGAAACAAACCATAAAAGTCATCCACATTTGGCACTTTCCCACATTCATATTTCTCTTATTTCTGCCTTAGCACAGGTAAACCAACAACAACAGATGCTTGAATGTTTTTAATTAGCTTAAATGCTCCTAAAATAGTTGTACAGTACAGTTGCACACAGTTTTCTTAGTCTTCAGAAGTCATCGAGTCCTCTGTAATCTTTATATCCATCTCTCCTGAAAGGTCCTGTGTTGATCGACAGAAACACGGCAAACTCTAAACTTTGTATCGAAATTTACCTGGATAGTGTTAGGATGAGACCGGATTGGACGGAGGAAGAAATTCAGAGAGAGCAGCTTCACAGAAACCCAGAGAGATTTGATCACTGTCCCTGTGTGTTGGGCTCTGTGGGATTTACCACAGGGACGCACAAATGGGACGTTGATGTCAAGGACAACACATCTTGGATGGTGGGTATCGCCATAGAGTCTGTCCAAAGAAAAGCTACCAGCGGCATCCCGGCTGGAGTCTGGTGTATTGGACGAGAAGGTCAAGTACTTAGCATTACGGATGCTCAGAAGTCCCAAGTCCCACTGTGTGGATTTGAGATGCCCAAAATATTGAGGGTGACGGTGGACTTGGATGAAGGACGACTGTCTTTCTCCGATATTGAGTGTAAGACTGTCTATCACACCTTTACAAACCGTTTCACTGAGAAGGTCTTTCCTTTTTTCTACACAGAGAGTTGTGACCCGTCTATCACTATACTGCCCGAATGCCAATCTGAAGACCTCTAGGAAGTTCAATTTCTATGGAAGATTGTTTCCGTCACAGAATAAAAAGGTGAAAATTGCGCAGTTCTGATTTTTTTTTTCCTACAGAATTATAAGTTGACATCTCAGTTTTTTTTTTCAGATCAGCAAATTGCTTTTGGCTAAATATCGAGTTAAAACTTGTGATTCAGAAATTTTGAGGCAGATTTGAAATGTCATAGTTACCTTTTTACTTTTATTTTATTTTCCTGTGACGGAGACCGGCTTAAATAAATGTCAGAAGTGGTTGATTTTGTTAAAATTGCTGCTTATTGATTTGTAATAGCCTTCAGTTTAAAGTGACTTTAAGGAATGTTCAGAGTTAAATATTTTGCATTGAGAAAGTTGTTCACTGTGTTTGTCTCATTTGTGCAATAAAACTTGTGTGATTTAAGTCAAAGGAGTCTATTTTATATTAACAAGAATTACTATATTTATAACAAAAACTAGAAGTTTTTATTATTTGAGATGATTTTTTTTTATGACAGCAAGTTTCCAAATAAATATATAAATATTTTAATATAAATATATTTTTAATATAAAAATTAATAAATGCAATTTATTAAGTCAGCAAAAATATGAAAAAGTGATTAATTTTAAATCCAGCCAATTTGGGCCATCTAAAAATAATGCAAGTAATATTTTAAAGAACTTGATTGAACAGAAAAGTGGAACAAGTTAAATAATTTCATTTTTTTGAATGCTATATATATATATATATAACAATTAAATACTATTTCGTTGAAGAATCAATAGTTTTAAACACGGTACACTTTCAGATTTAAACCTCAGCTAGATCTTTTCATTCACTTAGTTTTGTGGTAAACACTACATGGAAGGTCATTTTCAAAAACCCATAATAGGTGGTCTTTAAATCAACAAATATTTATGACATAAGGACTACTAGACAACCTGCACCATGTTTCTAATAATACGTAATAACATTATAAGAAGTTTATTATTAAAGTTATTCAAATATATATTGTTTGCATCCTTTTTGTCCCTGCGCTATCTGTCGACACAAATACGAAACTATTAAACTACGTTTCCCAGGAAGCTCTGCGCGCTTCTCTCACGTGATGTCCAGTGTGGTTCCTGTGTCCGTTCCTGGTCCGTTCATTCTTATTTTCTTCTTAAAACATGCTTTTCAGCTCGCTTGGCGTGGAGCTTACATTTCTGAGGGGTTTAGGGATGTACTGTCGATAATTTTTACATTTGAGGGAACGTTTTGTAACTGTCAGGAGCAACAATATGGTCTCGTGTTTATAAAATATTGAGCAAGTTGACAGTAAACATCGTGACGCGACTTATAGACAAATCTTTGTCAGCGATTTAATATCGACACTAAATAGATGTAAATAATAATCAACGAGACCAGATGACTGAGGTCTGTTCACAGTCATGGAGAGTCCACATTTGCCTTCTGAGGTAAGTCTGTCTATATATTAAATTAGTTATTTGTTGCTTGCTAGTAGTTGTACAGCTATGTACATGTAAATATACACATATACGTACATACAGTTTCTGTGCATATAGCATACTATACATGTAACAATAGTTTTAATATATACTTTTAGAATAATAATATGTAATATAACAATATTAGTAAAAATGTGCAAATATCAATCAATATACATCAAATTATAATGTACGCACATAATAATTATACATATTGTGTTCATATTATGCATACAGATACTATATTTTGGTGATTTTAAGACGCACATAAACACGTCATTGAAAATGTCTATTCTTGTTGTAATGTGTGTGACCTTTGACCTTCGTCTCTTCTGCTCCAGATCATTACCTACATATTTAGTTTTCTGCATGTAATGGATAGAAAGGAAGCGTCATTGGTCTGCAGGAGCTGGTACAATGCAAGCCAAGACTATCCGTTTAAGGTTTTCTCTTTTTTTTTTAATACAGACATTAATTAGAATTTTAACATTAGTTTGAATCAGATTTATTCGCTTTTAAATGTGTTTAAATTGTAATTTGTTTTCTTCACTGCAGAGAAACTTCACCTTTAAGTTCCCTGCATCCTCCTCTTCTCTGAGCTTTATCCGAAGTCTTGCGAGACATCCTCGCTGTGGCCTGGTCATCAGCCATCTAGATGGCTCCAGTGTGTCCAGGCAGGTGCTGCTGGAGGTCGGGCTTCACCTCGGGCCTCGGCTGGACAGTCTGGCTCTGCCTGGTAGCAGTATCACTGAGTCCTGCCTGCTGGAGCTCCTGCCCCGACTGACCAGCCTCCGCAAGCTGGACCTGCAAGGCCTCGACAGCCTTTTCATGTCTGGAGCCTTTCTGTCCAGAGAGGAGCACCGGCGGAAGGTTGAGGAACCTATCTTTCTTTAGATATTAAAATCTGTTCACAATAATGGTCTATTTATTTTTTTTTCTTTTACTATGCATAATATTGTTGTGATGCTTGTATTAACATCTATAATAATTTCTTATAATTTGTGTTGAATATACAAATGGGGTATATGCACAGCTAGTGTTTTTTCCCTTCTGATAAATTTCTGATTAATGTGACTTTCAATTTCATAAGGTACCTTTTACACCATTGATGTTGTAATGTAATTAAAATATAATCAGTTAAATAGACTTAAGCATTCATTCAGTCGTTGAGGGTGAAAACGAGATGATTTTAGCCGATAGCCTAGTGTTTAGTGCCTCAATATGTAGCGCAGACATCCTGATCACTTCCCCTCTCTTTCACCCAATTCCTGTCATCATAGTGTCTTGTCAAATAAAGGCAAAATAAATCTTTAAGGAATGAATATACAATTATGATTATATATATTGTATCATAATTTATTTTAAAAAATATAGACGTAATTTTAACATTTACTTTATTTGGGAAAATGTTTTAATTCAAGCTTAAATAATTTTAAATTCTTTTTATGGATAACTAGAATTACAGTTGAGATCAGAATTATTAGCCCCCCCACCCCCGTATTTCTGATAATATTTTTTCTTATGGAAAAAGTCTTATTTCTTCTATTTCAGCTAGAGTAAAGGCAGTTTTAAATTTTTTAAAAACCATTTTAAGGTCAAAACTATTAGCCCCTTTAAGTTATAATTATATATATATATATATATATATATATATATATATATATATATATATATATATATATATATATATATATATATATATATATATATATATATATATATATATTATATTATTCTCAATAGTCTACAGAACAAACAATAGTTATACAATAACTTGCCTAATTACCCTAATCTGCCTAGTTAACCTAATTAACCTAGTTAAGCCTTTAAATGTCACTTTAAGTTGTATAGAAGTGTCTTGAAAAATATCTAGTCAATTATTACTTACTGTCATCATGGCAAAGATCAAATAAATCAGTTATTAGAAATGAGTTATTAAAACTATTATGTTTAGAAATGTGTTGAAGAAATCTTCTCTCTGTTAAACGGAAATTGAGGAAAAAAATAAACAGGGGGCTAATAATTCTGACTTCAACTGTATGCTTATAATTTATTATTATTGAATTGTGTGTATATATAGTATAAAATATTTAAAGATTTATGTCAATCAAATTGGTTTGATACTTACTATTTATACAATTTAAAATATAATTTGGCTATATGTAAATTCTAATGTTATATTTTAAAAAAATATGTTATAATTTAATTATAGTTTTGAAATTAACAGTAATATAATACTTTTAAAATAATTATAGCTTTCTGTCAACATTGCTATATTGAGTATAGCTAAGATATGTATATTTAGTTATTTTTTAATTGTTGTAATTTTACAATTAGATTGTTTTTATAATTAAACTATACATTTTATTAATAAAATTATATAAAAGTGTGAAAATGTATTCAATTTAAAGTAATGTGTATGAAATGCTTTTAAAATGTAATTGTAATAGGTTTCATCATTTGCTAATAGTTTTTACAATCAACAAAAAACTATTTATTTTATTTTTCAAAACATTGTATTAAGCATGATCTAAAAAATGTATATGTATTATAGTTGTTTTATATTTTATCATAAATTAAAATGATAATGACATTTTTATTTGTAAAACGTATACAAATCTTGGATATATTTTACTTTAAAACAAAATCAAATATTTAGATTTTAGTGTATATTATGTCATATTTCTGTTTTTAAATAATACTAATTATTGTTATTCATGTTTTATATTTTATTATAGATTAAAATTTATACATTTTATTCAGATTTTTATTATTTTTCTTTTTGAAATGTTTATATTTTTTCATTTTATTTCCATTTTAATAAACAAATATATGCACATTATTTTTATTTAAAATATAATGAATTTAAATATTAAAATATGTATTAAAAATGTATTAAAAATATCCAAATATTTTAGCACCAGGTGTCATTTAATCATCCAATGTTTTCAGGTCTATCGTGCTCTGCTGAACCTGGAAGAACTGAACCTGTCTAATCTGCGCTACCTCTCTGACCTCTCCTTCAACCGGCTGACCATTTGCACTCCTGGACTGCAGCGTCTCTCTCTTTCAGGATGCCACATCTCCTTCGAGTTCGACCCGTACCGAGGCTGTCCAGTGGGCTCCGGCTCCTCCGCTCTGGTTTCCCTCCGAAACCTCCTCAATCTCCTCCAAAAGCAAACCTCCAGCCTCCGCAGCCTGGACCTGAGTCGCACCGGCATCACACCAAAGTCCCTCCGCTCCATTTCCAAGCTCCGCGGCCTCCGTCTGGAGGAACTGAATCTGCATGGCTGTAAAGAACTGACCGATTACTCCATCGAGATCCTCTGTAAGTATCAGAGTGGCCTGCGGATGCTGGATTTGAGTGGCTGTATGGAGCTGAGCTGCAGGGCGGTGCTGGCGGTGGGTGCAGAGCTGAAGGAGCTGAGGGTCCTGTCGTTCTCGCAGGACTGGAAGATCACAGATAAAGGTCTGGCCGAGCTGATGATGCTGCCGCATTTGAGGAGCCTGGATCTGTCCGAGTGTCTGCATGTGAGTGGGACAGAGCTGGTCAAAGGATTGTCTGGTCCAGAACCCAGAGCGCAGGTGGAGACCCTGAGCCTGAGGAACTGCACCTATATAAGGGTAAGTGACTGAGGAAACATTCTACCAGTAAATTATAGCTTTAAAGGAACACTCCACTTTTTTGGGGACTGGAAATAGGCTCCTTTTACAGCTCCTGGGACTGGCGGGATCCCTTTTAGCTTAGCTTAGCATAAATCATTGAATCGGATTAGACCATTAGCATCTTGCTCAAAAAAATTCAAACAAGAGTTTTGATCATTTTTCTATTTAAAGCTTGATACTCTTGTTATTACGTCATGTACTAAGACTGATGTAAAATTCAAGATTGCTATTTTCTAATTCGAGGAATTGTTCTCTCATACCAACTTAAAAACAATATAATACACAAGACATGTCACCCATGTATAGTTTTGAATGGGTAAATGTGTAACGGTCAATATGGATGGCTTTTTAGTGAAGAAAAGCCCACATTCTAGTCAAGGAGCCAATCGTTGAACACTATAATCTGACAATTCTGCGGGGGAGGGGCTCAGTCATGATGCCTGTTTTTATGACAGTTTTTGCAGCTTCATTGTTATGAACCCTCTGGAGTCAACAAGAACGCTGGAATCTTACTGAATTGTTGCCCCTCAGACATGAGAACTATATCCAAATAAAGCTTGAAACCTCTTTTTTAAATTAACCAACTATACTTGAAAATAAATGTTATTTGGTTTTGTAATCTGTATGAAATGAGATCGAGGTGCAGTCCATCCCATCTGACCACATGAAGTCCCGCCTCCGCCATTCAAATGCAAACCACATGACACAACTACTTGAGTGCCCACAAACTTGTAAACAAAGAGGCTGCTGTCATTTTGGGAGCAGATTTGCCATCAATACCACATTGGAAATAACTTTAGAAGACCAGCATGATTGGAGGAAGCATTATTCAGAAGATGATATTGTGTAAACTAAATTTTCGTAAACATAAACAGCCATAGAGGTTGTTTGTCGTGATTGTGTTCACTGTTAGTGCGCATGCTCATTAGCTTTGGAAACCTGAAAAAAAATATTTTTTGTGTGTGATTTGAATGTTTAGAAATTAAATTTAAGACACAAGTTGTTGTTAAATTTTATGGTGATTACAAATATTTAATTTAATCGTATGTTTGGCAAAAAGTATTGGAAAATGTTGTTTCCCCGTTAAAAGCAGAATGCCCAAGTGGCCTTTCAAAGGTAGCCACAGAGTGAAATAACTTGCCTTAAAGGGAATTTGGTAATAATAAAGGGACTTTGATATTACACAGCAGTGTTATCTAGCTGGGGACTGTTTTTGGGGGGCGGCTGGGTAATATAATTGGGCTTGCTGCAACCACAATACTGCAGCAAATTCTTTTAATTATTACACCAGAATGAGAGCATAGTTCCTAGCCATATCAGCCTAGAAAAGAGGAATTTTTCATTTTACTCAGTACACAATGTAAATACAGAAGAGTCAAGCTTTAAATAGAAAAATTAGCAAAACTTTTTTTTTTTTTTTAGTGAGATGCTAATGGTCTAATCCGATTCAATGATTTATGCTAAGCTAAGCTAAAAGTGCTCCTGCCAGATCCAAAGATCAGTTAAAAGGATTCAAAAATGGTCAAACTCAACTGTTTAACTGTAGGTGACTTGTAAAATAAGCCTATTTTCAAAAAAGTGGAGTGTTCCTTTAAAGATTTATAAACTGGTAATATTTATTTTATTTTTTTGTCATTTTTTTAAAAGTAATTTTTAAAAATATATTTATATATATTTTTAAGTTTGTGTAATATCAAGAAATTATCGTAAACTATAAATATTTTTTATAGTTTATTATTAACAGTATTTAAAATGAAACATTTCATTACAGTAAAAAGAAATATCTTAGGTTTAAAACATTGAATAAATTGAGGATAAGATTGTGCATAAACATCATTTTACATGTCAAAAATACAGTTAATCTCTCTGTTATACATTTAGATCTGAAATAACTTTTTTTATTGCTTTTAAAAAGCTATTTGTTGAATGTAATTTTTGTTGGCCTAAATAAATATTTGTAATGTATGCATTACCAAGACGTTATCATAAAAAAGCCATTAATGTATTTCATGATTTATGATGAACAAAATACAAGTGTCATACTGTGCTGTGCAGGATTCAGTGGTGTTTTCGCTGGCGCAGCTGCTGGGTGTTCATCTGCGAGAGCTGGATCTGTCCTCCTGTGTTTATCTCACTGATCTGAGTGTTCGAGCCATCGCCACCTTCCTGCCCGCTCTGCTAGTGCTGCGGCTCGGCTGGTGCAAGGAGATCTCAGACTGGGGGCTGCTGGGCATGACGGAGCCCACCAAACAGTGTCAGCCCTCAGACAGAGAGGTGAGAGCGCTCCGGTCATCAGCACGTCCTGTCATCATAGTACACATACGGTTAAAAAATGTCAAATATATTTACCTTTTTCATTTATGCGTTAAACAAGATGGGATTTAACTTCAGACTGTTAGCTTTAATTTGAGGGTACTATTTACATCCAAATGTGTAACGCTGTAGGAATTACATCAGTTTGCATATGTGCCTCCTACTTGTTAAGGGTCCAAACGTAATTGGACAATTGGCCTCTAAGCTGTTCCATGGCCAGGTGTGTGTTATTCCATCATTATCTCAGTTACAATGAGCAGACAAAAGGTCCAGAGTTCATTTCAAGTGTGCTGTTTGCATTTGGAATCTGTTACTGTCAACTCTCAAGATGAGATCCAAAGAGCTGTCACTATCAGTCAAGCAAGCCATCATTAGACTGAAAAAACAAAACAAACCCATCAGAGAGATAGCAAAAACATCAGGTGTGGCCAAAACAACTGTTTGGAACATTCATAAAAAGAAAGAACACACCAGTGAGCTCAGCAACACCAAAAGACCCGAAATACCACAGAAAACAACTGTGGTGGATTACCAAAGAATTCCTTCCCTGGTGAAGAAAACACCCTTCACAACAGTTGGCCAGATCAAGAACACTCTCCAGGAGGTAGGTGTATGTTTGTCAAAGTCAACAATCAAGAGAAGACTACACCAGAGTGAATACAGAGGGTTCACCACAAGATGTAAACCATTGGTGAGCCTCAAAAGCAGGAAGGCCAGGTTAGAGTTCTAAAAAAGCCTTCACAGTTCTGGAACAACATCCTATCAACAGATGAGATCAAGATCAACTTGTATCAGAGTGATGGGAAGAGAAGAGTGAGGAGAAGGAAAGGAACTGCACATGATCCTAAGCAGTGAAGCATGGTGACATGGCGTGGGCATGTATGTCTGTCAATGGAACTGGTTCTATTGTATTTACTGATGATGTGACTGCTGACAAAAGCAGCAGGATGAATTCTGAAGTGTTTCAGGCAATATTTTCTGCTCTTATTAAGCCAAATGCTTCAGAACTCATTGGACGGTGCTTCACAGTGCAGATGAAGAATGACCCAAAGCATACTGCAAAAGCAGCCTAAGAGTTTTTGAAGGGAAAGAAGTGGAAAGTTATGCAATAACCAAGTCAATCACCTGATCTGAACCCGATTGAGGAAACCGAAGGGAAAATGCCCTAATAACAAGCAGGAACTGAAGACAGTTGGTAAGTGTTAAGTACTAAAAAGTGAAAGTTTGATTTATGATTAATATTCTGTCCAATTACTTTTGGACCCTTAACAAGTGGGAGGCACATATGCAAACTGTTGTAATTCCTACACCGTTCACCTGATTTGGATGTAAATACCTTCAAATCTATTGTGTTGGTGTATAGAGCTAAAAATGTTATAATTGTGTCGATGTCCCAATATTTATGGACCTAACTGTATATATATATATATATACATATAAACACAATATATTATACTATCTTGTTTTTATATTTGGTATTGAAACACAATATCATACATTAAAAATCCATTTTTGTTTATATTTTAAATCTCTTGAAATACATTTTGAAAACAATTTTAGCATGGACCTTTATGGGTATTTTAT
This sequence comes from Danio kyathit, assembly GCA_903798195.1. Taxonomy (NCBI): domain Eukaryota; kingdom Metazoa; phylum Chordata; class Actinopteri; order Cypriniformes; family Danionidae; genus Danio; species Danio kyathit. The sequence continues at coordinate 21,148,679 of LR812543.1, read as the reverse complement.
TGGGCCTCACAATTAAAAAGACATTTAACATCATATATATTTTAGCCTGAAAAAACATATTTGCAGTGCACAAAATTGCTCCAGTTTGCTCATAAGTACCTCACGTGTGAAGGAGGATAAAGGGCCGAGCTTTACTAGGACGTTTGGAAACATGGGCTTTTTCCAGCCTCCCAGCCTGCCTTTTCAAGAGAAGCCTCGTCTGGTGACGGATGAGGATCTGGAGGAGTTCAGGGATCAGCAAGGAGCATCACTGCTGGCCCTTAGAGAACTTCAGGTGCTGGAGCTCACAGCCTGCTCAAAGCTCACCGACACCAGCATCACACAGGTCAGACATCAGAGCATGTGTGCTCTACTCTATACATATGAATAATAATGAAGTTTGACTCTTTTTATTTATGCTTCTTAAAATCTCTATTTATGATATTATCTCATTTATAATAAATTGAATGTTTTAATTATTCTGTTAGCTGGAATTCAGGTTAGTGTTCATAGTACAGTTTTGAATGTTTTTGGAAAAATTGCATTGAAAGAAATATCTCAATGAATACAGGGCTCGAAATGATTTTTTTTTACTTGGTAGCACCGGTGCTTCCAACTTCAAAACATTTAGGAGCACCACTACAAATTGTAAATTAACTGATTTATTATATATGAAAACAACATCAATCAGGACTAACAAAAACCGAAGAACAACCATCTAACTAATCTGTAATGACTTATGGATATTGGTGCAATAATTTCAAAATGAATGTCTAATAATTATAAAATATTGATGATCAAGATGATGATGACAATAATACTAACAATGAATTGCATTTCTCATTATCAAGCTGCCCTGAATGTGAGTTATCTGCTATAAAAAGTCCTAATGTTACATTAAGAAAAATTAATCTATGGTTTGGATCAAACTAAAATGAAGCATTGCAGTAAGAAATGTCCATTTTGCACTATTGTTTTTATACGCATGTTAATTTAATAAATAATATTTCTGCTACAAAACGTAAACGTAAGATTATAATAAATCATTCAATTTAATGCTGAAAGCTGCAAAGCAGTCATCAGTATCTAAATAGAAAAATAATGTACATCTCAGGAAAGAATGCACAAAAGAAAGGAAAAAAGTCTCACTTCTACCCAGGGCCGGATTAACCAATGGGCATTATAGGCACAGGCCTAGGGGCCCGTGCGCACTTGGGGCCCCAGCGAGGGGGAAAAAATGCTGATTTTAGAGTGTCTATTTAGGATAAGTGCAAATAGCGCACCTTGTTGGAATAAGCTGAGTTGAGTGATTCCCGCCCATCACCGTTTGATTGACAGACAACATAAATGAAGAGCGCAACCAACAGCAGTGAGTGGCGTAGCTCGTAAAGCGCATGGCAACATTTTTATTTTTTATTTTTTTTAAAGATTTATTTTTGGGCTTTTTGCCTTTATTAGATAGGACAGTATTAAGACAGGAAGAGAAGTTGGAGAGAGAGGGGGGGGTAGGGTAGGGAAATGTCCTCGAGCCAGGATTCGAACTCGGGATGCCCTGACGTGATACTGCATCATATGTCGGCATGCTAACCACTAGGCTGTTGCACCAACATGGCAACATGTTTTGACATGAACCCGGTTCGAATCCAGCGTCTGATTAACACGTTCTTCTTTTTTTACCCATTACATATCAGATTTTGCCTACTCTTCATCACGGGGAAGACAAGTAGGAATCATTGATAAGTGTGTGTATTGTAGAAGACTCAGATTCATAGAACTGGATTGGAGAGGTGTTATATCAAATCATATGCATTATAAGTTTGTAGAAGGTAAACGTTAAAAATACCCTTAAATATATATTTTAGTACTGCTTCTGTGAACTTGAACAGGTATATTAAAATCCATTAATTTTCACTAGTTGTATTAGTATTTTTTTTTCAAAGTACAGTTGAAGTCAGAATTATTAGCCCCCTTTTGATTTTTTTCTTCTTTTTTAAATATTTCCCTAATGATGTTTAACAGAGCAAGGAAATTTTCACAGTATGTCTGATAATATTTTTTCTTCTGGAGAAAGTCTTATTTGTTTTATTTCGGCTAGAATAAAAGCAGTTTTTAATTTTATAAAATCCATTCTAATTTATTCAATATTATTAGCCCCTTTAAGCTATATATATATATATATATATTAATAGTCTACAGAACAAACCATCGTTATAAAATAACTTGCCTAATTACCCTAACCTGCCTAGTTAACCTAATTAACCTAGTTAAGCCTTTAAATGTCACTTTAAGCTGTATAGAAGTGTCTTGAAAAATGCAGGATTCTCGGGATGATCACCTGCGCAGTACCATTCTTTATCATGAGCCGCAGTTTCAGTTTAAACTTGGTAAAGGCGAGCTTCTTTTTGCCGATGAAGTATACAGTGTTAGATTTTACATTTAGCGGCCATTTGCGCTGAACACGCGGTGAATGCAACCCATCGAGATTCAGGCCATTAAACAGCTGATCCACTCTAAGTCTTTCAGCACTCTCTCCGAAAACACTCTCTCGGCTGGCAGATCAACATTTACTACATGATCGCTCTCATCTGCGCCATTATTTGTAACATTAGGTGGGTTTGCAAACCTGTGCACTTTTCATTGCGTCTTCCACAAACTGAAGCCGTTTGCATTTCCCGCTGCCATAAAAGCTCCCTGTCATCTGACAACGGAAAGCCTTGAGTGATTGACAGCTAATATGAACCAATATAGCGGCAGGGAAGACCGATTCAGCACATTTTTAGAGAAAATCAAAGCAGGTCGCACTACAACCTATATCTGAAGTCGCACAAATGCTCCTAAATATATTATGAGGTCGCATAGATTCAATTTCTGCCACATATGTGACCAAAATGGTCATAATTTCGAGCCCTGGAATATAATATTTTAATACTGAAACTTATAATGCTCAGTTTAAACAATTGATTTTTTTTTCTCATTTATATATTATCAAAATACATAAGTATTCATTATTCAAGTCTTGTTATTTTAATTTATTAGACACGCTTTTTGATTACAAAACTGTTATTTAGACTTTAAAACAGTTACATGATGCAACTCAGTTTTCCTTTTAATATAGTTGCCTAACTAATGTTTATTCATCCTTTTTTTTCGGCTAAGTCCCTTTATTAATCTGGGGTCGCCACAGCGGAATATACAGCCAACTCATCCAGCATATGTTTTACACAGCAGATGCCCTTCCAGCTGCAACCCATATCTGGGAAACACCCACACACACACTCTCATACACTGCGGACAATATTAGCTTACCCAATTCACCTTCAGCACATGTCTTTGGACCTTAAAACCTACGACAGCACAGGGAGAACATGCAAACTCCACACAGAAACTCCAACTGACCCAGCCAAGGCTCGAACCAGCGACCTTCTTGCTGTAAGGCGACAACGCTACCTGCTGCGCCACCCTTTAACTAGTGTTAATGAAATCAAAACAAATGAAAAACATAGGAATTCTGACTTGATGCCATGTAGTCAATAATAAGATCTTAGATAATCAACAAAAATGAACTAGTCCAGTTAAACTAAACACATTTTGTACAGAAAAAAAAAACAAAAATGTTTGTAATCTGATTGCATGATCCACTTTAAATTGAATGTCAACACTAAATGTCTCTTGTTGTCAATCTCTGCTAAACATGTGCATCTCAGGTCCTCCGTTTCCCCGAGCTGCAGCGTCTCTCGCTCTCCATGCTGCCTGAGATCAGTGACGACAGCCTGGTATCCGTAGCACTTCACTGCTGCAGCCTCACCAGCCTTTCGCTCAGCCACTGTCCTCAGATCAGTGATAAGGGCATGGCTCAAGCTCTTCCGCTTCTCCACAGACTCCAGCATCTCTATCTGGCCTGCTGTAACGCCATCACCAATGAGTGAGTAGCTGCGCTCACATCCACACTTTTACTTTGTCCGCACAAAATCATTTAACATGAACCCATTCATTAATGCCGTACGAGAGTAGTTCACCTGAGTAAATACAAGCTTTACAACTGACATGCGAACACTGTGTAAATATAGTGTCCCTGTTTTGAGGTGTGCATATACAGTTGAAGTCAGAATTATTAGCCCCCCTGTATATTTTATTCCCCAATTTCTGTTTCTGTTGACACATTTCTAAGCATAATAGTTTTAATAACTTATTTCTAAACACTGATTTCTTTTGTCTTTGCCATGATGACAGTGAACAATATTTGACTAGATATTTTTTCAAGATACTAGTATTCAGCTTAAAGTGGAAGTGAAGCACTCAGTCAAGTTTACATTATTTTGTACATTGGTTTCCACTTTAATGAAAATATATATTACAAACTCGATTAATGTAGCCATTTTGCAAAAAAAGGCATGTTTTACTATAGATTTTATACCTAGGGTGCCGCTAGGGGTGTCAAAACTAATTGTATCATGGATCAGCTGTGATCGACGCTGCAGTGTTGCCAGATGTAGCTGACTGATTCCACCCCAAAAACTATTCAAAACTCACCGAAATGCCTATCCAAAACCGCCCAATCTGGCAACACTGCGCCGCTGCCGTTTATCAGTGTCACACGTCGGTGACTAACGCCTGTAAAGTAAAATATAAAATTGTGTATGGAAAGCATCGGCAATGCACCGTGATGCACCGAGATTTCTAATTGAACCGAATCGATGGCATGGTAATCGTAACCGAACCGAACTGTGAGACCAGTGTAGGTACACGCCTCTAGGTGCCGCCATCTTGGAATGTCGCTGTGTCTGACATCACAGGGTTAGTTTCGTTCCCTCAGCTGAACAGATTCAGTGATAGATAGTAATGGACTGAACACGGATACTGGACAGCCTCATTTAACCCAATGCATGAAGTTGTGGACGTGGAGCTGGTGCCAATTCAAGCATCAGATGTGTCTAATATTAAAATTTATATATATATTAGGGTTCATACACATTTGTACTTTTCCTTGACTTTTCCATGATTTTTTACAAGACTTTCAGGTAAATTGTCTTGACTTAATGTTTCATGCAATGTCTACATATGATTGGTAAAATAAAAACAATGCATGTTCAAATTTATTACAGCATCTCGTAAAACACACAACAATCTATTTAGTTTCAATTTTTTATTTATATCTATGTAAAGTTAATTTAGATAATGTATACACCGCACTAATAATGTGAGAGTATGTGATTGGCCAAGGAAAGAATAGAAATCAAGACAACTAACCCATGGTTTCCGCTACATTCATTCTTCCATGGCGGGGGGCCACACCAAAATTCATCCCACCACAGCTACATTACAGCTTCTCATTCAAAACATTCAGTCGTTGTTTTTTTAAATAGCGGGTTATAAACGTATTAAAAGGTAAGTGAATTATAACAGCGCAAACATTTCTGTAACTGTAGTAGTGCTGTGCCTTATTTGTTTAACCCTTTATGGTGACATACTGACTGACAGGTGCGTGATGCGTGAGGCCAGCAAACACGACGTAGCTTTCAGTTAAGATGAGCAGTTTCCATAACTATACTTTATAGATAAAGGTCTATGGTTCTGCATACAATGACTTTATCTTTCTGGAGTTTATAGCCTTTTCACTCTACTTCAGGACTCATTAATGCTGCTCTGTAGGTCTATTGGACACAATCATAAATATTCCTAGCCAATCTAATAAATGTTGGAGATATACTCACTACATAAACGCGCTAAATCGCTCTTTAGCAGCGTTTATTTGAGAGCGCACAAGAAAATCTGCACTTGAGCAGTGTATATTTGAGGGCATGCAAGAAGTTTTGTGCACGAACAGAGGAAATCGGCGCAAGCAGATTCACATGCTCGTATTACATAAATGCGATCTCGACTTGTAATACTGCGCTCACAACATTCATTTTCTTTTCGGCTTAGTCCCTTTATTAATCCGGGGTCGCCACAGCGGAATGAACCGCCAACTTATCCAGCACATGTTTTACGCAGCGGATGCCCTTCCAGCTGCAACCCATCTCTGGGAAGCATCTATACACACTCATTCACACTCATACACTACGGACAGTTTAGCTTACCCAATTCACCTGTAACACATGTCTTTGGACTGTGGGAGAAACCAGACCACCCGGAGGAAACCCATGCGAATGCGGAGAGAACATGCAAACTCCACACAGAAACGCCAACTGACCCAGCCGAGGCTCGAACCAGAGACCTTCTTGCTGTGAAGCGACAGCACTACCTACTGCGCCACTGCGTCGCCCGCTCACAACATTTGTCATTGAAATAACGCCATAGGTAGTTGGTAGATTTGTGCAAAAGACCTGCTGCCACAGCTGGAAAAAATCCTAGAGGAAACACTGTAGCCTATATTCAAGAAGACAGATATTAGTTTTCCATGACTTTTCCAAAACCTTGTGGGTTTTTCTGTTTTTCCAAAACTTTTCTAGGCCTAGAAAATTCCATGTCGAAATTCCATGACTTTTCCAGGTTTTTCATGACCGTATGAACCCTGATATTTATTCTATTTTCTATTTTTTTTTTGCCCTTTCAATCACCGATCAGATAGTGTGCTTTGGTCCATTTTCTGTACTATGCTGGCCTGACTGCCTGTCTGGGTTCAACCTTCATTTTGTTGATTATCTGAGTACTTATTATTGACTGAATGACATTGAAGTCAGAATTCATATATTTTACAGAATTTCTTTAGTTTTCTTCTATAAAAGTACATTTCCTTTAGACAATAGATAGGTGACTGTGCTTGCAAACAAAAATTGAGTGGCATTATGTCATTTTTCTGACTGTTTTTAAAGCTAAACTACATTTTTGTGATTAAAATACATTAATCAAGTTTGTAATATATATTTTCATTAAAGTGTAAATTAATTTACAAAACAACGTAACTGAGTGCTTCACTTCCACTGTAAAGTTAATTAGGTTAATTAGGCTAGTCATTGTATAACAATGGTTTGTTCTGTAGACAATCGAGGGGGCCAATAATAATGACCTTAAAACAGATATAAATAAATTAAAAATAGCCAAAATAAAACAAATAAGACTTTCTCCAGAAGAAAAAATATTATAGGAAATACTGTGAAAAATTCCTTGCTCTGTTAAACATCATTTAGGAAATATTTAAAAAAAAAAAAGAAATCACATAAGAGCTACTATTTTGACCTCAATTGTATATTGTTTTATTGTTAACCAGAATTAATATCTGTTTGGGTAGAGGCAGGTTTTGTGCGTTCGTCTGTTTTTATCCTCTGCATGTTCTTTATGTCCACGAAGCATGTTTTTCTAGATTGGGTTAGGCAATTCTTTGTGAACTATAAAAATCTCTTAAAATGTTTTAACAGATAAAAGATCTAAAACTGATCATTCTGATTGAATTTGATTTCTAGTGAACACCAGGCTGTCCGCTGGGCCTTAAAATGTCCTAAATTTCAAAAACTAAATTTTAGGCATTAAAAAGTCGTAAATTCATTGAAATATAGTGTTGTAGGTCTTAAAGAGCCCCTATTATGTATTAAAAAGGTCATATTTTGGTTTGATATGGCTGATATGCATGCAATGTCAAAACACACATTCATTGTCTTATAATATGCGATTATTTTAACCTAATCATCTCAATGACTCCCATATAATTCATTCAGTGATTCATTCCCAAACCCCTCCTTAGCAGGATGCTAATCTGCGCTGATTGGTCTGATGACCCAGTCTGTTGTGATTGGTCGACTGCATTCAGCGTGAAATGCTCACCATGGCTTATCAATCATTTTGAAGAAGTCAGAGTGCAGAGTGTATGTGTGAGCCCAATGCAGGAGTGCATTAAGGCAATGCAGTAAAAACCGTGACACACATTCAGTATTAATCCACACATCGGCAAAAGCTGAACTATTTTGAAACTTGACTGCCACATGTGTGTAGAAACAGCTGACAGTGGCCATAGCAATGACAAACGGCAGAGGATCGCAAGCTCACAAATGCATTTAAATACATTTTCAACGTGGTTTTAGACGCGATATGAAAATATAGTTAACTAGATACAGTACAAGTCGTGTGGAGCGGTTACAACAAAACAATTAAATACATAATTTGCAAGCTAGCGAAAACATGGAGGCAATCATTATTAAATTCACTTAAGTTACTTACACTTGTGAAATGAAGGAAGAAACTGATCCAGGAACTGTGTACTGTAAAGTTCCTGTCAAGCTCTGACAAAGTCTCATACATCAATAGTCTTTTCCGATCCTTCCTTTAACAAGTGGCCGATGAATGTCCCATTGTAAGCGTGTAGATTGCTGAAGCACTCGTCAGAAAAATGATTGGAACACAGCACAAGGCTGGGGCTATAATGCTGAGGTATTTTTGCAAAAATAAACTTCAACCACTGACTCTTCACATCTTTGGGTAGGGAAAATAACACTAACTTTCCCCTCACACTTCAGAGCACAGCGGCTTCGTGACATGATTCACTCGGGATCTGCTACAGTGTTTGTCTTCTTTTTAACACATTAAAAACTGGTCAACCATTGAGATTGGCTCTTTTGTTCAAATGCCTGGAAGAAGTCTGATGAAGTTACAGTAAACCATCTAGATGAGTCGAATGCCTAACAATGAAGATGCATTGAGGCAAGATGAATGTGGAGCTGCTTGTTTCATTGGTGTGATCCTGCACATTCACTCCGCTCATCTCCAGTGAAAATCACTTGATATGAATTACAAAAATAATCTTTAAAAATGTTGACGATAAGAACGAGCGGAAATTGTCCTGGTGTGCACAAGCCTTTATTATTCAAATAAAATGATCTCATTTGGTGAATTCATTCTGATAGAAGTGGTATTTGAATTACGCTACTAGTCCGATTACAAGTAGATTATCAGGGTCTACAGTGTGTAAACACAGCTAGTGTTGTTGTAGTGGGAAAGGTCTGATCTGTTTAACAGTTATCGTGTTCCTCCAGAACTCTGTCCATCATTGCTCTGCACTGCGACAGACTGCGGACCCTCGATGTGTCTATGTGTAAAGACATAACAGTGTACCAGGTGGACCTCCTTCAGTCCCGACTGCCCTTCCTGGAGAAAGTCCAGTGCCGCTTCGCCAACGGGGCAGATTTCACTATGGTATTATGAAGCTATAGCATCCTGCTAAAGGTGTGTGGTATTTATGATCTATGATAATGTCCTTTTTTTTGCAAGCTGATATTAGAGTTTTTGGGGACAGAAAAACCCCGAAAAATATTTCACTTTCACCAAAGAAAATTGTTCAAAACAAACCTGGAACTGAGCTAAAGCCACTTTAAAAAGTGAGCACAGTGAAAACGCTTATATTGAGTTAGAGAGAGCTCAACCAAAAATGAAAATGGTCATTTATTCCTCCTCCACTTGTTCCAAACCGGTTTAAATTTCTTTCCTCTGTTGAACACAAAACAAGATATTTAGAAAAATGTTGGAGAAATGATGACAGATTTTATTATTAGGTGAAATTTTTTCCATTGAGAAGTCTAAAAAAAAGTGAAAGATGATCCACTTCTAAAATGTAAACGTTGGCCGTTTTTATAGCGGAGTTTTATAAGTGGATCTTAGACATTTTAACAAAGATGGCAGACAGAGAGTGTTCAATTGTGGCATCTAGATATACACACAAATACAGCCGCAACTCTCTTATTGGTGAAATCTGTTGTAAAGCAGGAGTGTCCAAACTCAGTCCTATAGGGACGGTGTCCTGCAGAGTTCAGCTCCAACCCCTATTAGACACACCTGAACCAGCTAATCAAGCTCTTTCTGGGTATACTAGAAACATCCAGTCAGGTGTGTTGAAGGAAGTTGAAGCTAAACTATGCAGGACACCGACCCTCCAGGGGTTGTTGCTAGATCAGATACGTTTGCGGCTGGAAGTTAACGAGAATTATTTATGAAATTTCTGATTTATTGTATTTTATTATCGTCTACTCCCACCCCACCCCAACCCTAAACCCAACCATCACAGAAGCATAAAAACAGTAGTTTTACCGAGTTTTATTTATCTTATCTATTAAATTACCCAATAAATTGTATTATTTAACCCCTACCCCCACCCCAACCCTAAACCCAACCGTCACAGTTCTGTAAAAATATTCATTATTGTTATACAGTGTCATAAAAAATGCCGCTATATTAATGTGCATATCGCACTTTTATACGATCTAGACTTTACCCCCTCCAGGACTGAATTTGGGCACCTCTGTTGTAAAGCATCATCGGTAATGTGGTTTTATTATTTAAAAAATGATCTACAATCGATTAACAACCTCAGATCCCACAACAGGATTTCACTAAAACGCTTTATGGTTTCGTTATGGAGAAGATGTGTGCCGTTTTGACTTTTGGAATCCAACTGTTGCAACAGTAAAACAATTGTCTTAAGGAAATATATTTAAAGCACTTTAAACTCAGGTATAAATGAAAAATCTATTCCTTGTTTGTGTTTTCTGGCATGTGGCCATAATTTCTGAATTAATTAATATGCTACTGAATGTATCCAAGAGTTTTCAGCCGTGTCCGTGCATTTCAAATGATTCCAACATGATCTGCTATTGATTAGTAGATATAAAACTATACTTCCAGACTGTATTCCTGGCAGTGTCAATAAAATTTTATAAGAATAAGTGTTTGTGTTATTGTGATTTGAATATGAGGTGTTTGTAAGTTCACACCTAATGTTTAATTGTGTTCATATATACTTCAAGTTCGCATTAGTGTAAATGTTCTAGTACCATTGTGGAACTCAGGAGAGACAGAAGGAAGAAGATGCAACACACTTAATAATAATAAAAAAAACTATATTTTTCTTAGTAAATCACAAACAAAAAAAAAGATTTTTAGTGAATCAAAAACAAACCTGCTTTTACAAACAAAAACGATTATTAGTGAATCAAAACCAAAACTCTTACTGACTAAAAAAAGATTTGTAGTAAATCAATAACAAACCTACTTTTACAAACAAACAAAAAAAGACTCTGTGAAATAAAACCTGCTTTTACAAACAAAAAGATTCTTAGTAAATTAAAAACAAACCTGCTTTTACAAACAAAATTGATATAGTGAATCAAAAACAAAACTCTTTTACAAACAAAAAAATTCTTAGTAAATCAAAAATAAACATCCAGATTCTTAGTGAATCAAAAGAAACAGCTTTTACAAACAAAAAAGGTTCCTGGTGAATCAGAGCTTTGTTTTCAACAAAAAATATTCTTAGTGAATCAACAAACCTGCTCCCATTAAGAACATTTTTCTTAGTGGATCAAAACAAAACTGTTTACAAACAAAATCTTAGTGAATCAAAACGAAACCTGCTTTTATGAACAAAAAAAGATTCTGTGAATTAAAACACATGCTTTTACTAATAAAATATTGTTAGTGAATCAAAAACAAACCTGCTTTTACAAACAAAAATGATTCTTAATGAATCAAAAACAAACCGCTTTAACAAAACAAAAAAATTCTTAGTGAATCAAAAACGAACGTCCAGATTCTCAGTGAATCAAAAGAAGCCTGCTTTTACAAACAGAAACGATTCTTAATGAATCAAAAACAAGCCTGCTTTTACAAACAAAAAAGGTTCCTGGTGAATGAAAAAAAATACAAATATTCTTAGTAAATCAACAAACTTGCTCTCATTAAAAACATTGTTCTTAGTGAATCAAAAACAAAAATGCTTACAAAATCTTAGTGAAGATATTATAAACAAAAAAAGATTCTGTAAATTAAAACACATGCTTTTACAAACAAAAAAGATAGCAACAAAAAGACATAAAGATAAAGACAAGCCTGCTTTTAGAAACAACAAAACAAAAATGATTCTTAGTGGATCGAAAACAAATATGCTTTTACAAACAAAAAGGTGCCAAGTGAATCAAACACAAAAAATATTCTTAGTGAATCAAACCTGCCCCTATTAAAAACATTCTTCTTAGTGAATCAAAACAAACCTGCTTTTATGAACAAAAAAAAGATTCTGTGAATTAAAACACGTGCTTTTACAAAAAAAGATTGTTAGTGAATCAAAAACAAGCCTGCTTTTACAAACAAAAACGATTCTTAATGAATCAAAACAAATCAGCTTTTACAAACAAACAAGGCGCCTAGTGAATCAAAAACAAAGCTTTTTTTTTTTTTTAACCAACAAAAAAAAAAATCTTAGTGAATCAAATACAAACATGTTTACAGACAAAAAACGATTCTTAGTGAATCGCAAACAAAACTCTAACTAATAAAGATTCTTAGGGAATTAAAAACAAACCTGCTTTTACAAACAAAAAAAGGTACCCAGTGAATCAAAAACAACTTTTTTACCAAGTTTTTTAATAAAAAATCTTAGTGAATCAAAAACAAACCTGCTTTTACAAACAAAAATGATTCTTAGTGAATCAAAAAAACTCTTGCCAACTAAAACGAATTCTTAGTGAATCAAAAACATAACTCTTATTAACTTAAAAAAAAGATTTTTATTGAATCAATAAACCTGCTCTCATTTAAAAACATTCTTCTTAGTGAATCAAAAAACAAAACTGTTTTATGAACAAAAAATATTTCATTAAAGCCTGGATTTTTTTCTGAATCAAAAACAAATCTACTTTACAAACAAACAAACAAAACAGCTAACAAAAAAGATGTTCAGCATTCATCACAAAGACATCAGCATTCATACAAAAAAATAATAATTCATAGTGAATCAAAACAAGTGTAGTTCAATTCATTAAATGACCCAGTGCTTTAAATAAATAGTTTTGAAAGATGACCTTCTAGCTTAAATCAGTCAAACAAACTGCTGATCAATCAATGGTTTCAATTTTGTAAATACTGAAAGCTTTGCTAAAATGCACATCTGCTGCAGACAATTTGGAATAAATGTACACAACAAAAGAAATCAGGCCAGTTCTAATAATATATATATATATACATTCTTTAATTCCACAACATACAAAAGGATCATCAAACCTTGAATTAATATCACGTACCGTCATCAGCTGGTCAAGCGGCCACATGGTAGATCAACATTAAGTACAAGTAAACTCTATACAAAACCACCAGTACAGTACAAGGATTGTTTTCTGCTAAATCAACGTCATCAGATTCAGGACTACCACAAAACAACTAAATCAGTGGATTACACAAATGTTTGTGTAGCATAAAGTTATCAGCTCCATTAATGCAACAAAATGTCTATACACACATCTATAGAAAAAAAATCAAGAAGGCACTTTCTCTGATTTATGATTCATAGTTATGACTTTGAATGAAACTCTTTTTCGTTCTGTACACTCCTGATGATATTTCTAACAAACTCACAATAAGATTATGTTGAAATGTAGAGCAGCTTTATTATAAAAAGTAATGTTTTCAGACACCAAATCTTTTAACTTAAGGGAAAAAAGCAATATTTTTCCATTTTTAAGTCACAACAATCGAAAGTATTTGTTATTTTCTAAACACAAATGCTCTTGATGACAATATTATTCTTTCAAATTTACTCAAACCCATACCTAATAAATTCAGTAATATCAGAGAAACTGTTCTCTTCATTCATTTTTTTACATAGCTACAGGTACACTACCTGACAAAAGTCTTGTCGTCTATCCAAGTTTTAGTAACAACAAATAATAACTTGACTTTTAGTTGATCAGTTGGTATCAAAAGTGGCTTATATGAAAGGCAAAGGCCTCTAGATTACGCTTATTTTACCAAAATAAAATACGATCATGGCTTGATTTATAATTTTTTAATTAGGACAGTAAGGTCAGACTTTGCTTAGATAAAAGTGATGTCACTTAATGGAAATAATGTACAGTATAGAATATAAAGTCATGGTGCAGTGGGAAAAGAATTAATATTGTGTATGACTCCCTTGAGCTTGGAGGACTGCATCCATACATCTCTGCAAAGACTCAAATAACTTATTAATAAAGTCATCTGGAACGGCAAAGAAAGCGTTCTTGCAGGACTCCCAGAGTTCATCAAGATTCTTTGGATTCATCTTCAATGCCTTCTCCTCCATCTTACCCCAGACATGCTCAATAATGTTCACTTCTGGTGACTGGGCTGGCCAATCCTGGAGCACCTTGACCTTCTTTGCTTTCAGGAACTTTGATGTGGAGGCTGAAATATGAGGAGGAGCGCTATCCTGCTGAAGAATTTGCCCTCTTTTGTGGTTTTTAATGTAACGGGCAACACAAACGTCTTGATACCTCAGGCGGTTGATGTTGCCATGCACTCTCCATACTGAATGTAACCCCAAGCCATGATTTTTCCTTCACTAAACTTGACTGATATCTGTGAGAATCTCGGGTCCATCCGGGTTCCAATAGGTCTTCTGCAGTATTTGTGACGATTAAGATGCAGTTCAACAGATGATTAATGGGAAAAATCTACCTTCTGCCACTTTTCCATACGATCAACTAGAAGTCAAGTTATTTTTTGTTGCTTTTACAACTGGGATAAACGACAAGAATTTTGTCAGGTAGTGTATTTGTATATATTTTGATCACAAATCATTGTGTATTATAAATGAACACTACTGAAGTGCTCGTGATGTGGCAATAAGTCCACATAAATCACGATCTAGATTGAGAAAAAGCATAATGGAGTAGTTAGACCAAAAAACTGAACGCATCACAGCTGTAAATGTGATCATGCGATGAAGCTGGAAATATCAAATCACACCAAAGTATTCATGCGGTGTCTTCAAAGCACACTTGGTCAAACTATTCCTCGAACACACAATCCAAAACCACTGTCCATATAGAGAGTTTAAATCTAGTACCAAAAACTCCTCTTTAATGCACACCTACAAATAATAATGATAATGCAACAGACGTGTATGAAAACAAAAATAAACAGCGCAGTCATGCTATCCAGTATTAATACGTTTCATATGGTGTGCATCTGTACCTGCACTTTTTTAATTCACTGCAAAACTCAATGTATATACGCATATCCTGATTTGTTTACATTCTAAACTGTTGATGGAGTATCGATTTGAAGGGAATCTACAAAGATGACGCTATTAAGCACAGCATTAATCTCTTTAGCCCTCAATAATGAGCTGCTCAGTCATTTAATGCAGTTAGTGTAATTTTGGAAGAGGCTAAACATGCAAGAAGGGAAAAAACAAGAAAGCTAAATTTGTGCTTGTATAACGGCTTTTATAAAGGGAAAATCATTTATCGGCTTTTTTTTTTTACCTCACCAAGGAGCATTTAATGCCTTTTAGACAACTTGGCTGTCGAATGCTTGTTTTATGCTAGAAAAGATGCGAGTTTAAAAGAAAAAGAGCCTTAACAGAGAAAAACAATGGAAAAGTGACGCATTGAAATAGAAAAAACACATTTTCTGTGTGAACGAACAGCCCTTTAGAATGTTCATCAGCCAATCAGAATCAAGCATTCAACAGCCTTGTAGAATAACTGATTGTTACACCTCAGGTCTACGTTACTGTGATTGTGACCACATCACCTCCTCTGTAGGTCATTATTTTACTAACAATTCAATGGCCCACTATCAATTATTCCTTCCTTAATATATTTTTGGTAGAGGCTAAATGTCAAGAATCCATAACTATTCAATAAATATGAAGTACAAATATTTGTAAGATATATTTTCATGTTTTTGACTGCTGGTAAGGTGTTAAATATCCTTTTAATGTCTTTTAGCGTGATTTTGGCAATTAAACATCTAACAATCTCCACAAAAGATGTTTTTGAAGGGAAATGGTGAAGATGGCAACATTATTTAAACACTAATGTTTATATTACCTTCCTAAGAAGCTGTTCATTGTAATTTATTGCCTTATACTATAACTTTAGGTTTTTAGACCACAAAAATATAGAAATAGACCAGAAAATGTAGAAAAATGGAAGTATTTATGAATGCCAAACATTTTAAAGGCACAAATGTTTATATCATATACAGCTAGGGGAACAAATTAAGGGTGCTTTCACACTTGATTCAATTGCCTGGACCGAACCCAAATTCGATTGTCCCCCCTTGCCACCTTCTCGGCTGGTTTGTGTTTACATCGTCTTTTCTACTTCTGAACCCCGGTACGCTTGCGTCAAAGAGCATAGAATCACCAAGAGGCGACACTCTAGTGCGATTTGGGAAACAGCCACTAGATGGTGCGGCGGCCATTTTGGAATGTAAATTCCAATAGAACAACAGTATATTATAAGTCTGTGAAATAAACGATTGAAAGTGCTGATGATTGCGATAGTAAGTGTTGTATTGTCGTCTTTCAGGTTGTATCTCAGCTTTAATGCACTTTTTAAATAAATAAATAAAAAAACAAAGCAGCTGCTTGCCATCGCGACAGCAATAAGATCCAATGGACGGCCGGTCGCTTTCACTCCAAAATGGCGGAATCTGGTGCTGTTGCTGGGCACTGCTGTTGCAATGGAACGTTCTATTGAGTGTCGCCTCTTGGTCATTCTAAGCTCTTTGCTTGCGTCATCAAGCTGCTGTTTTGTGTACAGCTGTTGCTAGGTGACGGCCACGAAAGCAAAGCGGCAAAATGGAGACATACAGTATACATACATTCTGCTTTTACTGAATCTTTTGCTTTTGTGACCAAAACCAAAATACAGAGAGCCACTTGCGTCTATCTGCCACAAAAACATTAAAAACGTTCAGAAGATCACACGATGTCTGCAGAAGTCGTTATTGGTGGAGACAAGCAGACATTATCACTGTTTGCACTGGGTCAGTCCCGCTTGTCACCAAGGTAGGTGATACACACACACACATGAATGACCGCTATGAAAACTAAAGTTTGTTGTACATTTGGCAGCACATTTCTGTTATTTGGTACGATTGCATTTATATCAGAAGTGAACCGTACCAGAGCTTGCGTGAACCCCGTACCCCAGACCACCTCTTTCAGGTGGACTCGGGTACGGTTCACAGGTTCCCACTCGAGTTCAGAAGACACATTCACACTAGCTAAACGTACCGTACTCTGACGTCAAATGAACCCGGGTGCGGACCAAAAGTGCTAGTGTAAAAGCACCTTAAGAGACTTTTTGTCTACTGATGACGTTTTTTTCAAAATCTATAAATGTAATGCTACCATTTTATTTTGTGTAAAACAACAATTGGTCAAACAAACAAAAAACGTCAGTCGAGTTTCAGACATGTTTGTATTTGTTTTACCAAATGTTTTTAACACGTTTTTTTTTTTTTTTTAAAAACAATATTTGCTTGAATTATCTAGATTGAGCCACAACAGGGAAAAAAAAAAAAAAAAGAATGATGACAATAGTTTTTCCATCGCTATATACAAGGTTCATACCTATTTTTACTATTAGAAGTTCAGGACTTTTCCATGACTTTTCCAAAACTTTGAGGTAAATATTCATGGTTTATGTAATGTCTATGTACACGTGGTAAACCAGAAACAAAATGTATGTTCAAATTTACTACAGCAGATCAACAAATATGTGACAATCTGTGTAGTTTATATTTAGTTTTACATCTGCAAAATAGTTTAGAAAGTATCTTGCCGTCCGTGTGAAGTTATTTTAGAAATGTTGGCTTGTGTTATAAATGATAGTATATTGTATTATAAATGAGCCTTTAGCACCCACAGTATCTTACCTCTGTAGTTTCTGGACACGACACTCAAAATGTTTCTTGAATTACGATGAAAGCGAGTGAAAGAGAGGCGAAGCTAAAACTGCGAGTTGTGAAGAGACAGCCAGCGCAATTGTATTTAAAATTTAACCGAGATTATTATTTCAAATATATTCAAGTACGCAGATATTTGTTAAACAAATTTTCACGTCTTTTCCAAAACATTTTGGGTTTATTTGTTTTTCCATAACTTTTCCAGGCCTGGAAAATGCCTTTCCAATATTCCATGACTTGTCCAGGACCGTATGAACCCTGTATATACTAATCTTTTTCAAGTTTTCTTTACTTTCTACCAAAACTATATATATATATATATAATTTTTCTGTTATCTCACTAATCTGCTACATGTCATTTAATGCCTTTAAGAACCATTTTGGCAGGAGCTAAACATGTAAATCGGGAATTTGATACGTTCATATAACGTAACTATTATTAAACAGAATGACTGAATATCCCAAACATTACTAAAGCACAAACGTTCATACCGTATCTTTTTTTCCATCACAAATAACACCTTTAGTATAATTTTGGCAGAAGCTAAAAAGGAGCAGAGAAAGTGTGCATCTAATATATGCAAAAAAAAGTCATGTTAGATACAACACGCAAACAAAAACACTCAATGCCATGTTAACTGCAGACACTTCTATCATCATCACACCGTCAGCACCACAGATAAAACACAATCTGACTGTTCAAAGTGCTCTTTCTTCTAAAATACCCAATTCATCGTCTCCCAATCTGCAATCCTGTACCTGCGTTTCCTCCGAGCGGATGTTTCCAGCCTCAGCTCTTTGTCAAACAGCAGCCTCATGCTTACGCTTGTCCTGTTACTGTTCGGTCTGACTGAAGTCGTAGCAGAAGTTGAAGTTGCTGGGGGGTTTCGGGATGGGCGGCGCTGCGTCTGGGATTGGGACGTTTTCTAGATCCAAAAGACGGAGCTTGATTTCCATCGAGAGGAGAATCTCTAGTTCACTGCGCATGCTCTCACTGCTCATTTCTTTACCCAGAAGCACACTGAGTCCATCCGTCCACAGGCAGAACTGTGGAACAAGACAAAAAAAAAAAAAGGGTTTGAGGAAAATACTTGGGTTTTCAGCTTCGTTTAAAGTCCATCTGTATGAGTATGTAAAAGTACTTCCAACTGAAGTGGAATATTGAGTTGGGGGCGGGGCTTTTTTTTTTTTTTGCATATCCTTCACTAACAGCAAACCACCAGTAAGAGGGGCGTGGTTAAAGATATTGTGGCTGAAGCCATCAAACCGACATCATCAGAGAAGGACCGATACTCCAAACATGGAAGCCAATGGTCAGATTTTGATTGAAGATTACCAAAACAAACTTTTTTTTTTTTCAGTGGATTAACTTTAACAGATTAATTGTTCGCCTAAAGAATATGAACGTGAGCTTGCAAAATAAACATTGTGATTTTTGACTTTCACATGGATTTGTAATCCGACTGTACCAAAATCTAAAAACTTCCAGCAATTCAGTAGTGTAAAAACAAGAAACTCACGTCTGTCCTGGACGAGGCGATGAAATTCAGGCTGTACTCCTCGACGTCATACGTGATGCTGAAAGCCAAGTCCAGCACCTCCTGTCAAAGCACACAAACCAGCACACAGTTACGCTGCAGATCGGCTATTAAATTTGGGTTTAATGATTTCTGTGTGGAAAATGCAGGTGGAGTCATCCAACTGAGGTCATAAAAACTGAAATAGCAGTGTAACACAGAATGCC
This sequence comes from Danio kyathit, assembly GCA_903798195.1. Lineage (NCBI taxonomy): Eukaryota > Metazoa > Chordata > Actinopteri > Cypriniformes > Danionidae > Danio > Danio kyathit. The sequence continues at coordinate 21,129,298 of LR812543.1, read as the reverse complement.
ATGAAATTGGGCACATTTAATACAAGGATAAAAGATGACTAAATATCATTTCTATTGTACTGCAGAATTTACTTCTCAAAACATTTGTTTTTCTGAACAATTGGCATTTTCTGGAGCTTTAAATTACCATTTTAATTTGAAATTAAAATCATTTTTATCAGACTTTTATAGATTAAAATTAGTATCAACATTTCCCTCAAACCCATACCTAATACATTCAAAGAAATTGAGGATTTTCAGTTTTTTGTTACAATAGATGTGTAAATATATATATAAACCTGTGTTTTCTGAACAAATACACTACACTGCTAAAACATTTGGGACATGTGTATGAACTTTAATGGTATCCCAATCTTAATCCATAGGGTTCCACAAGGTTTAGGATTGTGTTTATGGGAATTTTTGACCATTCTTTTGAGGGATGCACAGAATATTTGACCACTTTTGGGCCATTTTTGGTTTTCGGCTGAAAGATTTTTATCACTGAAACAACACGGCCAAAACAGTATGTTGTGATGATACAAACAAACACGGCACGACATGACGCAAACACGACAACTCAACCAGCTAGATGTTATTTGACTGAAGCCCCCATCTGCAGAAGTGATAACTAGTGGTGTAACGGATCACAAATCTCACGATTCAGATTACATTATGGTTTTTTAGTCACGGATTGGACCATTTTTTGAATCAACTAAAAAGGGGAGAAGACAAATGTAATTTAATAATGAGCTGAATAAAAATAAATAGTAAAATATTCAGTACTGTGAAAAATTCACTGTTACTACTGTTGCTGATAATGCTAAAAGTCGAACATTAGAATTTGTACAACCCATATTTATTTTATTCTCATTTTCAATAATCGATTCAGTTATTCACTCATAAAACTTCATGTTTCATTGCTAGATGGATCATTTTTAAAGAATTAATCAGTGGCATATTTTTAATGGCTGGTTGGCTGGCCAACTATTGGTTAAATAATGTATTTGCTGCCTACAGCTTTCATTTTTGAGCGTCGTTAAATGCATATGATGGTGATTTTAATCTTTACCATAAACATCAGTGATTTCAGACACAGATTAAATGCAGCAATTCGAAGGATTAATAAACTTATGCAAATCACAGTCATTTATTATTTATGTTGCGTGGTTGTTGACAATTGTGCATCTTACACTGAATGCATTAATGCAGGCCAAACTAGTAGTGACAGAAAACCCCTTTAATAACCTAAGAAACCCACCACATCCCGAATAACCTACCACAACTTCCTCCGTCATTATTATATTTTACAGGAAAGCCTAAATGCTTTCATACATCTGATTTGAATGACACGAGAGGCGTTTTCTCAGCAATAGTTACAAATTTAAGATTAATCTACCAGTAAAAAAATTAAAATTTACTAACCCGCGGGCCACATGTGTTCCGAACTATGGGTTGTGATCCGTATGAATCACGGATCAACCGTGATCCGTTACACCCCTAGTGATAACCCATTGTTGCAATGTGCTAAATAAATATTTTCATAATTTGCAATTGATTTATTCTTTGAAACTTTCATATTAATTTATGGAATTGCAATGCCTTGATTTTAGTGAGGTTAGTACACAGTCACAGTCATAAATGCAATGGTACTAATAATTGGCATCATTTATTTTGGCGTTTTGGTTTTCGGTTTCAGGTAAGAATTTTCATTTCGGTGCATCCATAATGTAATGTAAACCGTGATACAAACCAAACCAACGATTAAGTGAAGCATCCCACCCCTAGTGAATGAGCGTCATACCTTAGTTTGTTTTCCCTTGTTCTCCTTCATGTGAGGACAGTCTTTTCCAGTCACCACATTCTTAATGTCTGCCACAGGAACTGAGGGGACATTCAAGCAAAATTCATTTCTATACACAGAAGTTCAAATATCAGCTACTGGAAAAAGTCATATATTAAGATATCTGAAATGCACATACTCTTATCCTGAAGCGCCTCGATGGAGGGCATCTCCGTCTCCTCCTCAACATCTCCGTAGTGCAGCACTTTATGGTTAGGAGAGAGTCGACAGTACCACAGCTTGTCTGAAAATACAACCAGTGTCATATTTTTATGCGCATGTTAGGACATCACATGAAAAAATCAGAATGGAAGATGCACAAATGATAAAAAAGTACATAAGAAATGTGCTCAATTGAGTTGGATCTATTTTAATTCAATAAATGGATATGGACAAATCACAATGAAAACACATTTAGTTAATACATTCTCTGAGCGTCAGTCATGTGAATTGGATAACTTGACACCAGTGAACCGATCTCATCAAATACCATCTCAAATGCTGATTTAATGATCCTAACACCTGAGCAAAAGTCTATCCTTAAAACTATTTTAACCCACTGTTTTCACAAACAGTCACTGCCTCAAAACAACATGACTACAGAGGGGAAAAAAGAGCTGAAGTGATTTTATTATTGTTAATCAAATAAATTGCACAAGTTTCCTAGAAAGTGATGGTTTTAATCCCCTTGAACAGTTCTTTATTCACAAATGTTTTGTATTCAAGCATAAAGTAAATTTGCAGCTTTGAACGGAAGCATAGTTAAGTTGAAGGCTCTGTTAGCATTGGTGTGTGTTTTGCGGTCTCACCTTGTCTCCGGCGGCTGCTGATCTTCCTGAAGAGCGTTCCATGACACAGACGGTTCAGTCTCTGCTGTCTGATGAGCTCCAGAAGCTCCGGCTTCAAACGCTCCTTCAGCTCTCTGGACACACAAAAAAACACGTGTGAAAAAGAGACACCACAGCTGTCACAAGATGGTGACTTCATGCCCGTAAAAAAATAAATAAATAAATAAATAAATTCACAGGTATTAACTAAAACTACAAAGATATCACTTAAAAATGTATCACTTTAACACTTTAGATGAACTGTTGGTATGAATCTTTGCTCATATTTGTGTATAAATGATGTAATAACTCATTTCAGTTGTGTCTTGAAGTGGGCAAGACGCCTCGGATAGTACGGAGCATTTGATTGGTCAAAAAGTCTGATGAGAAGCTCAAGTGATGTCATAAAATAAGGTTGATACTTCTTATCAAGTTGATTTCTTATATCTAGGGCCTGAAAAAAATCTGCAGATGTTTTGTTATAAATTATGAATTTTGTTATTAAAATTATGCAAAATTATTTGGAGAATATCGGATCTGAAACAAAAAAATAATAAGAAAGGTCTTGTTTATCTCATTTATCTTACTTGTTCTAGCTGCTGAATTAGAAAAAAATTCAGCTGCTAGAATTCTGACTAGGACCAATGCAGAGAGCACATAACCCCTGTTTTGAAAAATCTGCACTGGCTTCTTGTCAGATTTTGAATTGATTTTAAAATCTTCATGCTTGCGTACAAGGCCTTGAATGGTCTAGCACCACAAGATTTATCTGAGCTTTTAATCCCATACACTCCTAGACGTGCTTTACGCTCGTCTGATGCTGGTCTTTTAACTTCTCAGTCAACGTGGCTAAAATCTATGGGAGACCAGGCGTTCTCTTCATTGGCACCTAAACTGGAACTCAATACCCTTTAATATTCGCAATGCAGAATCCCTGAGTATTTTAAATCATCTCTTAAAACTGACTTTTTTAGGGTAGCTTTTATTTGACTTTTATATGATTTTTACATCTATTATTATTATTACATTTTTTTGCATTCATCCTCGTGTCTTTTACTGCTGCACATTTTATGTCTGTAAAGTGTCTTGAGATGCTACTTTTAAAGGCGCTATAAAAAATTAAGTTTATTAGTATTATTATTGTTATATATATCGAAAATACAATAAATCTTATACGTTGACTAAAAGACAGAAAACATTAAAGTATATACAAATATTAAAATAATAAGACATTAAAAGACACTAAATTATTACTTTACAAATTGTATTGTACCCATCTAAACATTTGTATATTCAGTAATATATAAATAATATATACATATGAAAAGTGAGTAAATAGACACATTTACACAAGTAAAAACAGGTGCAGATTTCAGTGTGGGCCTATTTGTCAGTCTCTCTCTCGCTCTCTCTCTCTTCAATAATTGCTTTATTGGCATGACAAATGTTACAAATGTATTGACAAAGCAGTTATAAAGTTTACATAAAAATAAAAGAACATGCATGCATAATAAAAACAGTAAACAGCAGTAGTAGTTAAAAAACAAAAAAAAACAAATACATAATTAAAAATATAAATATTTCATATTATTCAATATATCATATTATTATTCAATATATCATATCAAAACCCCCTGCTTAGACTGGTTTATGGCCCTTTAAGTAACGTATTTTAACAGTTTAGTCCAGCAGGTGTCATCACTGAACACTTTCGAAAAATTTATCATTTTTATAAAGCTATTGACTCTTTTAATTCAAATTTGGAAATAGTGTTGTTTCAGTTTTGTGTCAGTACGTACAGCACAGGTGGAGCGAGCGTCTCCTCCTGGTGAAGTCTCTCTGTCTGTCGGAGTTTGAGGATCTCACTGTAGTTCAACGCATTCACTTTATTCTTGAAGAGCTCCAGAGACGTGGGTTTGCTGGCCAGAGTCCTGGTGATCTGCTCACGCACAACCTGCATCACCTTTAGAGGAAAAAAAAACAAGAGAAGTTACTGTAAAAGTCTACACACAAATCCTCATGACCACTGGCGCAGACCGCTTGACCTCATTCACCCATGAACAACATGCCTCTGGGGTTCAGGTCAAGATAAATGAAGGCAGACGGAGAAGGAAACCCCCATAAAACAGCAGGAGAGGAGAACTGAACAATGGAAATATGGGTCTCTCTTGCAGTGAGTGTCCAACTGAGACGAACAGACTGAAAAGATAAGCGCAGTCAACTGGAAGAGCACGAATGCTTGACCACAAACACATTTTATGCTGAGAGCTTTTACAAGTGATGGTCCTAAGAGATACAAAACCATAATATTAAAGAAAGAGTTATGATTTAGGGAGGGGGAAGAAAAAATGTATTTTCAAGTTCATGTCTGTGTAATGGTGTCAGAGAAGACAAAGACAACAAAATAAAAAAATTAAAACAATATGCAATATCAGCACTTGAAAAAAATGACAAAATAAAAAAAGCTAAATGCAACAAATAAATTAATAAAAACAAAACAGTAAAACAAAATAAAAAAAGACATGATATTGGATAACAAACAAAAAAAAAGGCAACACAAAAACACAATACACAACAGCTAAAAAACAGAACAACAACCAACACAACAAAAACAAAAACTATGCAACAAAACCCTAACAAAACATTGACAACAAACAAAAACAACAACAAAAAATGCAATCTAAAACAAACAAAACAACACAAAACCTAACAAAATCTATGCAGCAAAACCCTAACAAAACATGATGACATATGACAACAAACAAAAGAAATACACACAACAAATAAAAACAGAACAACAAAACTTAACAAAAACTATGCAACAAAACCCTAACAAAACATTAACTTATGACAGCAAGCAAAAAAACACGCAAAAATAAAAATACAACAAACAAAATAACAACCAAAACAAAATCTATGCAACAAAACTCTAACAAAACATGACATATGACAACAAACAAAAGAAATACACACAAAACACAATACAGAACAAATAAAAAACAGAACAACAAAACTTAACAAAAATTATGCAAACAAAACATTGACATAAGACAGCAAACAAAAGAAAAATGCAACAACAAAACACAATACACAACAAACAAAATAACAACCAAAACAAAATCTATGCAACAAAGCTCTAAGAAAACATGACATATGACAACAAACAAAAGAAATAAACACAAAACACAATACAGAACAAATAAAAAACAGAACAACAAAACTTAACAAAAATTATGCAAACAAAACATTGACATAAGACAGCAAACAAAAGAAAAATGCAACGACAAAAAATACAATACACAACAAATAAAAAAACAGAACAATAACCAAAACAAAACCTAACGCAAAACCCTAACAAAACATGACGTATGACAACAAAAAAAAGAAATACACAAATACAACAAATAAAAATAGAACAACAAACAACACAACAACAAAACTTAAAACAAAAACTATGCAACAAAACACTGACATATGACAACAAACGAAAAAAAAAACTAATTAAAAAATACACAAATAAAAAACAGAACAACAAACAAAACAACGACCAAAACAAAGCAAAACAGTAAAACAAAAACTATGCAGCAAAACATGACAACAAACAAAAAAACACACAACAAATAAAATAAAACAGAACAACAAAACCTTACAAAACATTATGACATATGACAACCAATAAAAGAAAAATGCAACAACAAAACACAATACACAACAAATGAAATAAAACAGAACAAAACACCCAAAACAAAACAGCAACCAAAACTATGCAACAAAACCCTAAAAAAACATGATGACATATGACAACAAACAAAAGAAAAACACAACCAAAAAAACACAATACACAACAAATAAAAAACAGAACAAGAGCCAAAACAACAACCACAACAAACAAAAGTAAAAACAAAAACTATGTAATGAAACTAACAAAACATGATGTAATGACAACAAACAAAAGAAAAACACAACACACAACAAATAAAAAAGAACAACAAAAACAAAACAACAAACAAAAACTTTGCAACAAAACCCTAACAAAACATTATGACATATGACAACAAACAAAAAGAAACACACAAAACACAACACATAAGAAAAAACAGAACAACCAAAACAACAACAAAATTTAACAAAAACTATGTAACAAAACCCAACCAAACATTACGACATATGACAACAAACAAAACAAAAACGCACCAAAAAAATACACAACAAATAAACAGAACAAACAAAACAACAACTAAAACAAAACGCAACAAAAAAACAATACACACCAAATAAAAAACAACAACAAACAAAACAACGACCAAAACAAAGCAAAACAGTAAAACAAAAACTATGCAAACAAAATCCTAACAAAACATGACATATGACAACAAACAAAAGAAATACACACAAAAAAACAATACATAACAAATAAAAAACAGAACAACCAACAAAACAATAAAACAAAATCTATGCAACAAAACATCACATAACAACAAACAAAAAACATGCAACAAGATATACACAACAAATAAAAAACAGAACATCGAACAAAACAACAACAATCAAAACAAAACATGACATATGACAACAAACAAAAGAAATACACACAAAAAGTAATACACAACAAAGCTTAAAACAAAAACTGCAACAAAACCCAGACAAAAAATGATGACATACAGTACGATGACTTACACAAAACGCAACAAAAAACACAATAAACAAAAAAAAAACCAGAACAAAAAACAAATAAAAAAACAGAACAAACAAAACTACAAAAACAAAACACAACAAAACTTAAAAACTACCTTGTCCTCCATTACTAATTTTTTTTTTTTGCCAGATGGGGGCAGTAAATCCCAAAAACTAATTTCTGTTTTTTTTGCTTGTTTGTTTGTTTTTTGGTAAAAGATTAGCATTTTATACAGTGCTTTGATCATGACAATTTCTCAAAAGCAACCAACACAGCTGCGTTAATAAGTAGTTTTATAATTATTTCATTTTAAATTTTGAAATATTTTTGAAAGAATTCTCTTACAAAACACAGTAAAACAGATCAATCAATACAATAACTGTTTCTCATCTGCATCTTTCTTTTTAAAATGCATGCTTATTCGGTCACTGGAGATAAAACGCTCATCCTACCTCAGCCATAGTGAAAGCAGCTGCTGTCAGTCACAAACCACAGCCAGTTTGAGTATGTGTGTGAGTGTGTGTTGGTGTTTGGGTGTGTGTATGTGTTAGAGTGAGTGTATGCTCCCTCCCTCTAGATACCCCCCACCCCCCCACACACACACTCCGCTATGCCAGGACCAATTAGAAGGCGTTAAACAGAAAAAACACAGGAGAGAGTGAAAAGAAAAAGACATAAAGCAAGTGATGAAGTTAAGAAACAAACACTCAGTCTTTTTCACTCAGAGGCAAAATAAGAGCACAATGATAATTCTGTTATGTGCTATAAATCTATTGTTGTGCGTTATTTAAATTTAGCTTGCCTTTTTAGTCCTTCAACTTTAATTTCATTTAGTTTCCAAAGCGCATGTAATCTATGTGTTTTTTCTACCTAATATTAATTTTATTTTAGTGCAGTAAACAACCTGCCCTTCTTTCATTCTCTTTTTGTAGGTTAATCTGTTTTAGTCAAGTCAGCTTTATTGTCATTTCAACAATATACAGTGCAGTTCACCGTGAAACGAAACAATGTTCCTCCAGGACCAAGGTGCAACATCAAACAACATAAATTGACAACATAACACAGGACTACACACTACTATAAACATTTAGAGGAATGCAATCAAATAAGATCAACTAAAATAATAAGAAGAGCGCTTTTGTTAAACACAAAAGAAGTTATTTTGAAAAATGTTGGAAACTGGTAACTATTGACTTCTTCTATGGATGTCAATGGTTCCCGGTTAAAAACATTTTTTATCCTTACTGGAATGTTTCTTTAATTTTAAAGTTTTTTTTTGTTTTATTTTCGACCAAAAGAATACAAAACAATTCATATAAATTCATGCTATAAAGTTCATATTAAAAAAATTGACAAGGTGGCGCAGTGGGTAGCACTGTTGTCTCACAGCAAGAAGGTCGCTAGTTCGAGTCCTGACTGGGTCAGCAGGCATTTCTGTGTGGAGTTTCCATGTTCGTTTCAGGGTGTTCTGGTTTCCCCCACAAGTAAGTCTGCTAATATTTTTGCTTCTGGAGAAAGCCTTATTTGTTTTATTTCGGCTAGAATAAAAACAGTTTTTAATTTTTTAAAAATCATTTTAAGGTCAAAATTATTAGCCTCTTTAAGCTATATTTTTTTTAATAGTCTACAGAACAAACCATCATTATACAATAACTTGCCTAATTACCCTAACCTGCCTAGTTAACCTAATTAACCTAGTTAAGCCTTTAAATGTCACTTTAGGCTATATAGAAGTGTCTTGAAAAATATCTAGACAAATATTATTTACTGTCATCATGGCAAAGATAAAAGAAATAGAGGGGGTCTAATAATTCTGACTTCAAGTGTGTGTGTGTGTGTGTATGTATATATGTAATAAGGCTTTCCCCAGAAGAAAAAATATTATCAGAAATACTGTGAAAATTTTCTTGCTCTGTTAAACAATATTTGGGAAATATAAAAAAAAAAAAAAAAAAAAAATTCAAAGGGGGGCTAATAATTCTGATCTTAACTGTAACTGTTATCCATAAAAAGAATTTCAAATTATTTAAGCTTGAATTAAAACATTTTCCCACATAAAGTTAATTTTTAAATTACATGTTTATATTTTTCTAACTAAATTATGATACTATACATAATCATAATTGCATATCCATTTCTTAAAGATTTATTTTGCCTTTATTTGACAAGACAATATGATGACGAAAATTGGGTGAAAGAGAGGGGACGTGATCAGGATGTCTGCGCTACATATTGAAGCACTAAACACTTATAAAACAAACAAAGACTTTCTCCAGAAGAAAAAATATTATCAGACATACTGTGAAAATTTCCTTGCTCTGTTAAACATCATTTGGGAAATTTTTAAATAAAAGAAAGAAAAAAAAGAATGTCTAAGGGGGGCTAATAAGTCTGACTTCAACTATATATATATATATATACACACACATATACACACGCATGCACGCACACGCACACACACACACACAAACAAACGTGCGCGCCGGTGGCGCAGTAGGTAGTGCTGATGCCTCACAGCAAGAAGGTCGCTGGTTCGAGCCTTGGCTGGGTCAGTTGGCATTTCTGTATGGAGTTTGCATGTTCTCCCCGAGTTCGCGTGGGTTTTCTCCGGGTGCTCCAGTTTCCCCCACAAGTCCAAAGACACGCGGTACAGGTGAACTGGGTAAGCTAAAATTGTTAGTAGTGTATGTATGTAAATGAGTGTGTATGGGTATTTCCCAGTGATGGGTTGCAACTGGAAGGGCATCCGTTGCGTAAAACATATGCTGGATAAGTTGGTGGTTCATTCCGCTGTGGCGACCCCAAAATAATAAAGGGACTAAGCCAAAAAGAAAATGAATGAATGAATGAATGAACGAATGAATGAATATATATATATATAAATATATAAAAGAGCGATAAAACTCATATTAAGAAATTTGGCTTAATTTCATGATGACTTTAAAAGGGGTGTATCAAAGACAACAGGATTTGTTGCACTTTTGGGTTTTTTTGCTAATTATTTTGAAAACTAATTTACAAAAACAGCTTGTTTAAAAAAACAAAAAAAGTAAATAAAGTGAGAAAAACATACAGCATGCATAATTTGTCTGAACACCACCTAAAATGTGGCTCCTCTTTTAAGAAAAAAAACAAAAAACAAAAAACACTTAATCTGTTATCTGTGACACTTTTAAACATGCTAATGTTTATAAAAATAACTTCCAAGATGGAGACAAAAATACTCAAAAAGCAAAATTCTGAAATTAAAACAGAGTTATTTCTGGGCTGTGGTTTGCTGCTGATCTGCGCTTCTGCATCAGAGCAGGACTCCTTTTGTTGCTCTAATACCCCTTTATAAAATCTCTGGCTGACGTTTAGCTGAAACAAAAGACAGGCCGGTCAGCGGGACGTTTGTCCATCGCAGGGGTCGCGGTGGTCACGAGGCTTTACGGCCTGAAATCGCTCATTAAAGCGAGGTCTGTTTTGTTGCAGCGCTGAATAGTTTGGACTGGAGGAAGGACACTTTCTTTAACATCAGAAAAGGAGATGTTAGTTATTTAAGGAATGCTGATAAACACAAAGGCCTTTAAAGGGGGAGTCTGTCTTTTGGCGTGTTTGTCATTCCACTATATCTAGACGTTTCTCGAATGAGATCAATATTTATTTGTCCTGTAGATGATTTAATGACTGCCGCAGCTGCTCACTTCTCACACGTGGCTCTTCTGGGACTCAGTGGCAAATTATAAAACTTTCAAGAAGTGATAAATAGCGATCGATCTTGGAATAATAGGCAATAACACATTCTACGAGCACTTTGGATCTTTAAAGATGACGTAAAACAGCCTCCACTGTCAATTTAACTGACAAGATATAAAAATTATTTAGTAATCATCGAATTTATCAAGATAGTTTAAATAGTGAAAAATTAGTTTAAAAAGGTGTCTAATATGCCATCTTTTAATCCAATAGGAATTGATTAGGCTGTGATTACATTTTGAAAACTGATAATAAATCAATAAAGGGATTTTGCCTTGGATAAAGACAAATGTACAGTTGCAATCAGAATTATTCAACCCCCTTTTGATTTTTTTCTTCTTTTTTAAATATTTCCATAATGATGTTTAACAGAACAAGGAAATTTTCACAGTATGTCTGATAATATTTTTTCTTCTGGAGAAAGTCTTATTTGTTTTATTTCGGCTAGGATAAAAGCAGTTTTTAATTTTTTAAAACCCATTTTAAGGTCAAAATTATTAGCCCCTTTAAGCTATATATTTTTTCAATAGTCTACAGAACAAACCATCATTATACAATAACTTGCCTAATTACCTTAACCTGCCTAGTTAACCTAATTAACCTAGTTAAGCCTTTAAATGTCACTTTAAGCTGTATAGAAGTGTCTTGAAAAATATCTAGTAAAATATTATTTACTGTCGTCGGCGCCAGTGGTGTAGTGGTTAGTGCGTCGACACATGCACTCCGGTGTTCACGGCGACCCGAGTTCGATTCCGCCTCGCGGTCCTATGCTGATCCTTCCCCTCTCTCTGCTCCCCATTCTTTCCTGTCAATACTCTCTACTGTCCTATCAAAAATAAAGGTGAAAACCCCTAAAAATAATTATAAAAAAATATATATATATTATTTACGGTCATCATGGCAAAGATAAAATAAATCAGTTATTAGAAATGAGTTATTAAAACTATTATGTTTAGAAATGTGTTGAAATTTTTTTATCTCCGTTAAACAGAAAAATAAACAGGGGGGCTAATAAATCAGGGGGTTGAATAATTCTGATTGCAACTGTAGGTAGACAGGTAACCATACATACAGACGAACACATTTTTCAGTACTTTTAAGTAATTTAACTATACTACTCAGACATGTGATTAGCAGAGGACAAAAAAGAAGAAAGACGAGCAAACTATGAAGGGGCAAAGAATCAGGTTGTCTACTTTAATGACAATGAACGTCACAATGACACCTCCCCTTAAAAACAAACAAACAAACAAACATACAAAAAAACAAACAAAAAAAACAAACAAGCTAAAAAAATTGATTTACACAAATTACAGGGGTTGCCCCCATTAAGCTTAGAAAATATGGAAATCCGTATTTATACAGAAAAATCACATCCCGGACTACTTCACTTATTTCTAATTTTAATAAACTTTTTTTTCCTTTTATTTTGAATTGTCCATTTATTATTTAGATTTATTTTATTTTAGCTTTGTTATAATAAACCTTTGGATTCTTTCAATACTTTCTAGTTAATATTGCTCAATGTCTTCCTCATAGTGCCATGTTTTTTCACCTCATGGCAAGTTTGCGCTCCAGATTAAGGCAAAGAAGGTAAAAAATGCTCCTGTAGAACAAACGATCAACATTTCTAGTGCAAAGAAACGCAATGTTAAAACAGGCAGAAAAGGTTAAAGTTCCCTTGGAATCAAAGGTTTTTTTATATGTTTGTATCAGTATGTTAGCCTTAAGGTCATCTATGAGCTGCTCCAAAAGAAAGAAAGTTTGCATTTAGAAGATTTAAACATCTGAAACGTGCAGTTTGGATCAATATTGTTTCTTTTTTTTACTTCAGTTTCACATTAAATCTTTTGACTAATCAAATGCTCTTTAGTATCTGACATGCCCCGCCCCCTTCAAAACACTATTGCTATATGCGCTTGAGCTCAACGACTCACTTGCAGAACTGCAATAAAAACAAAACACTATTGGCAGTTTTTTTTTTTTTTTTTAAAGGGGGATAAAGTACCTTATCGAAGTCCTCCTGCGTGGCTCTCATCTCCTTCCAGGTCTTGTTGAGCAGCTGAATGCAGATGCAGAACAGCTCCTCCAGCAGACGGTCCTGAGCGAAGAATATCGGGTGATAGTCTGAACCCGTTTCAGAGGCTACAGAGAGGAGTAGATAACAGCTATTAAACAAATAAGAAAACCAACTATACATGTTGAAATAATATATGTCTCATTGTCTAAAGCATGCCCAAAGTAGGGCCGGCAGGCCAAAATTGGCCCATTGTGAGCTTTGATTTGGTCCACCATCCCATCTGAGAGGAGAGTGAGAATGATAAAAACGGTTGGGGTGAATGCCTTTAACACAAAGTTCAGAGATCGTCATCACCCTTTTTTGTTTGTTTTAGTGCTGTTTAATTGTTTCAATTAAATGTTGTAAATGAATCAGACTATGCAGAAGACATCGGCGAACAAATCAAGGTAAAAACTAGTGTAATTCTGTTAAAAATTTAATTGTTTTGTTTTATCTGTAATAAGTTCATTATAAAATGTAAAAAATACTGTATTAGTTAATATACAATACTGTATTAGTTAATATAAAGCAATGTTTTATAGTCATTTTTAAACATTAATAAATAAATTAGGAAATTACCCATGGCAACTACAGTAGGTGATACTTTAATATGGCCTCTACCCCCGCCACTCTAAAGGAGAAAGAACGTGTTTTTTAGGTATGAACGCAGTTTGTGACTATGCCGCCAGGTGGCACAAACGGACGGGATGCGAACGGACAGCCTATACATTAGCTGTAAATACTCTGCTACTTGTAAATAAAGATAAACAATGAAACAAAGCATTATAATTCCTTCATTAATCATTAAAACGACAACTAGGCCACATTATATAAAGGCATGACATTGATAAGATCAAACTTATGATTCCTTTTCAATATTAAGATATTTTCTTTTAAATCTAAATGTATATTTTCCTGCCAATGTTGCTATTAAACACGTTGCCTGAACATAAGCACAAACACAAGCAGTAAAGCATTAATTAAATCTTTATTTCCAAGGAGCGGAACAAATCATTATCGCACAGTTGGACGGGCACAAACAAAAATATAATTTGTATATTTTTCTTGGAAAAAGATATCTTTATGAAACAAATATTATTTGCTATAATTTGTATCTTAATTGTAATGTATTTTTCATTGGTCAGTTAACTACTAGATAAAAAAAAAAGAATAACAAATAAGCTTTGGGGTGAAGTGCTTCAAAACAAGTCCGCTATATGCTTCAGCACCAAAACACGAGTTGCTGTGAGATTGTGTTGGTTTGTTAAAGAATTTAATAATCTAGCCTTAATAAAATTAAAGTGAAATATTCACAGTTTTACTGTTAATTATAAATTTGAATAAGCAGGACAGGCTTTTACAATGTATTAGAACAAACTCTGTTGGATGGATGAGAGCAGTGGCGCCTGCAGTCATATGGCTGTACGCATTGTGCGTACCTACCATGAGGGGATGCAAATTAATGCCGCTTTATTTATTTAGGCTATTTATTTTTTTACATAATTTAAATTGATAATTAAACAGTACACACTACCATATATTGACAAAGCAAGAAAAAATGAGAATAAATAAAGGTGTGCGTTTGTGTGTTTTAAAGTGTGTATGTACTTGAATGGTGGAAGATAGGTAAAGAAATCTATTGGCTTTAGTTTTGCTGGCGTTTTTTCCGCACACTAAAAATAGTTTAAAACAAGGTTCAAAATGAGTAAACTCTCTTTAAAACAGCTGAACTTAATTGAGACCTTTGCCAAAAGGCCTAAAACTAATGAGACAAATATTGCTTCCCCACAAGGGGTGAAGACCGCAGTCTCATCAGCACCTGAGCCGGGGGAACTCCAGGCCCAGCCAGTGTCTCATTCATCGGACAATTCTGATTTAGCTGCGCAGCCTCCTCGCATGGAACCGCTATATCATTCAAGGTGTTTTAAACATTTTTTGTGAATATTTCACTTTAATTTTATTTAGATTAGATTATTATTTTATTTAACAAACCAGTTCATGTTTTGCCGCTGAAGCATATAGCGGACTGGTACTATAGTATATAATAATTTAGTTTTTACATATAGTATTGCATTAATTTGCATAGACGTTTTATAGGTTGTATAGGTCTAAAATGAACGCCTCAATTCTGAGTTATTATTTAAAACATAAACCTGCGTTTTTAATGACGGATGTAGATGTCGCAAAATACTTTTTAAACCAATGTTTTTTATTATCATTATTTAATGTGAACAACATCACCTTATTGGAAAAAAACTGTATCAATTAGTGCTTCCAGCAGGCTTGAAATATAGGACTTGCGGTGGTAGCCGGATTGAAACACACCATTTACCCACATCACATAAATAGTTAACTATATGCGATAAACAAAACATAATTTCAATTTCAATAATAATTGTATATTTACCTCCGGCCCACTAGCCTCAATCAAGTTTGGTTATTGGCCCTTAGTAAGAAAAAGTTTGCACACTCCTGGTTTAAAGGTGCTAAAGGTGACTGCTTAAAGGAATAATTCACCGAACAATGAAAATCCAGTCATCATTTACTCATCCTACACTTGTTCCAAGCCTGTTTGAATTACTTCTGCTGAACACAAAGGAAGATATACTGAAAAACGTTGAAAAATAAATAAATAATACAGCCATAGTACACTTCCATAGTATTTTTTGTTCTTACTATGAATATCAATGACTGTTTTTGTTTTTCAACATTCTTCAGAAATATCATATCTTGCATTTAACAGAATAAAGAAATTCCTAAATGTATTTTGTTAGTACTATGAATGTCACAACTCAGAAGTCCTCATAAACTGTTCTATAATTTACACAAACACACACAAATTTGTACAATAACATGGTTAATGCCTAGCTATTACAATGTTGAGATGTTTTATCAGGATTTCTGCAGGTTTCACCAAGTTAAATTCAAGACTTTTAAAGACATTAAGACCATTATAAATGAAATTTTAGACTTATACAGAGCTAAATGCTTAGGATTGTTTTTGAATATCCCAGATAGAAAAGATCTTCACTTGCTTTATCAAAAAATGATTACAATTTAATACATTTGATAATACAGTAATAATAATTTAGTTTGAATATTTTTTTTTTATCAGTTTTCAAATATATCCATTCACAAATCCTATAACCCTTATCAAGAACATAAAACATAACTGCCAATTACTAGAACAATAATAATAATTTAATGATACAAAAATATAGGGTCAGGTCAGTATTCTCAGCAGTAAATAAATGGAGATCTTTTAAGCAAATGTTACTGTGAGGAAAGTAATTAAATGTTTTTTTTAAATAAAAAGTTGCAAATTTTATAGAGATGGATTGTTGGTGATTGTATGGGTGTTAAAAGCCAGATTGGGTAGCTATACATGAACAAAGGAAAAATAAGACCTGTTAAAAAAAGATTTAAGACCTACAACCAAATGGCTCGTGAAGCTAACACGGAAGTAACTGAAACTGCAATTCATCAAAATTCCGCTAGTCCTGGCTCCATAAGAGCACATTTCTATTGACCCCAATGTTAAAATGGCCAACTTTACAGCAGAAAAAAAAAGGTGTTTACAGCCTGGTACAAAGAACGATTTTGGTTCATCTAGCTAATATTACCCTTTATGACAACTGTGAGGGGGGTGAATTTTTTGTTTTGTTTACATTAGTTTTATTAAGTCTGCATAATTAGGGGCGTGGCCACTAGAGTGACAGCTAGGTCTCGCTGGTCGCCATCACTTCACCTCAGCAGATTCCAGCTGATTAGCCGCTGAACTCAGCATATACATCGTATTTTTGTTTTGTTTTATGTGGTTTTACACAGTCAGTTTCTTTTTGGATTTATTTCTTACAATTATCAGATAATATGGAATGCTGTGTGCACTTAATTGCCTAAAACTTAGCTTTTGAAATTTAAGACTTTTTATGACCCTTGCAGATACCCTGTTTATGAGGACATGCCATGTGTCTTAGTCATTCAAAAGACTTGATTTAAAAATCATACATAACCAGGTCTTTTGACATTCAAAATTTGACAAGGTTTCCTAAGAGGGTTGAGCTTAAAGGGATAGTTCATGCAAAAACTAATCAATTGCTAACCAATGACTTATTTCAAAATATCTCCTTTTGGTGTTTAACAGAAGAAACTCAAAGGTTTGAAACATGTAACCACTGACTTTCATAGTATTTGCTTTTGCTAATATGGATGTCAATGGTCGCAGGTTTCCAGCTTTCAACTTAAAGAAACTCAAAGGTTTGGAACCACTTGTGTGTGAGTAAATAGTGAGTAAATTTTTATTTTTGGTTGAACTATCCCTTTAAGGGTAGGGTAAGGCAACATACTGTAAGCATTTTTTTAACAATGCTACAAATATATATAAACCACATATTTACACACAAACAGTAAAGCCTTGATCTGATCATTGTCATCATCTCCAGCATGTGTTGAACTGTCACTTACGAGGTTCTCCGATGCGCAAGATCTCACACAGGATGAGTGTGAGCTGGATGCTGCTGCGGGCGAACGGACACTCGTGTTTGTCTTCTCTGCTGCTGTTCTCCAGCACAAACTGACAAAAAGACACACAGACTATGAAGGCTCCGTGCAGACTGATAATGTATACTGACCTCAAAAAAATGGATGTATTTATAGAAACTCATGAAATCTCACTCACGCGGCTGTATGCGTCAGGATAACGGGAGGCAAAATATGCCATTGTGTCCAACGCCAGTAGACCTGGAGGACACCGGCTCAGATCCTGACCAGGATTACTGTTATTCTGACAAAAAAAACACACACAGAACCTTAACCAAAACAACACTTGATGGTTAAGTTGGTGTATTAGAAATTAACAATGCAACTGTGCATGTAAAGTTTAAAATATAAATGTACAAACTTTATGTACAGTTGAAGTCAGAATTATTAGCCCCCCTGTTTATTTTTTCCCCAATTTCTGTTTAACAGAGAGAAGATTTTTTAACACATTTCTAAACATAATAGTTTTAATAACTCATTTCTAATAACTAATTTATTTTATCTTTGCCATGATGACAGTAAATAACATTTTACTAGATATTTTTCAAGACACTTCTATATAGCTTAAAGTGACATTTAAAGGCTTAACTAGGTTAATTAGGTTAACTAGGCAGGTTAGGGTAATTAGGCAAAGTTTATTGTATAATGATGGTTTGTTCTGTAGACTATCAGAAAAAAAAATATAGCTTAAAGGGGCTAATAATTTTGACCTTAAAATGATTTTAAAAAAATTAAAAACTGCTTTTATTCTAGCCGAAATAAAACAAATAAGACTTTCTCCAGAAGAAAAATATTATCAGACATACTGTGAAAATTTCCTTGTTCTGTTAAACATCATTTGGGAAATATAAAAAAAAAATAATAATAATAAAAATCAAAGAGGGGCTAATAATTCTGACTTCAACTGTATATATACACACAGTAGAATTTTTTTTTAAGAATTTAAGTCCTCCATAGAAATTATTACTTAAAAATGTTTTATTATTGCCAAATATATTTACTAACATTTTGTGCAGATACAATATCATATGCATACAAAAGTGATACACTGTTCTGCTTTTTCACAACTAAGAACCAATAACCATAAAAACAATATAGTTGTTAAATAACACGGTAAATGTAAAAAGAAATTTATAAAATAACAAAAAAAACAATAAAAAGTAATAAATAATAAAAATAAATGTTTTAAAAGCTTTATTACTCTTCTGCTTCAAGATCAATAGTGTCAATATAATTCAACAAAGGTTTCCATGTTTTGTAAAAAGATTTTAAACACCCTCTTAATGAAAACCTATTTTTTTCCAACTTTAAACACAAAACAATTTATTTTATCCATCTGTAAAATGAAGTTGGAGATGTTTGAGAATAAGCCTCCTAGCAGATAATGTGGTGGAAGCCACAACGTTTTGTGTTGTTGAAGGCAAATTTGCTCGAAAAGGAATTCTGAATAGTGCTGTTAGAGGGTTTGGAGTGGCTGATATGTTAAAAGTTTTTTTTCAAAAATATCAAATATTTTAGATCAAAATACTGTCAATCTTGGACAAGACTAAAACATGCGTGTGTAATTTGCTGGAGATTGTTGACACAAATTACTTCTATTTGGGTATATTTTGGCTAACCTGGCCTTAGTGTAGGGTGCTCTGTTAAAAGTCTTGCATTGCATTAAACCAGGGGTGTCCACACTCGGTCCTGGAGGGCCGGTGTCCTGGAGAGTTTACCTCCAACCCTAATCAAACACACCTGAACCAGCTAATCAAGCTCTTACTAGATGTACTAAAAACTTCCAGGCAGGTGTGTTGAAGCAAGTTAAAGCCAAAGTCAGCAGGACACCGGCCCTCCAGGACCGACTTTGGACACCCCTGCATTAAACTGTCGGGCACATATAGCAGAACTGTGTACAAAATTGAGTATATAACCCCAATCTATATCACTGATGGTGATCCTCAACTCTTGTTCCTAGGTATTCTTAGGTCATTTACAGGAGTCAGAATTTAAAGAATTTATTAACAGATGACAGAGACTATCCCTTTTCTGTCTGGGTTAAAAGAAAGAACTTTGTTCATTTTTAAATCAGAAGGAAGATTAGCAAACTGAGTAAACTGATTTTGTACAAAATGTCTTATCTGAAAAAAGTGAAAAAAGATGAGTTTCGGGAAGATTAAACTTTTCAGACAAATCCGAAAATGACAAAAATATACCTTTATCAAACAAGTCCTTAATGGTATTAAGGCCCTTAGAAGACCAGTCACGAAAAACAGAATCAGAACACAACGGTAGATGTGAGATACTTTATACACTCTCAGAAAAAAAGTACATGGTGGTACAAATAATGTTCCTTAAGGAACAGTTTTGTACCTTTGTAAAAGTTGTACCTTATATGATACAGAAAAGACCTCTTAAGATACTGGTCTGTACCTTTTATGGTACAATTGAAATGAAGGTACATAAAGTGTACATAAAAAGGTACATAAGTGTTGAACAACTCCTTTATTACAATATCTATGAAAATAAATATTACTGGAAAGGCAAAGTGATTTATGAATAATTTCCATATTAAAACAAGAATCATCATTTAAACGCATATGTTTAAAGAAACTCATAAACATTCATACAAAATACAAAACAACTGGTAAAACAAAACTTTAGGTATCGTAATCTAAACATTTAAGGCATTTTTAATAAACATTTGGTAAGCATTTTCTGATAAATACATTTTCATTATTGATATCCACACCTTTTGGTGTTTGCTTTCTACTACACATGTGAGCTGGCAAAAGTCCTGCATATGCAAAGTGTTCATGCAGACATTTTAGTATTGTAAAACTAATCAAACATTGTGCATATCTTGCTACAATACTTTTGCACAATTATATCTGTTTTTAAAATTAAGTACATTAAATGAACTTTTAAGTGATTACAAAGGTATTGTGTGAAAATTGGAGCATTTTTTTATATTGTACATGGGAGAATGTGTTTCTGTAACATTTTTGTGAAAAGTGTTTGTGAAATGTTTAGCAAAAAATAGATCTTTTGATTTATGTTAAAGTATTTTTTTTATTCTTTATTGTAAATGGAAAAGGTGCATTTGCACAAAAAGAAACTTTTAAAAAAACTTTGTTTAAAAATGTATTTGATGTTTTATATTTACTGAAAATAAATTGACGCATTTTGGATATACTGTAGCAAAATGCCTTTAAATAGTTCATGAAGGAACACATTTAACACTGTTAAGATACAAAGTGTCTTGTCACTGTAGTGGTATCTTCATGGATCAGATTTGTACCTTTGATGAAGGTACAGTATTGTATCTGCAGGTTTTAAAAACCAAAAGGTACATTTTGGTTTCCCGTGGTGCAAATCATGTCCTTAAAAGGTACAAACTGCAATGGTACAAATTTGTTTCTTTGTCTTAAGGTACAATTCTGTTCCATAAAAAAGTACTGCCCCAGTGACAAGGGTTTGTACCTTCTTTGGTACAACATTGTACCCTTTTTGTCTGATAGTGTAGGTGTTAGTGTGGACAAGCCTATTAGCCCAAAGTGTTTCCTAAAAGCAACCCATGTTTTAATAGTATTGGTCACCACTAAACTGTCAGATACAATTCTACTATTTATTGGAAGTTGAGAACAAATCACTGAATGAAGGGAAAACTTTGAGGATAACAGTTCTAATTGGACCCAGATAGGATGTTTGGAAACTTTTGAAATGTTAGTCCAATGCAAAAGCTTGTTGATATTGCAGACCCAGTAATACTGCTGAAAATTTGGTAAAGCAAGGCCCTCTCCTGACTTGGGAAGTTCCAAAAATTTCTAATAACGAATTTCTTTTGTCCTTGACATGACAATATATAATATTTTACTAGTTATTTTGTAAGATACTATCAGTCAGCTTAATGCATACCTGTCAACATTGGGATGTGAAAATAAAGGATATGCATAGGAGGGCCAACACCGCCTGTAATGGAAAGGAAGGCAATCCCGCCGTTTTTATATTTATTTCAAAGTGTTTTCATGCCTAAATAAAAGGAAAGCACAGAACAAATTCACGTTTAAGAGCAAGGGGCGTCCCCTGGTGGTTCGGTTGTATGGGTTACATGGGAGAATTGGCTCTTTAATGTTTATTGCCACCATTTGATTGAAAATGCAAGAGAAATACGGGAAAATACCTTTACGAGATGATAGCAGGATAGAATTGTAAAATACGGGAGAATCCTAGGGAAAACGGGAGGGTTGACAGCTATAGTTTAATGTGTAATTTAAAGGCTTAACTGGGTTAACTAGGCAACTTATTGGACAACAGTAGTTTGTTCTGTAGCCAATTGAAAAAAAAAGGTGGATAATAAAAATGACCTTAAAACTGTTGTTGCTTTTATAATGTAAAAACTGCTTTTATTCCAGCTAAACTAAAAGAAATTTCTCCAGATGAAAAAAAAAATATTATAGGAATTATAGGAATTTTACAGATATTTACAGATGGATATACTATGAACATTATAAGCAGGTTGTATTCACTATGAAAAGATATTTACAATAGATGAATATATGTACAGGTTGCTAATAATAATCAGAAGTATGCAGATAGATATGAACATGATTACAAATGTATAGGTACAGTGGGTATGTACTAGGTTTGAGTTGATAGACGATGCCATCATCCACCACTGATGACCGATAGACATCACGATGCTGAGCCAGTATTGCGATCCTCTGCCCCGCCCCAGTCGCAGCAGCAACCCGCTCGTGAAAAATACACACGCCCCGTTTACACTTAGTGTTTAATGTCTTAGTTTTAAAATGGCATTTTACCTAGCGTTTCTGAAAAGCCCTCCTTCCACACTATAGCTGATAACACACATCACGTGACCACACACACACATTCTGTCATGCGCTGCTGCTGCTGCTGCTGCTGCAGTGCACGTCGGACAGTTTATCAAGGATGTACTGCTGGATTGCATCTCACTATAGTTGTTAAACGTGATATTTAATTAATCTTATCTCTATCTAACGTCTCTTTGGTCTATTGAATCTATCAGGTAACGTGTCACAGCATCAGTACACTGCTTCAATCTTTCGCTTTCACGCTTGTACTTAGTAATTTTAGCGAAAACCTCAGATACTGTTGGTTGGTTGCTTTTGGTTGTGCACCTTTTTTACCAACCAAGTTTGTCGACGCCATTTTAACAACACAGATCACTCTGCCTATTCATGCCAGAGTCATGAGAATTGTGTAACTTATCTTTATCTATTTATGATTTGGTTATGGGTAAAACAAAGGCCATGTGGATCAGGTAGTTGAAGCAGTGGGCAACAAATAATTAATTTGTTATGAATTAATTATTTATTAATTATTTATCTTTGACAACAATAACATCGTCCATCGCAATGTTTCACATCCGACATCGTACAATGCCAAATTGGTCGACATCGCCCAACCCTAGTATGTACAATTCAAGATGAATTAGTGCAACGTAGTGCGATGAATATGTACAATTTCAATTGTGCAAATATTCAATAAATAATAAATAATGCAGTGTTTATGGGGTTATCCGACCTAAAAAAAAGACGTTGTTTAGATCTTGCATTTGTCAGGATTAGTTTCCTAAACATCTCATACAAATCTTTTTTGTTTCATTCTATTTAGTTTGGCTGTTGTAGGCTGAAGTAATTAGAAATTGTTTGGTGTTGTGTTATTGAACTGTAATGCAGTCAAGCCCTGCCTGGAACTACTGTAGCTGTGTGGTTATGTGTAAATAATAAACAATTCTGTAGTCTAATGAAACTCACCGAAAAGCCGAGCTTTTTGAACTCTTTAGCACAGAGTGAGCGTCTGCGTTCATTACTCAGTCCACTCTCGCTCTCAGTCTCAAACGCCGCCTGACGCAGCCCGTGCAGCATATCCCTCTGCTCCTGCACAAAACACCACTGAAACATCAGGACAATGGTGAAGATGCTAAAAAATATTAGATGAAGCAGAAGGAGAGTGAACCTGGCTGTAGGAGTCCAGAGGAGTCTTCATGCGGGGCTCCAGGTGGTTCAGTCTGACCGTCTGCAGCACGTACAGGTAATGAGCCATTTCATCTCCAACTGAACTGGAGCTGTGGATGATGTTCTGCACACAGAGCCCATTTACACTCTTACTGAAGTCATGCACTTGAACATGTTTATGCTAATATATGCATTATATGAATGGGCAAATGTTGCTAGACTTTCTCACCTTGTGAATGTACTGCCGCAGGTTCTTCTTCTCAAGAAATTCAAAGAGCTCCTGAAATCATTTTAAACTATTTAAAACTAGACAAACTTTGATGTAGAATTAGATAGATATAACGATAGATCTATTAAACTATATATAAAAGATAGATAGAATGATAGAACGACAGATAGATGTATAGAAAGACAAATAGATGTACAGAACGACAGAAAGATGTATAGATCAGCAGATATATAAAAATGATAAATGGAACAGATATATAAAACGAGATAGAATGACAGATATATAAAATGATAGAACGACTGATATATAAAATGACAGATATATAAAATGATAGAATGACAGATATATAGAACGACAGATATAAAAAATGATAGAACGACAGATATATAGAACGACAGATATATTAAATGATAGAACAACAGATATATAAAACGATAGATAGAACAACACAGAATAATGGATGGTCGGATAGAACAACAGACAGACAGACTGACAGATATATAGAACGACAGATATATAGAACGACAGATAGACAGATAGAGATAGAACAATAGATGGATGTATAGAACGATAGATAGATGTAAAGAATGATATATATATATATATATATATATATATATATATATATATATATATATATATATATATATATTGAATGACAAGATATATAGAACGACAGATATATAAAACGACAGATAAAGATAGAACAATAGATAGACAGATAGAACGATAGATGTAAAGAACGATAGATAGATATATTAAATGAGAAGATATATAAAACAACAGATATATAAAACGACAGATAGAGATAGAACAATAGATAGATAAAACGATTGTTTTATAGAACTATAGATAGATGTATAGAACGATAAATGTAAAGAACGATAGATATATTGAACAACAAGATATATAGAACGACAGATATATAAAACGACAGATAGATAGAACAATAGAAAGATAAAACGATTGTTGTATAGAACAATAGATAGATGTATAGAATGATAGATGTAAAGAACGATAGATATATTGAATAACAAGATATATAGAATGACAGATATATAAAACGACAGATCTAAAACAACAGACAGAAAGATAGAACAATAGATCGATAGAAAGAACGATAGAACAATCGATCGATCATTTTACCAGATTAAATCATGTTAAAACACATTTCTAGCCAGATTTAACACTGCTAGCAAATCTTGGCACATTGCTAATATGTTCAACACACTTTAGATATATTGAATAACAAGACATATAAAATGACGGATAAATAAAACGACAGATCTAAAACGACAGACAGAAAGTTAAAACGATAGAACAATAGAACGACAGACAGACAGACAGACAGACAGACAGACAGACAGATAGACAGATAAAATGGCTACCATGTTTGAAAAGTTTACAAACATTTTACCAGATTAAATCGTGTTAAAACACATTTCTAGCCAGATTTAACACTGCTAGCAAATCTTGGCACATTGCTAATATGTTCAACACACTTCTAGCATGTTTCTAGCCTTATTTAACAATGTTTTGACAGGTTGCTAACATTTTACTGGCATAGCATAATGCAACACTGCTTTATCATACTATTAAAATGTTTCTAAAAAATTTTTATACTGTTAGCATGTTTCTAACATTACTTATCACACTAGCACATTTTAGCAGGTTGCTAAAACGTTTCTGCCATAGATTAACAACTTCATCATGTAAACATGTTTCTAACATTATTTTCCATACTGTTAGCATGTTATAAACACCATGGCTTATCACTCTAGCCTGTTTTAGGTTGCTAAAATTTCTGGCATAAGTTAGCAACACTGTTTTGTCATGCCATTAACACGTTTCTAACAATTTAACAGAACACCAGCCAGGTTTATACTGTTAACATGTTTCTAGCATGACTTATCACATTAGCATGTTTAAGCAGGTTGTAAACATGTTTCTGGCATAGCTTAACACAACACTGTTTTATCATGCTGTTAGCATGTTTCTAACATTTAACAGAACATTAACATTTTTGGTACTGTTAGCATATTTCTAACATGACTTATCCCACTGTCGTTTTTAGCAAGCTGCTAACATGTTTTGACAAAGATTCAACATGTTTAAATCACGTAATTTAACACAGTCCTAAAATATTTTAACAGGTTGCTTGCATGTTTCTAACAAGGTTTAGCCCAATATCCATTATGTACAGTTATTCTGGCATGATGTGTTTTAACACGATGTATGTTTGTGCTATGAAGTTCATGTTAGTAAATATATTGCCTAATGGAAGCTTATTGTAAGTTGTGACTGATTTAACACACAGCTAACAAGTTTTAACCCACTGCTTGTTATTTGTAGCATGATTTAAGATACTAGCATTTTTTTACGGTTATTTCTTTAATGATTTACCACTGCTAAGGAAAAGTGTTTGTAACATGACTTGACACACTACTAACATATTTTAACACATGACCAGCATGTTTTAAGAATGATTTAACACTGGTAATAGTTTCCATATGTTGCCAGTATAATGACACAGCAAATAACTAATAAAGTTTTTTTAGTTAAAAAAAAAATTCTCAATCTAATTGTATCCTGTGTTGGAAATCTAAACCAGATGTTCTTATAATATAAGTTTAGACTAGCAAAACAGTTCTCAAGCAGCAGTGAGTAAAAAGCTTCCTGATTTGGACAGACGGTGGCAGTAAAAGCAGGATCTGCTGTTAGTGTGTCTGACCTGTCGGTCTGCTTCTCCTCCAGCCTGCAGCAATGCCATCAGCAGAGCCATGGCCTTCGTCTGCAGCTGCTGGTTTGTTCTGTAGTATTATTCAATGAGGGGACGAAAAAAAAGAAAAGAAAAAAAAACTGAAGTGAAAAAATGAGAAGGCGATTGAACAGTCTAGTGCATGGTCATCTTAAATGCACTTAATGTCTACATGAGATACAACAACATTTTCTGGAACAAACATTCATTAGAATAAGAAAGGTCTAATTTTGCAATAGAAAGAGGCAATAAACAAAACACATTGTAAAACATGTTAAATATAAATTGCTATAGATTGCAATTAGGGCTGCACAGTATATCGTTTCGCAATGTGTGTGTCCACAATGGTCACATCCCAGGATGTGCAATGTTGAGTTGGGATTATAGTTGATCAGCACAACAGCTGAGAACACATGAGATTTGTGGAGTCATTGCAAAGTATAACCATATCAGAGTGAAACTTTATCATGTGCATGCGTTTAATGCCATTTCCAGAAAGTTTAAAGCATTCAGGCACAAAAAAAAAGTACATTTGTAACTTTATGGAAAACCATAAATCACTGTTTATTTGAATTTATTTTTTGCTCTATTGTAATAATTTTTGCTTGCTATTTGTTTATAATTTTTTATAAAATATATGATTTCACACCCTAACAAAAATCACACCAATCAATCTAAATGAATGATTTCTTTCCAAATAGAGCTATTTAAGCTATCTGGTGAAATTGTTTTCATATCACAATATAGAAATCGCAAAAAAACAAAATATCGCAATGTCAGATTTTCCCAATATCGTGCAACCCTAATTGCAATAACACAATATAAAAATATTATTTTTATTATTATTATTATTAATTAGTATTATTATTCCAATAAGGTGGTTGGTATTACTTTTTTTATACAAACAATACACTCGTAATGTAATCATTATTTTACAAATATTTTATTATAAAATGTATACTGTTAATATTACTAAAGTGATAATTACAGGTTTGAAACGTAATAACTTATAAAAATAAATTATATAATATATTTATATAATATTAAAACACACATTAAAAGATATAATTACAGTAATATAATAATAACTGCAATATAATTACAGGTTTTATTTTATAAAACATTTATTTTTCACTTATAAAACATTATATTTTTTATTAATATTGACAAAATTAAAAAAAGAACTATACAAAAATTATGATAATAATAATAAAAAAATACAATGATATTATGAAATGTGTATGTAAAAAGAAAACAATTGAAATAAAATTATTAAAACAAAACATTACTACTACTACTACTACTAATACTAATACTTACTACTAATAACAATAATACTAATACTAACAATAACAAGAACATTGTAGTTAATCAAGTTATACACAATACACTACAAATTTAAGTGGATTGAACATAAAACAATTACGTTGTCCCCAAAAAAAAACTTAAGAATTGTGTCGCTTCAACTCATTTTAAGTACATAGTTTGAAAAAGGAGCAAAAGTCATTTTTGAGTGTATAAAGCATTAACAAAAATGAACTATAATTAATCTCTGGCAAAACAAGAGACTAGCTCGTCATCCTTCTGAATCACTGTTCACTTGCTGTAATGTATGTGTTTTCTGGTGCTTTTTGAGTGTACTGAGTGTTGGCTGCTGTAGCTGTTCTTCTGCTGTCTATCTAGTGTGGATGGTGTAGTGTACGTACACCTGCAGATGTGAGAGGAGCCTCTCCAGTGTGATCTCCTGCTTGACCTCAGTGAACAGACTGCTGCTGCTGAGGACCATGCTCTCCAGGATGGCCAGCGACACCTGCTGGATGGACGTGTCTAGCACCTTCGCATTCACAAAACTTGCCATCTGGAAATATATCAATCACATAAAGAGACGGTGACAATTATTAAGACAAAAATAAATAATGACTGCACATATATACAAAAAGAAAGTTGTATATTAATAATAATAATAATGGGTGACTCGGTGGCGCAGTTGGTAGCACTATCGCTTCACTGCAAGAAGGTCGCTGGTTCGAGCCTCGGCTGGGTCAGTTGGCATTTCTGTGTGGTGTTTGCATGTTCTCCCCGTGTTCACGTGGGTTTCCTCCGGGTGCTCCGGTTTCCCCCACAAGTCTAAAGACATGCGGGACATGTGGTACATTTTCTTTTTGGCTTAGTCCCTTTATTAATCTGGGGTCACCACAGTGGAATGAACCGCAAACTTATCCAGCATATGTTTTATGCAGTGGATGCCCTTCCAGCTGCAACCCGGAGGAAACATCCATACACACCTATTCACACACATACACTACAGACAATTTTAGCTTAACCAATTCACCTGTACCGCATGTCTTTGGACTTGTGGGGGAAACCGGAGCACCAGGAGGAAACCCACGCGAACACAGGGAGAACATGCATTCTCTACATAGAAACGCCAACTGACCCAGCCGAGGCTTGAACCAGCGACCTTCTTGCTGTGAGGAAATTGTGCTACCCACTGCGCAGCCGTGATGCCCTCATAAATGCAATATTTAATTATTTAATTTAGTTTTTATGCTTTCGTAAGTTTAATAGAAAATTAAAAAAAATGACAAGTGGTTTAAAAAGTTTATAAGCAAACTAATTAATAAATTAAATTTAAAAAGGCAAGATAAAGACTTTTTTAAAGGATAAAATATGAGTAATTTGATTACATTTATTTCAAAAAATTTTTTTAATAATTTAAAAAAAAATGTATAGATAATTGTCAAGTAATAAAAATCTTGAAAGAAATAATAATAAATTGTACTGTAAATGTATAAATGCAAATTTTTAAACATTTATTTAATGCTTTAGGTAAATTAATGTCTAATCATTAATAAGCAATTAACACTGTTAAAAATGCATGATTTAATGCAATAACTTTTATAAAAATTCAATAAATAACGTTCAAAAAACTGAAAACACAGCTATATGAATATTTTAGTTACATCATAAATACAAAAGTGTAGAAAGACTATTAACTGAATAATAGAGCAGTCATTAGAGATTTTATTTCATTCATACTAAACAATTATTAATAAATCAATAACTGATGAATCAACTTTAAAAGATGGGCATATATTGATTCATTTTAATCTACAATTAAAAATATTAAATTATCAAATATTAAAACAATTAACAAGTTTAAAAGGTCTGACGCAAGAGGTTGAAATCTTTATTTATTGAGTAAGTGAATGACTTATAATTAATAAATCAATTAAACTTTCAAAAAAATAAAAGACTTGATTGGAAAACACTTATCATAAAAATATATTTAAAGTCAAAAAATTAATGGCCCTCCTATAGAGTTCTGCATTCCCGGCACAGTTTTTTTGCGGCAGGGGAATACATTTCCGAATAAAACGTGGTAGCGGTCAGGAACTCTGGTGTAATTTGAACGAGAGCGGGCGATCTAACAATAAAGCGCTCCCGAGAGAAAGTGGGCACACTCCCGAAAGAGAGAGAGCGCTTCCACTGTATTGCTGTGTGTGTGAGAGAGAGAGAATGAGAGAGAGCTCTACTGCTTTGCACTACTGCCCTTTTTGCACCTTCTTGTTTGTACACAGCATCGATGCACTGCTTTGGCATTACGAATGTACAGTTATTTGTCATGCCAATAAAGCACCTAAATTTGAATATGAGATCCGCCATATTGCTGTGTGTCGCTTGTAATAGGCTGACTGGACTCTGTAGCATCCAGCTGGCTGTTTTTAGAAGGCCTATTTAATCGCTTTACATTTTACATCCTTCTGTGGCCCATTATGTACCTCCTACGTTTATAGAAATAATGCTGATATGATATACGAAACACAATCGGTAGTTGGCAAATATATTGAGTGGATATGTTTGTAAATCTGACTTTGAAAGAGTCAGTGCCCCACCAGCCACAAACCTTACCGAATGTCACATCACAAAGGGGCAAACAAAACTGTCATTTAGCCTACAATCCTTGCACAACCTACACTTTTATCTGTTATCTCCCTCTTTTGGTAGTGCCCAATTTTAACGTGTGATTTTGAATACCTAAATTTAGTGGGAAGTTGGGAACGGTCAGGTAGAAAATGGGGCGGGTTAGGCAGCGGGTGAACAAAGACTGAATATACTGCAGGAGCGGGATTTAAACATTCAGTCCCACGCAGATCTCTACCCTCCCCGTTTAAATATTTATTTCTCAAATATTTCCCAAATTATTTTTAACAAACTTTAAATTGCACGCTAAAATATTATGTACTGCCATCATGGCAAAGATAATATTAATCGGTTATTAGAAATGAGTTATTAAAACTATTATGTTTAGAAATTTGTTGAATTTGTTTGTGCAGAAATTGGGGAAAAAAAATATACAGGGGAACTAATAATTGACTTCAACTGTACAGTATGTGCTAGAAAAATGCTACAATTAACCAATTAAACTCATGTATTAGACATCTATTAATGGACTGGTGGAATATTTGTAAAAAAAAAGTCAGTACCTTTTTGATAAAAACACTGGACAGATTCTCCCAGGACACAATGCCATGGTCCATGAGCTCCATGAAAGCAGTGAGTGTGTGTGTCATGATCACAGGAGACCTAGAGTAAAAAAATAATAATTATTATTATTAATTTATTACACTGCACTGTAATAAAACACAGTATGTCATAGAAAAGTGCCAGGAAACTGACTCCTGAGCGTCCTCCACTATCTTGACCAACAGGGAGTGTCCATCGCGACTGATAAACTCTTGTGCAAACGTGATGTCGGTGGAAACTGAGGCCAGGAGCTTCAGGGAGTCACAGCGAACGTTGGCGTCTGAGCTCTGAATGCCTTTATACAGATCTTCAGCACAGCGGCCCTGAAAAACACACACGTATGAATCTTGGCCATTACTGACTGTGCTGCTGTGTATGTTTGACCCAAAAACACACAGACTGAGATGTGTTTAGATGCGTTTTAACTGATAATGTCGTGTGAGACTCACTGGTGCTTTGGTTAAGCGCAGGATGCTGCCGTTTTTGATGTCCAGGCGGTTCTAGGGCAGAAGTTATACAGAGAGCCACAGTCATAATGCTATTATTAGATGGCATTAACACTTGCAGTCATGTGTGTCTCACAGAGAGAGATAGACAGACAGACTGCAAGAAACAGACAAAGAACTAATTGATTTACAGGGATATGTTGAATGACAAAAATATGTAAGCATTAAAAGAAAACAACTGAATTAGACAGGGGTGGGAGACAAAGGGGAAACGAGAGCTGTCAAGATGAAAACAGACAGGCAGAACAGTCAAGACAAAAATATAGATGAAGAGATAAAAATAAAGACAAACATCAGACAAAACAGTCAAAACCGACCAATCAGACAGACTTAAGACTGATTTATACTTCTGCGTCAATCGCATACATATGCTCTGGCGCAGCCTGCGCATGGATGCATAGCCCTCACCGTGGCCGCAGCGCACATCTCAAAAAATTTAACCACACAGCGCAACGCCGTGTAGCTCAAGCTCTGTGATTTGTCTGCTTGGTTTCACTGACGAGTGTGGGCGGGACCGAGAGCCATGCAAACCCGTTGGAGGGAGTGTTTACAAGTGTCGAGTCCCGTGAAGGAGATCCAGATGGAAACTTGTTTACCTTATGATTAAAGTTGTTGCACGTCTCCCGGTTCCTGCCTCAAAATGAGTGAGTTTGAGCTACTTCTACATTAAGGTAGCGTTCAGAAAAAACAAAACACCTGCGAGAAAAACTCGACACAGAGGAACATAAAAATCTACTGCCAGCTAGCGTTTCTAAAGTGTTATTGCAGAGCAACACAAACAGCGTGCAGAAGTATAAATGCACGGCAACGCGCAAGGCATGCGCCATGGGTCACGCTGATCACTCAACGCAGAAGTATAAACCAGGCTTAGAAAAGCCCAGACAGTGCTACAAAAGCGAAGACAAACAAAAAGGCCCACATACACTAAAGGGTCAAAACACCTAAGACAAACAAACAAACATGAAAGACAAACGGACAAACAAAGGCAAACAGACAGAAAAGACAGGACAAAAAAGACAGAAGTGAAGACAGACAGACATGAAAAACAGGCAAAAGTCAAGACAGACAGAACAAAAAGACAGACAGACAGAACAGTCCAAACAAAACAGTGAAGAAAAGACAGACAGACAAACACAAGTAAAAGACAAACAGACAAAGTAAAGACAGACAGAACAGCTAATACAGACAGAAGTGAAGACAGAATGAACAAACTTTAAAGACAGACAGAACAGGAAAGACAGAAAAAAAGACAGGCAAACAAATAGACAAAAGTAAAGACAGACAGACAGAACAGTAAGACAGACAGAAGTGAAGACAGATAAACATACAAAAGACAGACAGAACAAACAGTCATGACAGACAGACAAAACTGTAAAGACAAACAGACAGAACAACCCGAACAAAACTGTAAAGACAGACAGACAGACAGACAGACAGACAGACAAACAAACAAACACAAATAAAAATAAACAAACAGACAAAAGTAAAGACAGACAGAAGTAAAGACAGACAAACAGACAGACAGACAGACAAAAGTCAAGACAGAAAGAACAAAAGTCATGACAGACAGGACAGACAGACAAAACTGTAAAGACAGACAAAACTGTAAAGACAGACAAAACTGTAAAGACAGACAAAACTGTAAAGACAGACAGAACTGTAAAAACAGACAGAAGTGAAGACAGACAGAACAAAGAGAAATGAAAGACAGACAGACAGACAGAGGTGACAGTATGGGCAAATAAAATGACAAACAAAACACCAAGACAGACAAACAAACAAACAAACAGACAGACAGACAGACAGACAGACAGACAGACAGACAGACAGACAGACAGACAGACAGACAGACAGACAGACAGACGACAGACAAAAGAAAAGACAGACAGAAGTGAAGACAGTCAAAAGTCAAGACAGACAGCACAAACAAACAGTAAAGACAGACAAACAGTGCAGACAAAACAGTAATACAGACAGACAGACAAACAGAAATGGAAGACAGACAGACACAGATGGCGGCATGGGCAAATAAAATGACAAAAAAAGACCCAAGACAAACAAACAAACAAACTAAAGACAGAGACAAAATAAAACAGACAGACAGACAAACAAAAAGGTAGCTACGATGGACAAAAAAGATCTAGAATAGTCTCTAGTATTGAATCTATACTCCAGTTTTTTCTCATTCTCAGAGTGAACATCTGGAAAAATAATGCACATGCTGCTTAATGACGACACATGGCCCTACTTAGGGTGTACAAAAGCCCATTTGGAGCACAGCCCAAGACTTAATGGTTTATGTGCACAACTGTAATTCAAGCCTTCGCCTCCACTTGCCTGGGAACTCACATCTCCACACTCACTTCACTTCTCACACACATATATATACATGCACAGATGAAGGACAGTACATCAAAACACACTTTCATCAGCTCTTAGAATCACATCTACATGATACAGACAGACGGAAATCCACCCAAATACAGACATTAGAAAAGGCAATTACAGTAAAACAACGAATATTAATGGATCACAGTCGTCACACATGTAGATATACACTCAGAACAGTGGAAATGACCTACAGATTCAGTGATGTACGTCTGGATCCCATCTGCATACTGGAGAGCATAGTTTTCAGGACCCGGAAGATTCCACCTTCAAAAATAATACAACGCCCTTTACAAAACAGGTATTTCACATCATGGGAAAATATACATGGACATTTCAGCTATTGGAAAAAACACACACTTACTTATCACAAACCTCTTTAATGACTGAAGTGAGGGGCTTTTTCTGAAACGAGATGAAATTGTGACAAAATCAATTATCATCTGAATTCAGTTATATGATTGATTAACTGTACGCTACCTAAAACAACACCAATCTGAGCTAATGAAGAGGTCATTTTGTCTCTGTGTATTAATTTCTTTAAAAACACTGAAATGTAATTAAACAAAATATTATTGTACATTTTTTTTCCATTAAAGTTTTTTATATATTTTTATTGTAAATGAATAAAGCATAAATGTTCAAATGAAAACGTTCTTGTTAAACCGAAAGCTGAAATAAACATTGGATATTTAAATTAGATAATTCAGAGTGACTGAAAAACAGGAGATAAATTAAAATATATTAATAAAACAAACGACAAAACATAACTAAATTACAAAAAAATAAAAAATAGCTAGTTAAAATATGAGTAATATTAGTGATTGCTGATTTCAAAACACTGCTATACTGTAAAAAATGCTGGGTTTCACACAATTCCTTCATGTTGTCTCAACACAATCAATGTCCCAACGTTTTTCAAATTTAAATGTATTTAAGTGGATTAAACATAAAACAATTAAGTTGACCCGAAAAAAAACTAAAACTTAAGAAGTGTGTTGGTTCAACTCATATTAAATAAGTAGTTGAAGCAAGCAGCAAAAGTAATTTTTTTTTTAGTGCATGAAGCTTTATCACCAATTTTTAGTTTTAAATCTGTGGTTTCAGAGCACATATCAAATCGGCGAGGTCACATAATTTCAGTGAGTGTGGCGCAGTTACGTCATTACAGTTACGAATGTAAATGGTCAACAATGTAATGGTTCTCTGGTCAGGACGAGTTTATGAGTTTGTAGGCATTTTGTGAGACATTTATCAAATGAAAAGAAATAACAGCTGATAACAGTTAAAAGTATCAACTTCTTGGGCTGTTTAAAAAAGCCCATGGAAAATAAATAAATAAATAAATATATAACATAATTAAATGAATAAAATAAATATATAAATATAACAATTAAATAAATAAATAAAAATAAATAAATATTTAAAAATAAATAAATAAATTAAAATAAGTATGTAAAATAAATAAATAAATAAAAATAATTAATAATAATTTAAAAATAATAATAATAAAAATAAATAAATGAATAAAAATAAATTTAAAAATAAATAAATAAAAATAAATAAACTAAAACAAATAAATAAATAAATAAATATATATATATATATACATAAAATCCCTGAATATTTATAATAATGCATATTGTATTCTACTGATCTCTCATTCTTGATACTGTACTTTTGTTTTTGTTTTGTTTTTTGTTTTTCTGTTGCATTCTATTCATTGGATACCTCACTTTAAAGAGACCACAGGGAAGTGGGTAGTCGAATTGATACATGTCATTATATTGTTATTTCAGTCTGTATGCTTTGTTTATAAATAAAATAAAATAAATAAATAAATAATAATGCATCTTAATATGCAATCAAATAAGATGATAAGCTAAGTTACAGGTTACAGCGTTAAATTCAAGTTCGCAATATCCATGTTTTGCCTGAGTTTTGACCACCGGATGTCTCTAGTATGTGGTGTCAAACAGCAAGTCATTTTGCAAAGCAACTGGTTCAATTGTTTTCAAAGCTTTAAAAGCTACTTCTCCCCCATCACTAGTAAATTCTACAAAACTATCTAAATGACCCTGAAAACATTTTAAAAATCACGAACTTGTCATGTTTACACATTCTTCTTCAAGTGTTTCGACAAAAACAAAACAAGTTGGGAAAAAAAAGGGAAAGGGAAAAGCTTTTCCCGGGTCAACATGTGAACCGTCCTGTAATTAGTGGTCATTCGTGTGGTTCACCCATAAGACATTTGGGTGTTGTGTGGTCCACCAGCAACTGGCCTGTCATTAGTGGTTTTTTCTGCTGGCAGAGTCTCGAAGCGTTCGGGATGAGAGGAAATTTTGAGGTTCTTTCTAATCCTTAAGGACCAATCGTAGTCAAACAACAGGTTCATTCATATTTTAGCCCACTTATATTGAGGTTTGAAAGACCCAGGGGACAATGGCTGGCCCTCAAAGTAATTACACATTCTGTTAGGATGTCCCGAACAATAGGGATCAAAGCCTCAAGATACTGAATGTGCTCAACGTTTGGTCACCCTATTGTTTCCAACTGGCAGACGCTTATACAAGCTCATTCAAAACAAACCAGAACCAACTAATTGGTTGTGATTTGTAAGCAGTATCACTTTTATCACCAATACATTGATTATATTTGTCTCTTTTTCTTTTTTGTGTTTTTAATTTTAAATTAATTTTGAACTTATTTTATTGAATTATTTTAATGTCAGTTTAAGCCTGTTTTTAGGTTTTTCCAACCAATACTGGTTTGATTTCAGCTTTAACACTAACTACCTTTGTTTTACCACTAACTAAAAAAGAGGAAATAAATAAAAATAACTGAGCTAACCTCTCACCACACACACACAACACACACAACACACACACACACACACACACACACCACACACACACACACTCACAAAAAAACATAAAATATGAGTGACTGTGCTAACAATATTGTGAACAACCATTTATGAACAATTATTCAAGTACAATTATAAAAATTAAAATTCATTCATTCATTTTCTTTTCGGCTAGTCCCTTTATCAATCTGGGGTCGCCACAGCGGAATGAACCACCTAAATAAATAAAATAAATAATACAAATACCCATTAATATGGACATGTCATTTTCTAATTATCTAAAAATGTGTAGGGTGTGTAACAGATCACAGTTGATCCATGATTCGTTACAGATCACAACCACAGTTCAAAAATCACACATGATCCGCGGATTAATACTTTTTGTTTTTTACATGTGGATTAATCCTAAATTTGTAACAGTCACAGAGAGATCGGCTCAAATAATTCAAATCATATATGAAAGCATTTAGGCTTTGCTGTAAAATATATGATGACGAAAGAAGTTGTGGTAGGTTATTCATGATTTGGTGGGTTTCTTAGGTTATTAAAGGGGTTTTCTGTCACTACTCTTTTAGCCTGCATTAAGGCATTCAGTGTAAGCTGCACAATTTATCATTAAAAGATTGGGATCTCAAAAACCCCGCAACAAATTATAAATGATGGTGATTTGCAGATATTTATTTATCCTTCAAATCGCTGCATTCCAAATATGTGTTTGAAAACAGCAAAAATCAAGAAAGAGATTCAGTCCTTAGTTTACAAACAGTCAAACAACACAGAAGTACTGGGGTAACAATTTATAATCTAGATAAAGCCACTGATGTTTATGGTAAAGATTAAAATCACCATCATATGCATAACTTGACACTCAAAAATGAAAGTTGTAGGTAGCAATTACATTACTTAACCAATAGGTTAAACCAGCCATTAAAATATGCCACTGAATGTTTGTTAAAAAAATGATCCATCTAGCAATGAAACGAAGTTTTATAAGTGAATAATGGAATCCTTTATTGAAAATGAGACTAAATAAATATGGGTTTGTACCAAATTATAATGTTAGATTTCTACATGTAGCGTTATCAGCAACAGTAGTAACAGTGAATTTTTCACAGTACTGAATATTTTACTATTTATTTTTATTCAGCTGATTTATTCTTTATTTCATTTTTAATAAAATCACAGGTTCTCAATTCTGCTTGTTAAAACAAAAAGTGTCTTGCAGTACTGTTTTTGTAATAAATGGAAAGCAAATTACA
Source organism: Danio kyathit (assembly GCA_903798195.1). Classification (NCBI taxonomy): domain Eukaryota; kingdom Metazoa; phylum Chordata; class Actinopteri; order Cypriniformes; family Danionidae; genus Danio; species Danio kyathit. Next base: position 21,091,121 of record LR812543.1, on the reverse strand, counting down.
TTTGTCTCCTTTTTGGCTGATCCGAAAAATGTGACTAAAAACTTTAATGTGATCTGAACCAAGATACTTGTGACACCACTAAAATTTGTTTAGTTTTTTTTTTGTTTGGTCATTTATTTATTTTTTTGTATTTTTATAATTTTGGAATACATCTAAAACTGGAACTGACTTCAAATTCCATGTATACATTTACATAACAATATTGTTCATTTTTATTTAAAACATAATAGTTTTTTAAACAACTAATTTCTATAATAATTTCTCTTTGTGATGACAGTACATAATATTTTTTTAGTTATTTAGCAAAATATTAGTGCTCAGCTTAAAGTGCAATTTAAAGGCTGAAGGTTAATTAGGTTATAACAGGATAATAGCGGTTTGTTCTGTAGCCAATTAAAAATAATTTCTTAAGGCGGCTAAAGGGGTCGCACACCAGATGCGCCGCACCACGCAGCCCATGCATTTTAGAATTCTAAACATGTATTTCTATCAGGGTATGCACACCGGCGCTGCAAGTTGGTAGCTGTCTGTGGCGCCCAGTTACAAGTCGGACACCGTTCATATTTCTGCCACGCCACAGAGTGGCATCTCAATAGTTCCATATTAAATAACATTCGAATGTGCGTGTCTGATGTGCAATTCTACAACTTCATGTGTGCGCGATGCTTCAGGTTACTCACAATCACCATGTGCACATCCTGCGTATCGAAGGGGCGTGGCCAGAGGCACTGTAATGCAGTGGCGGCTGGTGTTAAAAAATGTGTGTGTGTGTGTGTGGGGGGGGGGGGGGGTAGGTTGTTGGAGGGGCGCAAACACCAGAAAAAAAATCTAACTGTTGGTAAGTAAGAGTGTAAAAGCCATTTTTCAGGTGATGTATCAAAAAACTAAAATATGACTAAAGCATACAATAAATGCATCACAAATCAGTTCATTTTAGTTCAATTTGGGTTTATTATCAGTAATGAAGTAATCAAGATAATTAGTAAACACACACACACACCACACACACACCACACACACACACACACACACACACACACACACAAATGTTGCCTACTTGAAAATATTTTTTCTGGCTTGAAAATTTCTCAATGACCATTTGGTTAAAGTCACAGTCATCTCAGTCCACCAGTCTCTTCTCTATTGACAGCATGGCCAATGCATCAGCTCTCTTGCGTCGTGCTGTTTGAAACAGCAAACACGGAAAATAGTAAAAGCATGACCTACATCACAACCTGCAGGCCAA